>VZRX01003313.1:0-67362 GCA_013398075.1 Notiomystis cincta | reverse complement strand
GAGACAAATGAGTACTTTCTTTTTTTACATATATTGAGATATATATATATATATATATATATATATAAACCTGGAGCATGTTGACCAGAGTGGGTAGTTAACATTTTAAAAATATTAAATAATTAAATCCAGAACTGATTGCTGCCAATTACAGGGACATTATTTAGGAGAAAAATTAAAATAGAAAAGTTGAACTGTATATGCTCTTGGATGGTTGTGCTAGCCGGGTCATATAGAGGGAAATCTAATGAGTAATCACTGTCAACATTCTAAGTCATTATGGAAATTATTATAAATGAAGATATTTATTCAGCCCATGCCAGGCCAAGGGAAGAGATTTCCAGAAGGGAGGCCAGATGGTTAAGTACGTTTCACTGTAGATCTCTGCTGACCCATCCCCAGTGCTCCAAAAGTCCCCACCATGTCTCTGAGACACTGCAATCAATAGTAATGTCAGCTGGAGTTCACTGCGAAGAAGGTGGGCTTGTCAGAGAGAGCACATACCTTTAGCACCTAATTCTCAGGATTCTTTACACACTTTGAGGAATTTTCTTAGCTCTCTGGGGAATTGAGTTAACTGAGGTCAATCAGAAACTGGCCATTTCATAAAGGTGTTTTTTTTTTTTAAATAGTGCCCTTCCACATCTATCAGCATAAAGTACTCTATGAGTAGAAGATTTTCCCAGCACTCAGAATCACTGGGTTTGATTCTCTCTTTTGAAGGGGCAGCTTTTATTTTGATAGCTTTCATCTGCATTATTAGCTGAACATCTTGTATTTTTAAAAATATTTATAAATTTTCAAGAAAAAATTCAGTTAAAAACTAAGCAAAATTAGCTTTGCCAGACATAAAGGAACACTGTAACATGCTAGTACTGTAGCAGTGTAATAGCAGACTGAACTAGTACCCACCATAAATTCCATCTCTTTCTAGAAAGCTTTACTTCTGGAAAGTTACCCCTGTAGAGAACCATTCTCTTACAAGAATATTGTTGCCAGATAATTTCTGATAGTGCCCTTAAATATTACCTTGAAGAATAAGATATCTATGGCCCTAGTCTGAACACTTTTTAACTGAGCCATTTTGTGGGGGCTTTTGACATCTCTTTTACTGATGCTATATTGTCATAATCCTCTTTACTTTTTAAAATATTGTTTACAAGACATTAACCTCTATTCTCAAAAGTATTAAGCAGAAAAAGGCTGAGGCAAGCGGAAAGTGAACTAGTCACTTTACTTATGCAGTCAGTTCCCAATAGAAAGGTTTATTTAGAAGAAGGCTGACTAGGATTACTCAATTTCCTGCTTCATTGAGGATCATGCCATCTTAGTTCCCTTGGCTCTGTGTATAAGGAGCTTAATGAAGAGAGAAATTAATTCTCAGTGGCAACCACCTGTAGCTACTAACTTACTCACTCATGCTTTCAGTCCTCCCTGGCCCCATCTGACAAATGTGAGAGCATTTGTCACTCATTTAAATCCCACTTTCTGAGCACCCTATGATGCTTCTTGGGTTTCTAACTGGTATCTAGTATAAGTAACCTACAAATATTTGTGTAATCATGCATCAGGAGCAGATCACAGTTATTTCCGTGAAATCCCTCTGGTCAGTCTAGGCACTATACTGGCTGTCCTCTCTCTGGTGGGACTACTGGATTCCCAGGTACTGCTGGTACCAGATTGTTATTAGAACTTCAACAATTAAATATGCTGCAGTCCAAAGAGAAGTTCTGATTTAAGACATGCTTAGACTTAAGAACTTCACTACTTGATTTTAAATTCTTGTGGTTGTACTCCATATGGTTCTGGGGGTTGTCCAGTCTGAAATTTTGCTTATTCCTAGGCCCTGTCACAACTGATAAAGGAGGCATTCCATCAATGAATCTCAGATCTCCTGATTTTGAAGATAACTGAATGCATGCTGACATGCTTGCAGTCCCTAAGACATCTAATCTTACCAATTTTTAAAAGATATTAATTTTTTTGTTTGTTTTTTTCTTTTCTGAGGTTTTGGGGTTTGTTTGTTTCCTTGGCTTTGTTTTTGTTTTTTACTGATTGGGATAAAATAGTTAGTTTGTGTTGGTTTGTATGGCAAAATTTTGGTAGCAATGTATGGAGGGTGGCTACAGGGGTGTGTTTTCTGCAAAAGGGCCAGAATCTTATCCCATGAACACAGAGCCAATGCCAGACAACTCCAAGATAGACCTACAGCTGGCCTAGGCAAAGCCCATCAGTGATAGAGGTAGTGCTGCTGCTATAACAAACTTAAGAAGAGGGGGAAAAAAAGCACTATTTCAGCTGGAGAGTGGAGTGTGAATATGTGAGAGAAAGAGACCTGCAGAACCAAGGTCAGTGAAGGAAGAGGAGGACGTGCTGCAGGTGTCAGAGAAGAGATTGCCCTGCAGCACCTGGTGAAGATCATAGTGGGGCAGGCTGTTCCCCAGCCTCCCAAGACAGGTTCACCACAGAGCAAAGATTCATCTGAAGCCATGGAGGACTCCACAGAGCAGCATGTGGATGCCCAAAGAAGGCTGTGACCTACTGGGATGCCCACACTGGAGTAGGTTTGCTGGCAGGATTTGTGACCCTGCAGGGACTCATGCTGGAGCAGCCTGTTTCTGAAGGACTGCACCTCATGGGAGGAATTTCACACTGGAGCAGGGCAGGAGAGCAGGGAGGCAAGAGTGGCAGAAACAATATGCAATGATCTGACTGCAGCTTTACCTCCCTGTGCCTCTGCAGGGGAAGAGGTAGGCAAATTTGGAGTGAAATTGAGCCTAGGAAGATGGAAGGGGTGGTGGAGAAGGTTTGAGATTTAGTTTTTATTTAACATTATCCTACTTCAATTTTATCCTTAATAAATTGAACTAATTTCCCCAGGCTGAATTTGTTTTGCCTGTGATGGTAATCAGTGAGTGATCTTTTCCTGTCCTTACTTCAACCCACAAGCCTTTCATTATATTTTCTCTCCCACGTCCATCTGGGAAGAGAAGGGATAGAGCAGCTTTGGTGGGCACCTGGCATCCAGCCATGGTCAACCCCACCCATAATCACACACCCATGAAGGCTGCATTAAACACTAGCTGTAACCAGAGAATGAAGTCTCTAGGTGCTTTGAATCAAACACCAAAATGTACATATGGCTAGTTAATATGGTAGCTGAGAACATGTTGCATGAAATAAGGATTTGCATGTTTTTCTCAGAGTAACAGAATCATTAGTATATAGTCTGAAGACAGATGTCTGCAATCATTGCTGGCCATCATATCTCCCACTTACAGGCAATTTAGGTTCCTTTTCATGACATAAAGAGATGAAAAATCACATCCTTTTTCTTGCCATAAGGTATTTATCTTATTCCAGCATAAGTTTTCAGACTACAGGAGGGGTCTTTTTGGATGAAAGCTTTTCTTATCTCCATGCTAAAAGTGTTGCCTGGACTATTTCCATATTTTATAAATAATGTTAATAACAGTGACTAATCTCAGGACTTTTCTCCCTTAACAAGCATCCTAACCCACTGCTTTATACCTCCCCTTTCAGTATGACTAGTCAAGTAGTTCACTAATTTGTGGAAAGAAGTCTGTAAACTAGTTAACTAGATAGTTAGATCAGTGTTTTGGGAGATAAATTATGAGCTGGATATTTTTAGACAGAGAAAATAAACTTGCATCTCCTGGAAGTCTACTAATTAATGAAAATCTGATAAGACAAATAATTTTTCTTTCATTAAACACTGTGGGTTTTTTCTTAATGGAGAAAGGCTTTCATGCTGACTAAATAGGGTTTCTTGACTCTGGAATGTAGAATGAATGATGCATTAGTACCCTACTGTAAAGAACATAAAGAAGAGGGTTGAACAAAACTCAGTGTCTTTATTTTTTCCTATGGGAAAACATAGTAAACACCTTGCTTCAAAAAGCAGATGATTTTACATGAACTATAGTCAAGTTGGTGTATCAATATGTTTTCTGAAGCAAGATTTGAGAATTGTTAAATACTAAGATTTTCCTGGTTGTCTAACTCAGAATATCAGTGGAAATGAGTTGCCTGCAATCATTACTATATTCACTGGACTAATCTTTAGGTGTTCCTCTAAAGACAGAGAACAAGAAAACAGATTTCTGTTCTGTGGTTGAAACATTTATCTGGGTTAAAATTTGTTTCTTCCTGAGGATTTGGTTTATGAGGAAGTGAGCTGATTAGCCCCAAATATCTCATTTTACAGGAAACTTCTAATCATGTTAAGGAACCTTTTCTTGTGGAAAGGATGTTCTCTAGAGCATTTGTAGCCTGTCTCTAAAAGACAAAATACCTTTTAAGAATACTGACAGCATAACTTTTGTAAAGGTATGCCAATGTAAAGATATGCTTGTATATATATATTTTAACCTTTCAAGCTCAAGTCTTGCCTACTGTTTTGAAGTATTTTGATGGGAAAATATTCCATTGCCTAGGATTTGTAGTGTAAGCTTGTGAAGAAAATTGTGAAGAAGGAGAAGATCTTGTGGTTGTCAACTTGCTTACATAGGGAAGTACTAAAATTTTAAAATCTACATTAATGCAAGGTTGCATTTTGGGTTAGTTTTTCCCAATGCTTACTAACAAGTACTGTGATAAAGTATTTCTTCCTGCTTCTTATGACAGAGTTAAAAGAAAGAGGGATCCATCTTATTATTTCCGGAAGATTCATTGCAAATATGAAGACAAGTATTTTACATAATCCATTAAAATAAAACAGAAGGACTGAAAGATCCTACCATCAGTTTAAGTGTCATTATACATTTCAGATTCAACACCTACCTGATTAAATAGAGCATTAATAAGAACAGCCATAGGATCACAGAATATTCTCAGTTGGAAGGGACCCATCAGGATCATTGAGTCCGACTCCTGCGCCTTCACAGGACACCCCTAAGATCACACCACGTGCCTGAGAGCATTGCCCAAATGCTTCTTGGACTCTGTCAGGCTGGTGCTGTGACCACTGCCCTGGGGAGCCTGTCCCAGGGTTCAGCCACTCTTTGAGTGAAAAACCTTTTCCTGATATCCAGCCAAACCACCCCTGACTCAGCTTCATGTCATTCCCTTGGGTCCTGTCGCTGATCATGAGAGCGAAGAGTGCCTGCCCCTCTACTTCCCCTCCTGAGGATGTTGAAGACTGCAATTAGGTCTCCTCTGACAAATTTATAATTTCATATAAAGAAAAACACAAAGGAAAAAGAATTATATGCAGAACTTACCACACCTTAGAAGACAGTAAATCAGATTTTAATTTTCATTAACATTTTCTTTTTATTTCATTTATTCTCTTGCAAAGCTTGCAGAAGAGTTTTGACCATAATACTGTTTAAACAGATTGTATATCATTCATTTTCCCTCTAGCTTTTGGAATTCTGTAAATATCTGTAAGTACGTGATCAAAAGAAACAGTCAAAACAGGAGAAAATCCATATACATATATATATATAGCAGAGTAACAGTGCTGTCAATGAGTTTGCTTCAGCTGAGGTTAGGATATTGTAATTGTTTTCATAAACAATCATTACTAGTTTTTCAATAAATCTGTTTGAAAACTGCTAATTCCAAGTATGAAGGAATATGAATGGACAGAGGTTTTGGGTTGGGTTTTGTTTTTTTTTTTTTTTTTATTTTATGTCTGATTTTGAAGGCTGTAATTAACTTTCTAACAGGAACTTTTTTTTTTTTGCACACACTTTTTAACTGTGAATGGTTGGTGCCAAAGAAAGTTCTGTAGAGTAAAATAGAGAATGTGTAGCAATTGAGAAAAACAGATTGTAAAGTATATTCTTCCACACTGTGAAATCCTAATGATGACAGATTGCTGTCATCATTAGAGACTGAGCTCTGCTATTTGCCAAAATGATTACACAGCTCTGACAAATAGACTGGAAATATTTCAGCACAGAATATTTGAGGCAGTAATATATTTCACAACAAAAATATTTGTGTGTATATTAGAACATATAAAGCGTCTCAGGCTACATAGCTCCGCGCAAGTTTTCGGCTGTGCCGATCTGTCAATTTTCTTTAGCTCCACAAGAAACCCATTAAAATCTCCCTCCAGCAAACTTCACTTTTCCCACTGATACTACTTTTACCAAGAATCATGCATCCTGATCTTTCTCAGCATCAGCTCTTCCTTTTCTATTTTCTCACCACCCACTTCCCTTCTTACTTTCAGACATCCATCTTATAACTTTGCTACTGTAGGTGTACGGCTGAATCGTATGGAGAAGTGAGTTATTTTTAACTGATTGTCTACACATTTGTGCCCTGCTTAATTGTGAATTTGTGATGGTTTAAAAACTGCAATCACCTTTGTAAAATGAAAAAAGAAAGAACACATTAGGACCACTGCATGTGTTTATGTTTTTTCAACCTTACCGATCTCTGAATTTTTCTTCCTTCTGATTTCCTTCTCCCTCCATACCATCTGTTTCCAATTTTAAAGCACTTTTTCACATTTTAATTAGTTAGAATTTTATTTCTTTTACTTAAGTGTTTCTACCAACACTTACCTCAGTAATACTGGTTTTGTTATGACAGAAATATTTTTTCTTATTCTTTATTATGAAGAACTACTGTCACTATTTCACTGCTGTGACTGTTTCCTACACACAGTTTCCTAGATATTATTTCACACAACTTACAACAGGTCAGAAAAAAACATTTGATTTTCTACAAAAAGTTCCGACTTTCCAATGTTAATAACTAAATAGAATTTTTTTTTTTTTTAAGTATTTTTCAACTCTACACACATGAGAGCTCTAGGCAATCTGGTCTAATGAAAAGTGTCCTGCCCATGACAGAGTTGATGCTAGATGGTATTTAAGGTCTTTTCCAATCCAAACCATTCTCATGGGTCCATGATCATGCCTAGGTTTAAACAGGAACTTGTCAAAGTTCCATTGCTTATTTTAGATTCACATAAAAGGGAACATCTTAATGCCAGGAAACAATGATATGTAGACTTGAATTCTAAAAAGTAATAAAGTCAATAAATCACATGAAATCTGGTAGCATATTCAAGCTTTTTATTTAAAGCTGCTAATTTATAAAATGGATTTTCAAATAATGTTATTGTTTTGATCTTTTTTTTCTGAGTGACAACCACACAGTTTCATTTTTAAGCACAAATTATATTAATAAAATACTTAAATAAATGAAATGTGAGTGCTGTGAACAAAAGCATGTTACAGAGAATGGAATAACTAGGAGAACTATGTGGTCACTGTCATCACATAAGCAGCAACCATTTGGAAGCAAGACAATGTTTCGGTCACTTGATTGACCAAATTTCAATGCCAAAACAAAGGCTAGGAGGGGAAAAGAGCCAGCAGGGCTAACAGGAATCATGTGACGTCTCAGTCATGAGGATACAATGGGCATTGCACTGGTAATTAAACATGAATTCACCAAGTGGTAAATACAAATATTCTGATGGCCTTTACAAGGCTCAGTGAGTGACTTCCTCTGTATTTAATGCAACACTGCTCCACATAAGTAAGTTGTTCAGACTAGGATAGATGAATAGTAGGCATGATTTGTTTGTAAATAATGTTAGTTATTCACAAAAAATTCCAACATGTTCACTAATGGAGTTTAAGGATCAGGAGTGTTTAGATAACAGAAAAAGCTATTATGACTTTGTTTATTTCTGTTGTTTTATGATGTACTTCAGTCACACAATTTGTAAGATTTTAATCTTCAAGGTCCCATATATTTATGCAAAATACATTAATTTATTAATTATTAATAAAGACAAAAATATGATCCTGTAATCATTAACAAATTGAAACAGTATGTTTTTTTCCTCAGAAAATTAAGATGCAGATGAGCAACTAGTCAAAATCTATTATCCTACTTTTTTAATATGAGGAGTGTTGCCATGGTGATTGTAATCTTGCCATAAACCTACAAAAAATGCATAAAATTTTGTCCTCATTTTTCATGTCTGAATCACAAAACTATTCAACTGACTTAATGATAATTTTACTGGGTTTTTAACTTGAACAGGGTTATATTTTGTATTAGTAAAATATCTTTATTGCTTATAGCTTGTCAATACTTGTGATAGTCATATCTTCATAGCTTGTGCTAACAATTTATTTTCCTTTTTCATCTAACACCATTCTTTCTTTCTTAACAATCAACTTCTAAGATGATTTTTAAATTCATTTCTCAATGTATGTTAATAAAGCTACTGGAAGTGGTTTGATCTCATCCAATTTTTGATGATGAAAATTTAAATGATTTAACTTCATCTTTCTTTCTGCATCACTCATGAGGAGAAATAGGCATTTCTCAAAGATAAGTTCTCAAAGATAAGTATTTTAATTTTTTTCTCTGTGTTGGATGGAAAGGTTACATTTAAATCTGATGAGCTAGACCTTAGATTGCTCCTTTAGACATAAGAAATGAAACAAAACTTCAATGATTACATAAAAAATCTGTGGAGTTGATTTGATTTTAATTAAAATATTCATGCACACTTCAGTTATATGCTAAAAACTCCATTAAATTTTCTTCAATATGTAATATGTAAGCAAGTTAAGATATACTATTATAGAGTAGAACCACAAAAAATACCTAGATCTGTCTGGACATATATTTCTGTATGGTGTTTTTTCGTGGATTTTTGCTCAATGAAATTTTTCTTTCATAAACTGATGTAATCTTTTAAAGTGAATGGAGAATATAACTGTCTAAATAAACTGTCGGAAGAAAACTTTTCAAAAGACAAATTCTGTCTAATTAATATTTGTATTACAGATTAAATAGCTTTGCTTTTTTGGGGTGCATATAAAAATGCTTGAGACAAAGCTATTGAGAACATTTGAAAACTCTTTTGTTTTCCTGCTGTTTCTTCTTTTGTAATTAATTGGGGTCTACACTGATTTTCTTAGTTAATGTTCTTTATGTTTAATGATGCAGAGAAATACTGATGATAGTTCACTTTTAATACCTAGCTCTCACAGGTTTGTTAATAGCAATGTCTGCAGGACAAGAACTGCAGTCAGGAGAGTGGAATATCAGGAAATGTGATGGATCTACAAAAATTATTTTTATTAATTTTCTAAAATTCGTCCTCTTACTAGTTCAAACAAGTTAAAACTCTGCAGAAAATTATTAGAAGATTCTCAGACTATTCAATATTTTGGTTTAAATTCAAGGAAGTTAATTCAACATTATCAAGGGCTTCAATGTTCTGTGGAGCCATGAAGAAGTAAGTAAAATGTCTATGATAAAGTTTTTGGTATACAACTACATATTGAACTGGGATTATTGTACTAGATTCTAACAGGTTTGAGGTCTGGAAAGAAGTTCTATTGTTTCTCCAATTCTTTAGAGGTGAGCAGATTTTAGGATTTGGAAATCTTGAAAGAAAAAAATGTATTTGCATTTTCCATAGGAACAACTTTAGAAAAAAGACAAGTGAGACAAGGTAATCGTATGCTTTTATTTTCTGCAGAGATCACTTATTTTAAATGGAAATGCATGTAATTAGCTGATAGATAAAGGAACAATAGATTTTTTAATGTTCAGTGATAGCTCTATTTTCTGAAATTAGGTACATCGGGGAAAATGAAGTTCAAAACATATCATACATCCAAGTTTAAATTTTTTACTATTATTTTCCTTACTCAAGAGAAATTGAATTAATTTTTTATCATGATTTAACCTGAGGTAGAAATGAAGTCCTATGCAGCTGCTCACTTCAATGTCAATGAAGAAGAGAATCAGAAATAAAAGGTAAACTTTGTGGGTTGAGATAAGAGCAATTTACTAACTGGAAAAAAAGAAAGCTACTACTAACAGAACCCAAGATAAGCAAGTGATGCAAAGTTCAATTGGTCACTATCCACAGAGTGATGTGCAGCCCATACCCAACAGCCATGGCTCCCCCTTCCAGAGAACTCCCTCACTTTATGTACTGGGCATGACACTCTGTGTTATGGATTATGTTCAGGTCAGCTCTCCTGGCCATGCTCCCTCACAGATTTTTGTGCATCTCCTCACTGGCAGGCACTAAGCACTGCTGAGCAACAACTAAACCATCAGTGTGTTACCTACATTATTCTCACACTGAATCCTGTGTACAGCCCTGTACCAGCTACTAAGACAATGAGCCTTGTCCCATCTGAAACCAGGATATTTTTATTAATACATACAATATAAGTTTTGAAACTTGTTATGGTTGTATTACAAATACTTTCTTATTGTCTGAGATTCTTTAAGTAGTTTGTTCACCATCTAAATGCAGTAGCTGAAAAAATTAGGCTTGTACATAACTATATGCTTTGAATTAATCCTCTGGTATTCCTAAGAGGAAATTCCTAAATCTACATTTCCAATATGCATTGTCTCTCCTGTTTCGATAGCAATTATATTAATTCTAAAGCAACAAGGTCTTGATTGTCCTGTTTATGGTTTTATAGAACTAAATCTGTGTTGATACAAATTCTAGTTGTTGTCTTCCCAAGTTTTATTTATTCTTTGAGAGTTTTGACTTCATTAAAATTTAAATTTATTGTTCAATTAATCATTAGTTAAAGCAGGACAGTGAAAATTATTAGGAAGCTCCAAGCTGCAAATTAATAGTTGCAATAGGCAGAATACAATCTTATTGTCATGCCTATCAAAGCTCATGCTGGGTTGGAAAATACAGATGTTGGTCTTATTCACAGGAGAACATTTACAAATGTGATTGGCCACACAAACACGGATTACAATGGCTAAATGAATAAATGGCTGTTTACTGAGTTTCATAAGAACAAAAATAAGGACTATGTATTGCCTAGGCACAAAATGTATAATTATATACATACTCTAATAAAGACTATAAAACAAAAACATAGATTAGAGATACAGAAACTAAACAAAAAAAATTGAACATATATTCCTCAACAATTGTCTAAGTTTATACAATAAAATGTTACAATAAAAATTTGTATGATTTTTTTTATGAGGACTGCCTTAGGTCACTGATAGTTTTATTATTCTGTAAGGATTCCGAAAGCTAGAGACAAAATAATGTAGACTGAATAAAAAGACAAATACATTTGACACAGAAGATTGTAATGATTTAAATACATATCTGAGACAGCCTTTCTTCAAAACAATAAGAGCAATTGAGAGAATTAGCTATATTTTAAAAATTTACAGCCTTAAATGAAACCTTTTTGTTGTGTAAGCAAAATATACCATTAAAGCATGTACATCTACCTATTCATGCATCTATCCAAACATTACTAATCAATTGTTTTATTTAGTTTTATAGTAATGCATTTGAAAATATCAGAGAATGAATGAGAAACTGATTAAACCTATTAAAGACAAGAGGCGGCAATGAATATTTCACTGCATAGAAACACTACTAATGCTTTTGCTACTATTAAAACAGCAGACAAAGTAGAATTTGATTGCTAAATCCCAGTTGAGGTCTGTTTGTGTAGGTTACAATGGTCTCTCAAAAACTGTAAAAAAAAGTTTGTGATTAATTTAAAACTGTTGGGTTTGCTCTCTTTTCTCTGCATTGGATGACTAAATTCCATCTGGCAGTAAAAAAATTTAAAAAAGACACCATGGGTCTGGTTATTGGAGTCAAACATAAAAATCCATCAAGTGGCTGTGATTGTTATGGTATTATTCAAACCACTCCAACTCAGGATAATATTCTACTGATTTATGCCTGTAGTCCTTGCAGTGCTTAAACAATCAAACACCCCAATCAACCATCACAAAGTTTAAAACATTCACACCATAGATCTTGTGTTTCCTGTTTGCTCCTGAGAGGGTTGTGCCTCTGGTTAGGCTTCCTTTGGAATTATGGTATTCAGACACTCAACAGCACAACCAGCAACAACAAAAGCAGAAACTCATGAGGAAATATAGGATAAGAAAGTATGGGATGTAATACAGGAATTGAGCACTCTGCATGAGACTTTAGAAGGACTGATGCACCAGTAACTGCAGTTCTCACCCATGGTCCTCAGACTTGGCAAGTTAACTCCAGCTGGCTTCTGCTTCTTTTTCTGTCTAGAAAGAGGAAACTGCACAAATAACTGAAGAATAAGAAGCGATCCTGAAGATGCCACGTCAAGTAAGGAACAGTAAGATATCAGGAGTGCAGTTTGCATCTTTATAACAAGCAGTGTCAGAATTTATAATATATTTATCATCTCGATATGTTTCTGTAACACAGTGACTCCCATCAGATTCTGATATGGTAAGTATTTATATAGAGCAGAAAGGACAGTTTAATTTATCTGTCATTCCAAGCACTAACAGCAATGTTTCTATGTCATGCATAGTTGTACATAATGTAATCTAACTAAAATCCACAGTTATGCCAGCGACTCGAGCACATTCCTAATCTGCAGAAAATGCCACTTGGTGTTCTGGCAAAATAAATCATTCACAGACAATATTACAAATGGTAAGACAATGAGAAAACATGATCTCTGAGAAACAATCAGTTTTATTTAGATGAGAAAAGAAAAGACTGGGAGGAAGACAATAACAGCTTTGCAATATATCCAATGTCTTCATAAAGCCAGCAGTTCTTCTCGTCTGCTGTGAGTGCTTCATTGAAGTAGTTTTATTTTGAGAGACATGATTTTCTGTTTTCAGAAGTCTGAATTTGTGAATTTTGACATTGCTGGGCAACCAAAACACGATTTTTACTCCTTCACTATGCCTATGTCTGTTACTCAGCACAAGAAATTATTTAAAATTACCATGAGACAACACCAGTAAAATGTTAGTGAACTTGACTGACAATAACAAAAATACACCCTACTCAGATTTAATCCTCCTCAGAGTAACTTGGATGACCAGCAAACATAAGAATTGCAAACTATTTGGAAATAAATAAATAGGCCAAGTTCCTCTTATGTAGAAAAAGTAGACAACTACTATGAAGAATGGACAATATATTTCTCAGCTTAGTTATAAATTTGTACTTGCAGCAGATATCTGTCTATATATCTTTATCATCTATATCTATATCTATAGATATACATAATTTATACATTTCAAGATAATTTTAACAGCATTGGTCATTTTGTATTTCTGATGCAAATGTGAAAATAATGTAAAATGAATTTAAATGCATTCCAGTAGAGAACTTGTGTTCATTTCAGGATTTCCATCTTTTTTCTTTTAAACACTATATCTCACTGTCTCTCAGTTTAAGCTTGATGAGTGCAATTTTATTTCTAACAGATACAGTAATATACTTTGATGTAAAATATAAATTTAGAGATAGGAGAGCTTTTTCTTTATTTTTTTCCCCAATAATATTAAATTTTGTATTAAAATAGTTTTCTTTTGTTCTTATTCTGATTGTCTGGTTCCTCCCTATTTTGTGGTGTGATTACAGTTTTAAGCAGGATTTTTACCTCTTAAAATTCTAACTAAAATATCTTACTTTGAGATTTAAGTTTCTCTGGATTCTATTGCTTCCCAGCTGAGATCTAGGGAGGCAGTCTGTGATGCTCGTATAATGAAGAGTTTTATCACTGTGCTGTTTTCTAACTACAACTGTTGTTGGCACTTCCAGGTAAAAATCTGATGGCAGCAATACAATTACAAATTAGTCCAGTTCTACCTGATTCACAAGGTTTCATGCCTGGGCCTCAGGTATCATTCTGTTTCTACCCTTCTACAACAGTTTTTATTTAGGACTCAGCATCAGTTCAGTATACACATTTTCCTTTTCATTACTATAAACTGAAGTTTAACTAAAACAATTTTAGGCAATAGTTATTTATCTGATGGACAAATGCTATCACAGTTATCAAAGTCAGATCACACCATTAAAAAGTCAATGGCCTTTTGCTAGCATTGGCAGAAATACTATTTCCTATGCTGTATAGTGCCAGAACAGGAGATTAAATTGAACAAAGTTCTCATCCTACATTCTCTGTTATGCACAGTTTTTTTAAAATACTCAAATATACATTGTAACTGCATAAATTGGGTGAAGATAGAGCAAAATATTTAATAAAATTTGGATTTGAGGGTCTTGAGCAACAAAAAGGAGACTGAGGAAAGAAAGAATATGATCAAGAAAGATCTATTCTTTTTTTAAAGGCAAACACTATAATCAAATTAGAAATAAATGACTAAGCCTTTGCATCAAATTGATGCTGTATTGTTTCTAGGAAGCAGGAATAGCCATATTTTGAATTACCTATAATCCCTGATTTTGTCCTTTAATATTACGCATACTTCCAAAAGCCTTAATATTTCTCTTCTTTCTTGATTTCTTTTACATTTTCTATTATTATTAATGAAAACCAAAGTCTTATAAAATACACTTATGTTGTTCACAAAATGTATGTTTAATTTTTCTCTTTCTTAAATATTCATGTATATCTGTAGAGAATGCATGTAAGCATAACATTGAGAGCATGTAATAGGAAAGTAACTCTTTTCAGTACTGTAGTTATTTTTTAGACAAAAGTACAATTTGTGAGTTTGTGCTGGGGACAAAATGTAATTTGTATGCATATTGGCAATCAATTTTCCATCTGAAAATCAGTCAATAGCTACTTTAAGTTACTGATTTTTTTATGATGCCACCTAATACAATGAGCATGGTATTTCTTCTTTCACATCAATCACTTTGGAAATTCATAAGTAATTTAGCTACATTTCTATATGGGCTACAGTTTCATTAGTTATCATTAAACAATTTAAATTACAGAATTTAACATATGAGGGAAAAGAACATCATTACTGTTTTGGGCAGTGGTGGTTTCAAGAACATAAACACAGGATCAAGACTAATAATGTTTCCTCCATACCCCAAGACAAAATAAACATATTTGCTATATTTATTGAATGTTCAGTGTCTGAGGTAGCTATCATATTAAGGAAAAGAGAAATGGCAGGGAAGAATTATTAAGTTTAAAAGCCACTTCATCAAATGTAGAATCAATAACTTTCCCAGTGACAGAATATCACAAAAGCAAAACAGGGGGCAGGGGGGAAAATCACAGATTCCATTTCCATGCCTTAATTTCTTCCTGGCAAGGGTGCTCATTACGTCCCTTCCAAATTCTCTTTTTTCCTCCTTTTTTTTAATATATTCAATGTGTTAGAAAGGAAGGGATGGAAGAGAATCGTAATCACAAAGTAAAAATTAAATCATACTATGTCAGAATGAGATGTCATAACAGCATAATTATATTATTGCTCTGCAAATATTATAATTTCAAGGCTATGTTCAAGTACTTAGCCCAAAGAATAACTAATAAACCAAGTATTTTAACTTCTTTATTGCAGTAAATGTATACTCTAGTTCATGAGGTTAACATCAGATATTTTTGCTCCTAATTTGAACACAGGTATAAGATGCAACACTATTCTGATCCTTACTCAGCTTTCACAGAATGGGAGATTTTTTGACCTGATTCTAGTAAGGTTAGATAAGATTCAATCTGTGATAGAACAGAGAAAAAAAATTATATACTCTAATATATTTTGATTAAATTGGAAAGGTTTAGTTGTATTGAATCTGGTTTAGTAGGGAGAAATATTTCTTAAGCCTTTAGAACATTTCAGAAAACAGATTTGCTTATTTTATTAATTTTATTGTCTATTTTTCTGTCTTACAGGAACAGACAGTACAGACACAAGTATGTCTCACATGTTTAATTTTCTATATTTTGTCCTCTCTAAATGTAGCTACAACACAAGCTGTTCTATAGCACCACAACATTAAAATCATAATAATTTACATGGAACAAGTTGTTGAAGATAATTATTTTGCTAAAGTCCATAAAGAAAGAAGTAAGGTGGTGACACATTGCTACATGTTTGTGGATTATTTAATTTTTGTACCTGAATTTTCAGTAGTGACCTTTTTTAGATACAGAATGGAATTTCTGCTTACAAGAACTGTCAGACTAATGGCAATAGAAGCACACATTATGTGGCAGCAGTGTCAAATCCTTGACTCCTCTGTTCTAAGGAACCTCACCTCTACCGGAGATTGCTCAGTGAAGTGAGATTATTTTATGTTCATAATCATTCGTCTTTAGGATCTTTCTGTATTGTTTTTTATTTTAGTTTTCCCAGCCTGCTGATCATTGTTCTACATTGCCTCTCTTGTAAAATAGTCATTCTACACATTAGGAGAGCAGTGGATCAAAACTGCCCATTGAGCACCTGTGATCCTCCCATAAAATGATTAAAAAAACCATAAAAGTTATGCTGCAATTGTATGTGAACTGATGACATGAATAATTAAAAATTCATAGCTAACACTTCTATCCAAACTGTTTAATACGCTGCTTATTAAAACAGACACTACAGAATTACACTAAGAATTCCATAATATACCGTTGTGCCAAATTTAAGATTATATACATAGATCAACAGAGAAAATATAGAAGTTAGAAATTAAGACATTTTCATGGTATTTTTCTAAAATGTTTCTGATTTCTTATGCAGATGTAGGCAGTCATAAACAACTCCAGAATTTCATTGAGTCATACAGAAAATGGTATCAGGAAAAAATTTTAAAATTTACAATGCTTTGAAGACTTATAGTGTTTTTGACTTAGCCAATAGCTAGTAGATTGTCAGTACCCCAAACCAAATCTCTGCTAGTCTGCTAGCTCCAGAAAAATGGGAATGGTTTAGGTTATAAAACCAGACAGAGGAAAGAAACCTAAATGAAGAGGTCAAATACACCATTAAATCAATATACACCTGGGTAGATACAAAACTCTTCCCCTTGCTCTCTCCCCCTCCTAGTAAATATACATCATTTAAGGGAGGAAAAAATAAATAAGAGAGGAAGGTCATTATTGACCACCACTTGGTTCAGGTGAGGAAAAAAACCCAATAAAATATCCCTGAATTAAGGTTTAAAGAATGAGTAAAGAGCATAGCAAAACGTAAAAGTGGTGCAGCAGAATTGCACATATAAATTTGTATGCAATTTGAAAAATGTCTGTGTAAAGAAGCCTATATAGTCTATCAGAAATAAAAAGGAAGGCTGGACAAAACTGATTTGACATTAAGGAACCCAATTTAATCTTTTGATAGAGGATGTTGATAAAATTGAAAGCACTTTTTGATAAATAAATTATTGCAAAAATATTAGTCATTCAAAAAAATACATATTTTCATTCTTCTATTTCACCCTAGAGGAATGCTTTAACATAGTAGTATCAACTTGGCTAAATACATTTATTTAATGATAAAAAAGAGATTGTGCATGAATCAGAATAATTATTTTCTAGAATATCTCTGATATGAGTCAGCTAAAGATACAGAAAATTCCATTCAACTAACTCTTTTCCAGGTCACTGATGCTAGAACTCAACAGAAGAAAAAAGTCACTAGAATAGACACAGCTTATAAGCAATGGGCTTCTTCTCCTCAGGAAATTGATCTGCCACTCTGAAAAAGCAGCCACTAAGGAGAAAGACACAGAAGTATAATGGTGGAACATGTCTTTGAAAATATCTTCACTAGGTAACCCACTTCCCACTCTCATTTGTTAGTAAAATATCCAGGACCTCAGAGTTGTTTAATCCAGGAGACTTGAATTCCCCACTGGTATTAAAAAATTCTGATATTTGTAGTCAATCTACAGCAAGTTTCATCTAACCCACATAATCTTTAGCAAAACAAATGAACAAACAAAAATATAATTAAAAGAATCAACCAAATATTTCAATCAAACAATATATGTCCAATGTTCACCACATTGTTATTATACCAGACATATGTTCAGCTATTGAAAAAAGAGGCATAATAAGATGGAAGTTTTGTAATATTGGCAGTGCTGAGTTTCTGTTGAGACAGCTATAGCTTTTTTCCCCTATCAAGCAATTTCCAAAGTGTAAGTTCTACTTAAATTAAAACTATAGCAAACTTTCTTGGTTAATGAGATTCCATGTTAATCCCCCATGCTGCAAATCAATTATTTAAAGCCTTTCACAGCTAATGAATCATATAGTACTTTCTGATTAATGCCAACAAGCTAGTTGTAATGCAGTGGAGCAATCAACAGTCTTAACCACTCTGTTTTAAGAGTACTTCTTTGTGCCTAAAGAGGAAACGACACAAAATATTTTAAAATAAAGCAGTTTTGCATAGGAAAAACATAGTATTCAAACTGAAGCACAGAATACATAGTCATGCTTACTAATAAAATACTAAGAGCTGTTATATATTAATTACAAATTCTTCAATGCAATAGTCAAATATCAATGCTTAGCATTTTTCAGAAAAACCTTTTCTGCAGAAGCATGCATTATACTGACTTTTTCTCACTGTATATTGATGAAATAAAGTATTGGTATTATAGTAGAAATAGTAAGTGTTCTGGATATTTTATTAATTTAAGTAATGTAAGTATGCTGTTTCGGTTTGTGATGTGATGCTTTGTGGTCAATATTCTGCAATGGTGCTGAAAGAGATTTTCTCAATAAATGTATGTAGCAATGATATGTTTTTGAGGAAAGAAGTTTGGGCTAATAAGCAAAAAAAGGTAACATGGTAAATTACTAATATCCAGGCCAAAAAAAAAAAAAGTGATAAAATTTGTCATTTAAAAGAAAAGTGTTTAGCTACTGTGCAGGTTTTGGCTAAGAAAGAGGTAAATTTCTTCACAGTGGCTTTTCTGGGGCTATGTTTTGGATTTGAGACCAAATCAGTGTTAATAACATAGAGTGCACACACTTTGTGGGGTGTCTGGTACATCTGGAATCAATCGCCCCAGGGGTGGTAACAGTGCCCCACCATTTGCTATGGACTGATACAGAGCGCCCAAGAGCAGGATGAAGAGAAAACTGGAAGGGTAAAAGCTAGGGAACTCATGGGTTGAGAGAAAGACAGTTTAATAGGGAAAGCAAAGAAAACCAAGGAATTCATTCACTGCTTCCCATGAGTAGACAGGTGTTCAGCCATCCTTAAGAAAACAGGGCCCCATCATATGCAACGGTTGCTTGAGAAGACCAATGCCATTCCTCCAAATGTCCCCCTTTCTCCTTCTTCCCCCCACTTTTTACTCTGAGCATGGTGTCACATGGTCTGGAATATCCCTTGGGTCAGTTTGGGTCACCTGTCCTGGCTGTGTCTCCTCCAAACCTCCCATGTACCCCAAATTCCTTGCCAGTGTGGCAGTGCAGAAAGTGGAAAAGGCCTTGGTTCTGTGTAAGCCCTACTCAGCAAGAACAAAATTATCACCATATTATCAACCAAAGATTTGTTCAGACAAATACAAAACACAGCCCCATACCATAATTTCTATGAAGAAAATTAACTCCAGTCAAAACCAGAACATGGGCCAATGCAGATATGTTTGAGAAAAGTAAAGGTATAATTCAGATTTTTCTGGAATTGTTTTATGGCAAAGCTAGCCAAAGCTCCTCCCGTAGCCCGATTTCCTGGGCATTTTCCCCGGGCATCCGGGGACGTGCCCCGCCGGCGAGGGGGGGTCGCTCGCAGCCCGCTGGCGGAAGCTTTCTGTGCCCGGCTCGGCTCCGGGCGAAGCCTGCCCGGGGACAGCGCTCCGGACCGGGACAGCCCTGGAGTCATTCTTCACCTCACGTATGACGTGTGTTGAGGCACTAAAAAAAAATCAAATTGGTCCTTCTCATAGGTGTATGTTTATAAAAGTTCACAAAATGACTAATCAACATTGATTTCATTTCAATCTTGAAGTATTGACTTTTTTTTTCTTTTTTTTTTTTTTTTTCCTCTCCAGGGAATGAGTGTTGCAAACAAAGAACCAATGTAATAATCTAAAGCAGTTTCTGAAAGTCCCATGGAAAAGAAGCTTCATGTACCCGTTCAAATCAGTGACTCATGATATTGCACATAATTGTCTAAGAAAATAAGTAAAGTTATAAGGGCAAAAAAAACCCCAAAACCAAGCAACAAAACAAAAACTCAACAGAAACAAAATCATCAAAGAACAGAATAAAAGGGAAACAGGATAAAGCTTTATGCAGTGTTGGACACGTAGAGTGACCAGTTTGTGAGTTTCGTCTTTTACTTGATATGGGAAAAATAAAAAGTAAATCAATGTATCAGACATGCACAGATCACAGTATAGCCAGCAATAATGATTTATTTATGATGAATACTCAAATGACATAAAGTATGAAGAATATGAAACTATGAAAATAAAGTATTGATTACAGGGCATTTTTATTTTCCTAAAAAGTATTTTTGTATTTTTACATGACTACAGGATGTTTTCATTTTTTAATATGAAATATTTTTGCATTTTCAAACAAACAGGTACAAATATATACAGAAATTGCATTTTTTTAAAGAGACAATTATGAATAGAGAATCTTGTAATTAATTTAAAAATAGTTAAGAGATTTTGGTTGAATTTTCTGGAACTTTATCTTTGTTCAGAGAAGGACCTAAAAAGGAAGTATAATAAATGACAAAACTTCCCAAAATATGTCTTTGTGGATAGCTAAGAAATAGTCAATGAATTCCTTAGAAAGGATCTGATAGCAGATATATGAGCTCAGTTCTAGATGTGCACTAATTATTTCCTGGGAGTACTCAGGAGTAAGGTAAACAAGGCCATTATGCTTTTAGCAAATCTGCAATTTTGTTGTGCATGCATGTCACTAGTAGGTATTTGACCCTTATTGCTTTTTCCCTAAGTAAACCAGTAGTGATTCCATCATCTTTTGCAGAATTGGTAATGCTTAAACAAATGTCAAAGAAGATCTGGGTAAATTTAATCACCACAGCACAAAGGAATTAATGTCCCATGCCACTTATGATGATAAGGTCCATAGGACATTCAGTCTGGGGGTACTTCTGTCTCTGGAGCCAGCAACTGTGTAATTGTGGGAAGAGAAGAATGGTAGGCAAGGTGGAGGAGCATCAGTCTGCTGTCTGGTACCACTCACATATGCAATTAACAGCTTGGCTGCACCAAAGGATTATTTTTGTCTTTCAATGAATCTCTGGAGGTTCAAAAAGAAACAGTGCAGGAAAATACAGGAAAGATAGTCCATAAGAGGTCTACACATTAGTTCTGTCACTTACTCTTGAGACAAACACAGTACGAGCTCCTACATAGCCCAAAGACTGCAATAGAAAAAAAAAAAGGTGCAAATAAATGATGAAAAGCATTCAGCATTTTAATGAAAAAAATTGAAAATATTAAAAGAAGGTTTTTTTAGTGTTACTTCTCTTCACATTATTTTACTAGTATTTTAAAGTTTTCTATCTAAATTATAAAAGCCTCTGAAAAAAACCCAAAACTATCTCTAATAACTTCTTTTGAAAGACATCTCTCTTTTTCATGTAATCAGAAAAATCTTATCAATCAATTATCTATTATCAAAAGAATAATAATAACAAGTATTTTTTGGGTGTTACTTGTAAAGGGACTTAAAATTAACTGAGATATTAAATATGCTAAAATTTATAAGTTAATGTAAAAAAAAAAAAATCTTTCAATCCCTTTTAAAATCACTTATTGTGCATTTCACCTTCTGAATAAATCTATTATTACAGAACCAACATTAGTGTGAGGATGATGGTTCCTGAGCAGTTGGGGTAGCTCAGGAAGATAGTAAATAATTGAAACTTCAGTAGTGTGTAAAATAAAATGAGCTTCGTTCATTCTGTGGCCATACTGACCATACAGGAAACAAGGTGTTTTGTCCTCTGCAGTGAATATGTTATACATTAATCCATACCACAGGTGCAACTTTTCAGAGGATTTTGACTTTTTTGCCTTGACAAATTTTTTATACCTCCAAAGATCCTAGCATTTTCAAAAATGAGCTATTCCTATGAGAGTGAATATTTTAAAGTTGATCTAGATGGTGATGGTGTGGGAGGCTTGACATTTTGAAGTTTCTACTGACCAGGCAGTAATTTTCAAATAACTTATTAAAAGAATTTTAACTACTAGACTGAAGGACTGAGAAGGAACCCACCAAAATGTTACTGAAATGTAGGCTTAAATGGGGTGAACATAGATATAGAAACTCTTTAAGATCTGTTTTCCCCTAGGATTTAATATTGACTTGCCATATGGTATAAAAAATGTGATAGGTCTGCACTTAAAAGGAATAGTTCCCACAGGGTGACTTTTCTGGGACTGTCAAGATCTGTTTTGATGAATATAACTGGGACAGCTCAACATCATGTGAAAGTTTAATATAATTCATGGGGGTTTGCTTTACTTCCTCTATTTATTTTATGAAAGTTATCTGACTGGCAGAAGAGACAGATCATAAAGCAAGTCAACAAATAAAAACAAAGTCATATGACTACTTTGTCCAAATGAGAAATTATTTCCATACAATTTAAATGTTCTTGCTGCTATTTTTGCTCAACACTCACTTATTATGAGCATTCAGATGAAGGAGTGAAATAAACTAGTATTGTTCTTGTTTATATGTAATCATGTGTGCCTCTGTATGTGTGAGCCATAAAGGAGTGCAAATCTTAAACAGTGTAATTGTTTGTATATTCTTGTGATGCTTTTAAGGAGTTAAGTATTGCACTCATACTAACAAATATGCTTATTAAAATTCTCATTACTTCTAGAAGGCATTGTTATCCTCTTTTTTATAAGTATGGAAGTGAAGTCAATTAGCCTATTGTTGCTCTAAAAAGTTTTGAAATGTTATTGAGGATTGCCCTGAAATAAAAATATTGCCTAGCAGCTTATAAGAAAATTGACTTTTGGTGAAAGTTGCCCAACGAGTTATTACACATGTAGCTTTGCTGCTGAGATCTGGATTCTGCCTTTCTTCCTAGTATCAGAGTGTATATTTGTAAGTACAATATTGCTTTATCACATATGTGGTGTGGTTTAGGAAACCTATGTTAACTTGATTAACTCTGTTAATTGATCATATTCTGAAGAGCTAGTGATTCCATTTTGATTTTATTCTGTAAAAATTAGAATATACTCAAGTTCAAATCAAAAGGGGCATTTGCAATGCAGTAAATGCTTAGCATATCATACATCTAAAAATGCAGTCAGGCAGCATCACCTCATAAAGATAAAACACATTAGGGCCCTTGTGACTGAGTGATTGGGATACTTTGCAGTAACACAGATCTGTTAGGGTTTGCAGACATGAAATGAGGCCATAAATAAAATCTCTGAAGAAATATATGCTATTAATAAAAGCTAATGTCAATAGCAGAGAGTTAGCAGTTAGGGGGTGTGTGTTAATGTCTCTAGTTCTGTCCGTGTCACTTACCCTGCAACCAAAAGAGCTATTGAACTATAAAATATATGGATGGAAATTACTTTTAAGGACACCATTAGTGTTATAGGGCCTCAAGTACAACTACTGTAAATCCACGTGCACCTTATCAAAGAGAAAAAAAAAATATCAAGGGAACTGTTACATGTATATTTGTTGTTTGTATAGAATTATACCACTTTTTACGATTGAATTTATTTTTTAAAATTCACTTCTTCAAAAGAATTCTCTGGAAAGTTTAGAATTATTTTAGTACGCCCTGCATGAAATTTCTTTTGTGAACTGATCTGTAAAAGCTCCAAGTGAACTCTGCATTTTGTAAGAGGGTAGGCAGATCCAGACAACTTGCATCCTTGCAAAGAAATGACAAAACTGGTTTTACCAGTACATTCTAAAATTAGATTGCACAATTAAAAATACCTACCATCTATATCTGGAAGAGAGTTTAGCGGAAGCCAAGAAGGAAGAGAGTCTTTCCTTTTAAAGTCACTGCAGAAATCCAGATATACTGAAACACTGAGTGGAATTACATGTTCTTATGTCAGTATGCAGTTTTGTCTCTTAAAATTAATTGGATTCAACTATTCAAGTCAGAGAATATCTGAGCTTGAGTGCATTAAGGGTAGAAACTGAAATTCATTATGTTAATGTATCAATGGTATGTTCACCCTGCTCAGTGCTGTTCCATGCCAGATATGCTGATTGTAGTAGCAGTATTTCTGTGTTTTTACAATATTCTCTTGATCTAACACACTGATTTCACACTCATATGCTTGCTTGCTTCTCCTGAGACAGGCAGGATATCTTTCTGCAGCCTCACTTTGCACCATGAGAACTTAACAAAAAACCTGACCTTTTAATGTGGTATAAGCCAGCAGGGTTGATCACAGGATAGTTTCTTTTGGTAAAGGATTTTTGTTTTCCTCTCTAAAACAGACTTGATTCTGTAAATCAACTGCCAAATATGGATGACCAGATATATACCAGAGAGATACCTTCGCACTGACAGCTTCATTAATTTCAATTGAGTTACTCTCAGAGATTAATTTGACTCATTAAATCAAAACTAAGTTCTTACTAAAATTAGTTGTAGCCCTTCTGCTTGTCTAAGAAGCCTTAAATAGCTAAACTATTATTAGATCAGATAAATTAATTAATACGCTTGAAAAAGTGTCAGTCAAAACATGAAGAACGTTTTATATTTCCACCTTTCTGGTGATTGCAATAGCTCCAGCTGAGCATGATTATCTCTCAATTACAAAAGCAACAGCTAAATGGAATGGCAGAATTATAGAATCACTTAGGTTGGAAAAGACTTTCAAGATCATCAAATCCAACTCTACATTTAAGAACAATGAATATTAAGGACTCTGTGAGAGGATGATGCAATAGAATATTTTTCCTAAGTATTTTGTGGAGTGGCACAAACCTAACTGCATATTGTTGTTTTATGATCCAAAACTATTTTTCTTTGGGTTCTAATGAAGGGGAAAAGCATCTAGTGGAATTTAACAAAGACATAAATGTTAAGCACAAATCAAAGATGCCTTAAGCACTGAGATTACATATTATCATTCTTCTTATTATTATTACATTATTTCTTTATTAAAGTACTTTACAGAGCAATAGAAGACTTAGAAATTATATCCATGAGACCAATCAAGTTAATATGTGAGTAATTTGTGTGGACAATCTGGATGAGGAATTGGGTAGAGGGCAACGCTATAGAGATCACATGTACTTCAAATTTGTGCTGTCACTTAGATGCACATTCTTTAAAGCCAACTTTAAAAACTTTTCCTGAGTACAATAAGTACCACTATGGATATGTGCTTATTAGTATATACATAAAAACATAGATACAGATGTCTTCATTATGAATAGGATTTTAAAGAAAGGCAGTATCTTTTATTGGCTAAAAGCATCTGAACTTTTTATATCACAGTGGTTTTGCCCTATTATTGATGAGAACAAAATTTGGCCAGGAGACATTTGGTTAATTTGAACCAGAAATTTAAAGAAAGGTGTGGCATTTTCATTAAAATCCATCTATGAAATGCAAACTTCTCCATTCAATTTAAACCGGACTTTTAATCCCTTAGATACTGAGCAGTCTTATTACTTGCTGCAAGTCTTAGTGAGTGAATGTTAGGGAGCATGATGGATATTTATTTGACAGTCATATTTTATTCATGACACATAACAGAATGTAAGTGGCTAATGGCCAGGAAATAATCACTCTTTTGCTGAATGCATGCATTTAGGTGTTTTATGAAGCTGCTCAAAATCAAGTAATTCCCAAAAGAAAAACTGCGAGTTCTGCTGCTGATATACATTACCTGATTCCAGAGGATAATTCAAACTTTTTTGCCCATTACTAGCTATGATACTAAGAACTTTGTAAGAAATTATAATTTGATAGTCTGCTTCTCTGAGTTACCTGGCAAAAAATAAAAAGGTTTTATAGTTGGTTAAAAAAAAAAAGCTCACATGCTTTCAGAAAAGCTTGTTCTGTACTCATACAAATTATGAATTATAAATTGCGACCAAGTGCTTAACAGTGGATCAAATGATGTGTGAAATTATTGAAATGGTTTATACTTACATATTGTTTAATAAATTAGCAGTTGACTAGAGGAAAATACTCGTTCATTTACCACAGTAAAGCATTAGACCACCTTGTTTTTGTGGTGACAAGTGTAATTGTATTTGACTGAGTTAGAGAAAATCAACAGTGAAAATCTTTAATTGAGTTCTACAACAAAAGCTATTGAAATTTCATAAAACACATTTCCTAGATATCTAGTTAATATTACTATTATCCTTTCATAATAATGAAATGAGACTTAATTATTATATTATATTGATTCAAATTTTAATTTATTGTGAAGAAATCATTGCCTTTATTGTATTTTGTTATTTAAAAAGGTAAACTGAAATACTTGTCTTCTGTTTTAGCTACTTGTATTTTCTTAATCATATTTCTACAACTGAAGGGCCCTCTGAAAACTAGATATGTCTTCAAGAACTCCTTTTAAAGTCTTACATTGTGATTAATCTTTAGCTCTCTAAAACAAGACTGTTTTAACATTTGGGGAAGAAAGCAAGTACTTTAAACAAATGATACTCACACAAAAACACACACATAAACAAACACATGCTTAAGGATTACAAAGTGTACTTTCCAGTAATTACACACTCAAAGCTATTTAGTCCTCTCCTCTTAAGCATTGAATAATTGGTTTTGAGGAGGGTGAAGATATTGGTTCTGGTAACAGCTAGATAAAGAAAAGTCATATTGGAATATGAAACTTCTTTAAAAAGCTTATTACAAAAGATTGCCAATGACCTCAATGTAAAAGAAATGTCAGTGAAGCCCACGCAGCCTGACTCTGAAAGACACAGAGAGCAAAGCAAGGAACACATTTCTGCAGTTGAAGCAAAAGTTGCAAAGGATAAAGAATTTTGAAGTAAAAAATTACACTCAAATGGATTTCTTGAATTAAGAAAGTAAAGAGGGGAAGAATACTGGTGTGTGTTACAAAAGCAGTTGTTAGATGTAAGTAATTTTACAATCTAAAGAGTTATTTGTTTCCATATATGTAAATGACTACTGTGTATAACTGGGATCTTCAGTTAAGGCCATGCAATTGTGGGCCACACATACTTGATAATCTTTGATTGTCAGACGTCTTTCAAACCGATACATTAAAAAGTTTTCTTCAAAAATCTCAAACACTCTTACAGCTGGAAGCAGGAGATTGAATCGGCTGCTTCTCAGGGTTATTTTTCTCAGAAAAATAAGGTTTGTTTGGTTTTTTTTTTTCCTGATGCTTAAATAGGATATTCTAAAATCAAATAAATAACATTCCACTTTTTTTTTTAATCTAAAATTGATCCAGGTAGACAGGGATATATTAAGAGTTAGAGAGAGGTGAAGGAAAATAAAGGAGAGGAAAATAAAAGAAACAAACTACAAGTAGTTTCAAGTAATATTTTTAGTCCCTTTTCTGGGTTTTCTGTAATACTATAAAAAAAACTTCCAAAGAAAAGTTAATCTATCCATTTTTTTTTTAAATTAAAACTGTAATTTTGCAATTAAATATTATAATAGAAAGTTTTCTATGAGCTTTTACTTTAGGTGTGCAGGATTTTTGAATATCATGGCCAAAGTCTGAAACTCACCACTTCACTTCACAACTAAGACGGTATCAAAAGCCTTTTTCAAAAACGTGTAACTAAGGGACAAAATTGTGTCTCGAATTTTCTTAGTAGTCTTCAATACTAATAAAAAGAAACAGTTGGCATTTGCAAGATAGCATTCAGGCAAGTTCAAAATTACCTTGAATTTAGATTTTATTACTTTCTGGAATTTCTTTTTATAGTGTAGAAATTTTTGTTATCCTGAAAAGACATACAGAAAAAAAAAAGCTCTAAATAAAAAAAAACACCTTAATATTTTCTTAGAATTTATTATTAAAAAGGGTAAATAGAGATGCATTTTTAAAATTAACTTTTTATTTTAAAAACTCCACGTTTTGAAGCAAAATTCCAACCTGTTCTGTAGAGTTCTCAGAATGATATTGGAAGGAGGTTGCTTTTTTTCTTGTGTATTCTACTATTACAAGCTTAATGTTATAGAGACCGCTGAACTTATTGAACATATGAACATATTTCCTTGATTTTTATGACATTTGCTACTATTTCAGTTTCAGACTTCCTTTTCAATTTTTTTTTTTTCTGCCTCCTGTGGTCCTATTTGTCTTTTCTGTCCAAAAGTAAGGAAGACATAACTGGACTTTTCTCCTCCATTCACTGAGAATGAGCAGATTTTAGTGGATTAAACTGTATCTCCCAATATGTTTTCATCCTTTTCCAAGATCTGATTTGCTGGCCTCAGCAATAAGAAATAACACCTCAATTAAACAGGGCTAGAGTGGGGGAAGAGGGAGTATATCATTAAGCAGTTTTAAATTAGAGTCTGAATGAATAAGATAAAAAGAGATAAAGAAATTCAACTCAGTATTCTATGAGGTTCCAGTCATCTGCTCCTAGACTCCTACATCTAAAGAAGGAAGACGATTTTACAAAACTTATTTTATTAGAAAGACCAATATGTTAATCCTCCAAAGCTTGAGGCTCGAGTGCAGTTCAAAAACATTTACCGAGCCTACGAAGACTGGAATCCAAATTTCTCAAAATACTTCTTTCACTTTTCTTGCTTGTTTTTGATGTCTCTCATGTCCAGGTTTATCAGAGAACCAGTAGGGTGAAGAGTCACATGTTGTTTTTCTGAGTAGCGTGAACGCCACTGACCATTCTGTCTGTGAAGGTCTCTCAGAAGTGGAGATGGCAAATGATTCAAACCCTGCACTAGTAGCAAGATATGGCAGTCTGAGGCATGATTCCTCTGGGGGTCAGGGAAGAGGAACTTTCATTTATATTGCACATGTATATGTGATCATGCTTATAAATATATGTCACATTCCATGGTTGCTATGATTTTATAAGGACTGTCAGCTGATTTTCTTTGCATAATAATATTTGTTATGGCTCAAATTTCAGACAGTTGTTAATAAGTAGATTAAATTACTGAAGTGGCTAATGGTTCTTGGTTTTTATTTGCTTAATTGTGTTATTCTTTAGAAAAAAATGCTTTCATATAGATTAACTTCAGTACTCCCTGCTTTTAAAGTGTCTAACTGAAATGAAACTTTCTACAGAACCAGTCTAAACCAGATGATGTAGAATCTTCATCCTGTAATTAGGGATGAATGAAGCTCAGAAAGCTTTGGGTTTTGGATAATCTTTCCAAAGTTAAGATGCTTAGCATGTGTTTTTATAAAGTTTTTATGAAGTTATCTGGCTGAGGTGATGTTTTTGCAAGGAACATTAGCTTCTAGCAGTATTCAGATACTTTGCACACATTGAGTAGTTACTCTTTAATAATGAAAAGATTCTCTAAAATAAAAAAATTATGAAAAGGTATTATTATGAGGTAAAATTCAAATATCAAAAACAGTTTGGGAAGGAATTCAGCAAGGTAATATTTCCCATGGTAGGTGTTCCTACCATTTTCACTGCTTAACATTTGATCTTCTCTTTTCTCCATCTTGAGAATTGAAACAGAAAAGTATTTGCTCTGCCCTTCTGCACAAGGTGAACTTTAATATTTGCACTGAAATGACAAGTCTCTTTTTCTCTTTCCTTCCTGCAGAAATTGCAAAGATATGACTGTAAGTGGATGTGTACGTTTTGTGGCAGATAGAGGCTTACCTCATCACCTAAGTTATCCAACCATTTTAATCCTTATAGATCAGACATATGACTTTGAAGCTGTAGCTATTAACTTCTGGTGTAATAAGACAGGACTCAGCATTTGCAATTTCATCTCATCTAGAACTACTTCTGACAAGAGAAAATAACTGAGGTGCTTAACAGTCCTTCNACATATTACTGTGCATATGACTTTGAAGCTGTAGCTATTAACTTCTGGTGTAATAAGACAGGACTCAGCATTTGCAATTTCATCTCATCTAGAACTACTTCTGACAAGAGAAAATAACTGAGGTGCTTAACAGTCCTTCTAACATGCTATACCTTCAATTCACGTTATATTGAAACAGGCCTCTCTGACAATCTCTTGAAGGCTTTATTTTGCTTGCCATTTTCTTTAAAGTATATTTCAACTTCACTGAATTTGCATACATTATAAATTTAAAAAAGAATGGTGTCTCCTTGTCCATAGTGTCAAAGTATCTAGTTGTAATAAAATTCAATTGCTTTGAATAAAACTCTTTCACTATATCTAATTTATGGACATAAGCGCTGTAGCATGAGAGGTACATTTATTAGGTACATTTAGGCATCATGGGTTTTTCTTGTCTAATAATAGCTCATCAGCTTGTACTGTAGCATGCTGACATGAAAGCCTTTTCTCAGACTTACAAGGAGATCCAGTGTTTTAGATTTTTATTTGCCACACAGTTAACATAGTAACGGTGTGAATATGTATTTTCTCTCATTTTTGTTTCTGGCAGAATTACTTTTGTCAGGGGTATTCACTCATAATTAAAAAAACCTAAATGGACTTTCTCAAAACTAAATCAGTAAGATTATGAAAGCGTTTGGTTTGCAGGGTTTTTTTTGAGGGGTTAGGGTTTTTTTTAGGAAAGTTCATGTTTTCTTTTTTTTTCCTCTTGAAACATTCTAAGTACTTTGTTTTATGACCATGGTTTTAAAGGATGAAAAAAGATAAGACAGTGCAAAATTTTAAAAGTCAGGTATTATGGACAGAATTTCTGTGTGCCTTTGTGTGTCTGTGTGTGTTATGGCTTTCTTTTAATATGCTTGGTAGTAGAAAATGTATGAATAAATTGATGTATAATCACTAACTACACCTAGTTTAAACTTGTGATGGATAACATTTTGTACATAATATCTGGAAAAACTTCTTTAATTCCACATTGTCTTGCAAGTTCTCAGGTTCTGGGATGAAAAGGAACACTTTCCTGATATCCATATGATTTGTTTACTAATGTAAATCACAACCTTCCAGTAAGGTTACAATATTTTCTCTACTCTGTATTATACTTGTTTTTTTAATCAATTTTGTAACTTAATCTGTATTTATGCAGATACTTTTGAACTTCTTTTTTTTTTTCAAGAAATTAATAAAGATCTCAGCCGCATCTAAATGGTGGCTCATTTTTATACCTTTTTGACACTTTCATTTAAAAGCAAATTGGAGTTCAACTATAAATATATATTAAAAAGTTTTATTTTAGATAATCCTTTCATTATTAAAGAGTAATTACTCAATGTATATGAAGTATCTGAATACTGATAGAAGCTATATATTCCTTTCAAAAACATCACCCAGCCAGATAACTTCATAAAAACACAACTGTAAGTAGGAAAAACAAAAGTTTGATCTAGGAAAATAGAAGATATATCTAAATATGTTTCTCAGAGAAAACTACTTGATTTATAGTAAAGATGTAGAGTAACAGATTTATTAAACTGTGTATAATGGTTCTGATAATTTTGGATCTCTTCTGATGACACCTTCTTTTTATTCAGACTGTGGAGAAATCTCTCCTCTTTGCTTGCTAAGAACTCAACAATTTGAGGTGAAAGAAAGGCATTCTGTTTAAAGGTAAAAATAAATATTTAGAATTTCTAGGTCTTTTTGTGTATTTTATGATAACCCTCATTGTGTCCTCTGAAGTTATACAGGTGTCTAAAAAAATCTAAATAAAAAATTTAACAGATATGTGGAATGAGAAAATGAAAGCAGGAGATAGGTTAATATCTCAGAGGTAGAATATACACAAGCAACGTCACATGCAGTTTAAAAGCCCCAATATAAATAGCTGCCAACCTAAAGATACTTTACCTTTAAAAGGAAATATAAGGAGTTTGATGGAAATAGGGCAAAGAAGGGTAATCTCTTTTCCTTATGGAGATGAAAAAATTATACAAGAGACAGAATGGAGAAAAAAATATCTGAGACCATGTCCACGTGCAATTAGAAAAAAAAATCCAGTCAGGAGAATGAATATTGAATGCAGCACATCATAAGTAATAATCATAATAATCATCATTATACTGATAAAAAAAGACAATAATAAATGAATGAAAAAGAATGAACAAACAAGATGATTATTATTAGATAGTTACCTAGTTTTATATAAAATTCCTGAATTCAAGGCCTTCTTTTTTCCTAAGAATTTGTGCCAATTTTTTCTTTCCCATGGAATCTTTGCTATTTCACACCATAAAAGCAAAATTATGAAATAAAATGTGCCATTAAATTAAATAACCCTGAAGCAGTTATAGAAAAATCTTAATCAGTGAACGCTTTAATTTTAGAGCAACTTGATGTGAAAAAGTCTGGTGTAGATCCTTAAAGATGATTTAAAGTTAAAAGAATGGCTCAGGATTTTTGTCTTTGAAGAAAAACACATATGTCATGTAAGTTTATAATTTCCCTCCTGATGGTTATAGTATGTTGCAGTATGTCTGTTTGCTTATTGAGTGTTTTGTCTTTTCATTCTTATCCTTTTAATTTAAGGAAAGTCACTGTAAAATGAATGGAGCTGCAGAAGTGAGGTGAAAGATAAGAGAGTAGGGTCATGTGGCTCTTAGATTCTAATTGTGTAAAAGCTTAACTATGTCTATGTGACAGTTAAAATAAAATATTATGATATTCTGTACTTCCTTTGCCTACTTACCGTCATCATCATTATTTTTTTAATATGTTATGTGGCCTTGTTTTTATAAAAAATATTTTCAACCTGTAAATTTCGACTTTCTTTTAGAATATTATGTGCCCCTGCTTCCTTTGAGATGAAAGGCACAGCCAGCCAGAGAAGAATAGCACTCTGTTTAAGAAAGAGGTGAGTGAGAGAAGGTCACAGATGACATTTTATACTGTGTTATATGATATAGGAGTCAGCATCTGAGCAGTACAGATCTAAATAGACAGTCTAAGAAAACTCAGTCCTTTTTATACTTTTTAATATATAAAACTAATTATGGATATAGTTTATATTAATTTTTCTTATAGATGTCCCTGTACACTTAAAATTTCCTTAATATATTTAAAATAATAGATATTTGAAAAAAACAACATTTAACAATACATTATTCACTAACAGCAAAGCATATCTGCCTTGTCCATATCTTCTGCTATAGATTAACACCTGTTTTGTAACACATTGCATTTTAGTTTATCTGTCAATACTCTAGGTTTATTGTACAAAGTAAACTCAGCAGTCAGACCCTGTCTGGAATTTGAGTAATACCAGGAAATCCTTAAAAGCTGCACCTAATCTTTCATACATATTTAAATACTGAAATATTATGTTATGTCTGGGGCTTTAACTTGCATTCCTTTCAGTAGATTACATAGTGTCTGGCCACATAAAAGCCTGAAATCTATTTTAATGTAAAATAAATAGTTTTCATTTCAATTAGTAGCTGTAATTCAATTAATTATTATTAAAAAACTAGATAAAATTCTTCTAATTTGGGCATAGACCTGTGTAAGCATAAAATGTAATTCTTTTACTGATTTCTTACCATAATTTTCTTTTTTTTTTTTTCCTGAGCTGACCAATTTTTTCTTCACCAGCTTTATAGAAGCCCCCTTGAGAGACATTAGATGTTTAAATAGGATATTAGCTGACAACCAACCTGAAAAGTAGAAGACATGGTTCCTAATCAGCAGAAAGCCCAGTGATTTATTGCTGTTGATTAGTTTGAGATTCTCGTTTGTCTTCAAGGACCTGGAAAGCCAGTCAGAGGCTTCTGGGAAGTGATAGACTTTTAAAAACTTCAGTAGCTGCTAATCAAGAGCTCACCAATTGATCACTAAACCACAGGTTCATGAGATCATATGGGATATTTCAGCTGCTTTACAGCTGAAATACTCTGGACTAGTGCAGTAAAATTATGCTTTAAAAACTCCTAAGGAGTACATAGGATGGAGTACCACTCCTATGAGGAAAGGCTGAGAACTGGGTTTGTTCAGCCTAGAAGAAAGAAGGCTTAAGGGTGACCTAATAGTGGCCTTTCTGTTCCTGAAGGGAACTTTCAGCAAAGATGAGGCAAGACTATTTAGAAGAGCACCTAGTGACAGGACAAGAGGGAATTGGTTCAAATTGAAAGAGAATAGGTTTAGATTAGACATTAGCAGAAAAAATCATGACTGTTGAGGGTGGTGAGGCACTGGAACAGGTGCCCAGGGAAGTGAATGATCCATTGCCAGAAATGTTTAAGGCCAGGTTGGATGGAGCTCTGAGCAACTTGGTCCAGTGGAATGTATCCCTATCCATGTCTGGGGGCTTGGAACTATTTGATCTTTAAGGTCTCTTCCAACCCAAGCCATTCCATGGCTCTATGATTCTATAGACTGTAGTGGGCTCACTGGGAAAATACAAAACCTTATCTCTTCATCAAATCACCAGAGTACCTCTAAATGAGAGGGACAAAACAGTGGGACAGTGACAAGTGTAAATACTGTGATGGCAAATGCTTATCTCTCCCAAAGCAAGCTGCTTGATTGGAAGATCTGGATGTTTTTCTGTTTGGTTTTTTTTTTATTATTATTTATTTTTTTGTTTTGCTTTGATTTTTTCTCTGAGGAAAGAAAAAAAAATCAATTTATTTCTTTCATATTTGCAAGTCAAAACACTCTAAGTAAAAAAGTGGTCATGTGGTTGGGTCATAGGAAGACCTCACTATATTTCTCATTCTGCCTTTCTAGTTGCTTTTGGTATGGCTCCAGTTTACCTCTCCAACAATCCAGAAAACAGTTTTGGTGTTTTATTTGAAAACCATAAATGATTATGTATTAAAAATAAACTGAAATATATCAATGCAATCTTACTTTTCATCAAAAATTTTCCCAGGGAAGAATATAACAAGTGTAATACTTGTTCCATTAATCTAAACTGTCTGCATTAATTTATGGTTTTAAAAATGATACTTTCTCTCAATCCAGTCATTATTTTCCAGGTGATATTTCCTTTCAGCCAATTCTTTTCCTCGTGTATGGAATCTACTTAGTCTCTTCTTGCATAGAAAGTGCTTCATAAAACTGATAATCCTCATCACCTATAATTTACATCAGCAGAACCCGTCCTCAAAAAACCCAAAGAAACAAACAAAAAAACCAACCCTCACCCCTAAAAAATTGAACTAAAAAAGAAAACAATAGCTATGAGGGAAGGATTTTGTCATTCTTCATTATAAAATATCCTAGGCCTTAGGGCATGGAAGCATATTCTTTAACCTGAACCTGTTGTATGCATATTTAAAAATAGGAATATTTATGTATTTTACTTCATGATTCTTAATTAAAATGGCTATTTAGTAAGAGACATTAAGTTGGGTATGAAATTTAATAAGGGGACACTGTAAATAACCAAAAATACTTGTGTCATTTTCAAATAGTACATTTGGTGTTGTACTCCAAACAGCAGTGGCAGGTGGGTGATAGAATATCCCAGATCAGTTCAGTGATGGATAAAAAGGAGTAGTTTCTGTTTCAGCTGTGAGAGTCTTTCATGTCAGTTTTGGATAGCAGGTTGTGTAGGAGGTTAACAGTTATTTTAATATGCACCTGTAAATGAAAATTCACTAAATGGGAATGTAATCAGATTTTTTTCTTTATTAAAAAAGACAGAGAGAGTTATAGATTAATTTTTAGCTTTCAGCTTGAGGCTGGAGTGACAAGGATTGTTGAGTCAGTCTCCTATCAAAGAAGTAGTTTTGATCTCTCTGCTGTCTTACCTTCTACTCCTCCTCCTTCCTTTCTCTTGCCCTAGTTCTGACAGTACATTTTCTTTCTCTTCTTTGTACCATTACTAGTTAACTCATCAACTCAGAAGAATGATGTTCATTGTGAGGGGAGAGGGAGGAGAAAGGTGTTAGTTTGAACTAGTTCGTGGAAGAGATCTGTGCTCCAGTTTTACAACATAAATGACTGTTAGAAAGGAAAGTTAGAGTCATAACGTGGAGGAAAAGGCTGATTTGTTCAATGAAATGTGACATCAGAACAGTAGAGCCTAGCATGTAACCAGCTTTTTAGATTATACTCTAGTAAAAAGACTACTTTTATTTCTAAATACTCACCTTGTGTATATATCCAAAGAAGGGAAATGAAGTCTAGAGCACAAATCTATGAAAAATGCCTGAGTGAAATGGAGTTGTCTTGCCTGGAGAATAGGAGACTGAGGGAAAACCTTATCACTCTCTTCAGCTACCTGAAAGGAGGTAGCAGGGAGGTGGATGTGGTCTCTGCTCCCAAATAACAGTTGATAGGACAAGAGGAAATGGCCTCAAGTAATGTTTAAATTGGGTATTAGGAAAAAATCTTCACTGAAAGGGTCATCAAGCATTGGAAGGGCTGCCCAGGGAAGTGGTGGAGTCATACTGGAGGGTATTTAAAAGACATGGAGATGTAGCACTTAAGGACATGTTTTAGTGTTGGGCTTGGCACTGCTGGGTTAATAGTTGGACTGATTTTAGAGGCTTTTTCCAACCAAAATGATTCTATGATTCTATTATCAAACGGTGTGTTTGAACAATATTGAATGCAGTGTATTAAGGAAGACCAAGATAAGCCCTTAGCCAGTGCAAAAATGGAAAAACTACATTGAATTAAATCTATGCTGACATAGGTCTGGTGGAATATAATATGATTAATCTACCTGTTAAATACCTTTTGTCCTAAGGGACAGAGGACAAGAAGTTTCAAGGATATTATATTACCATCTTTGTTTTAAAGCAGGTTGCCACACTGGAGGAGAAAAATATTATTAAGTTATGTTTATACCACAGAACAACCCAGAACAGTGGAGTAAATTGGTCATGACATCCGTCCACAGGAGAAAGCTCTGATTGGGCTGACCATTTTGTAGATTTCAAAGCACCAAACTAAGAAATCTGAGTTCTGAGTCATGAGTCTTTATGAAGATAGGTTTCATTACTGTGGTTTCTCAATAAACTACTAAGAGAAAGGTTGTAATGTTATAATTTGTTTTTTCATGTCTTGAGTTTCTCTGTAAAATTTATCAGTTGCACACAATGACCACATGAAGGAATAGCGTCAATAATGAGGGAAATCTAAGGTTACTTTGAATCTAAAATGTGAGATATTTTATATTTTTGAGGTTGTAGGTAGACTTTATTCAGCCTTAAGTGTTAATCAGTAATACCAGTAATCTGTGAAAGTATATGCAGGAAAGAAATGGAAATTAGTAAACTAAAGCCGAAAGAAATGCATTCTTTTCATTTATGGAAAAAGAACATATTTTGGAGCAAACTATTCAGGTTGTTATTATATGGCCTCCTACAGATGTAACATCTCCATAAATGAGACAGGATTCTGAGAAAGCATATAGTTTGTCACCAGATGAAAAAGGGCATATAAACTGAGGCTTTGAAGAAGTATATTACTGGAGACTAGATGCAAGCAGAAATACATAAACTCTGTAAACATAGAAGCGATTTCCTTGTTCCTGTGGTGATGCACTTTACAAAGCGCTTTCATTATTGTACTGTAATTCTGTATGACACTTGCTTCTGGAATGCTTTCTCCTGTTCTGCTGATGCTTTTCTCTACCTGTAAATAGAAAAATTTGGAATACTGATACAATTCAGAGAACAATAAATTATGTCTTTCAGTTTATGGTCAAAGCTAGTATTGGAAATAAAGGTCTCCTTTGATAATATGCGGGCTTTTGCTAGACAGATTCCTGTTAAATGTCTATTGTTTGAATGCATTGCACTGTGGTGAAGCTAAAAGACTCCTTCCATAAGAAACAGGAGTCATTCTCCTTATCCTAAGAGGTTCAGTGACTTCAGATTGTGGCTAGAAAACATGATATAGCCTTGTGTGTAAAGAGATCCTGCAAATGTAATACTGCATGTATCAAATAAGTATTAAAACACAGCTAGCTGAGACATTTCCTGCTCATATTTTATGGAAATCACAACACATCCACGCATATTAAACAGTTTTTGTTGTTCAGTTTATTCCAGAACAGATTATAGATTTGAGCTAATATATATGCAATAGTTAAGGTCCGTGATTTCAAACAGGACTTTACCAAATCCTCAGCAAGTGTGCACTCCTAATGGATCTGGCCTTTGAAGCTGCTGGTCTAACTACTGTTTGAACACTCTTGTGGTTCATGCAGGACATAGATCTCTGGTTGCTGCAAAGAGCAATTCTAGGCATGAGCACCACAAATAATTTCAAGTGTTCAGGGAATTCCCTGGCCAAAAGCTACTGGATTGGATGACTGCAGAACAGATACTTTGAATCACAGCCATGTATTTAAGTATCCAGAGATCTTTTGATTCTATCATGTGTCCCAACAAAGAACTTAGATTATGCTTCCTAAGTAACTGCCACAGACATTGCTATTAGTAAATAGCACTTGAAAAATATAAATATGTGTAGATATAGCAGAGGCCACCTGCATCAGGAAAAGTAGAATTACTTTAAGGAGCTTTTAACACCAGCTTGTTTTGAACTAAAACATTAGGAACACCAATCTGTTATGATTCTCTAAGCATTATTTTTTGCCCAGTGGTTCCGTAAAAATAGAATTTCCATTCTCTTTTTACATAACAGAGGGTTCATGCTAACAGAATCTTTTGTGCAAGACCCTATTTATGACCTGTTAGTCTTGTTATGAACTGCTTCTGAGAGCTCACTGTGTGAACCAGTTTGGTATCTGCTGCCTTTTCTGATGCACAATTTTATCTTGAGATGACAACAAAGGTCTTGAAAATGTGAGCCTGGGTTGAAAGCAAAAGCCCCACATTGATAAATTCACTAATAGTCGATTAGTGATCACTGAGAAAACATGGCCTTGAGGGCTGGGTGAAGACAGGTTTTGCTTTAAGAAAAGGAGCAGCAGCTGAGCAAAGTTTAAAAAGAGTAAAGCAGTCCCATGCCATGGCCTGGGAAAACAATCCTGCCTCAGTGCTGCAGAGTGCAAAGTCTAGAGGGAGGGGAGGCCATGGGTTAGCAATTCTCTAGAAACGTGGCTGTCTTACAAAAGGAAAAGATACCAGATTTGAGGACCTGGGAGAGAGAAATAAATCAACTACTGCATTTCTGTCTTCTCTTATCAATAAGCTCTGTTAGCCTGATAACTAAGATTTTATAAAGGACTACACATTGTATACTCACAGCTAGTACAGGATTGTATAAAAGTGGTACCCTCAGAAGAACAAATCTGAGACCCTCATCATTGAGAAGCTCAGGGTGAAGAAGAAACAAAGGGCTGCCAGTGTATCCACAGGTATTTACTATCTTCTGCTTGATCTCACTCTCTCCTTGTCCCCCCTGCCCTTTTTCTATTTGTTTCTATCTCTTTACCTCACATTTACTGTTAAATAAAATCCGTATTATTGATTTCAGCATATGGTCTCATCTGCACCATAATTTGGGCAGAGGCATCTCTCACTAATCTGATCATTAAAACAGTGTCTCTTGAAGAGGTTATCACCTTTGTGTTCCAGGCTGACATGTTTGCTGCCACTGGATTTGTTAGCCACATCATTAATAACCTCTGCCTTACCTCCATAGCATTTCATTCCCTTTTCTGAGGCAATTTTCACAAAAGAATCTGTTGATTCTAATCCATCACATACTACATATTATGGACATTATTACCTGCTTAATATCTTAATTCATGGGTGTAATATCCATACTAACTTTGACTATCCTTTACTAAATTTGTATTTCTAAATACAGTGAACTTCCTAATACCTATCTTTATATGTGTCACTTCAGCAAGGAACTGATTTTGCTTTCAGTGATTAGTGAAAACAATGTCAAAGCTATTAATCATTTTCTGTGTTCAAGCTCTGTACCTATTACAGTCTCTATTATCTGTACAATCTGCACATTGCTTTTGTCCTCTATCAGTCATTATGTTCTGTGGCAAACTATGTTATTGACATTTTTATTTTAGAACACATTATATAGTAAACCTCAGTTGAATCTATTATGAAGAATAAAATATGAAGCAAATAACACAATCACAGAAATTTCTTTATATAGTATTATTTAGGATGAAGTCACAAGAAAAGTTTTACTGTATGAATTTGCCACGAATATTGTATGAATAGTTAACCTCAAGAAAAATGTGCTATATTGCCAACTTCTATTGCCATATCTGCTTTATAATACACTAAAGGAAAACGTAGTCCAGCTAAATATATTAAAATGAACATGACTATTAGAAAAAGAAAGCCTATTCTGCATCGTGTAAGATGCAATAATAGTGCAATAACATCTTCTTTTCAAGTACTTTCTTTGTTAAAAAGGATACATTAACCATTTGCCAAAGTTGAATTTACTTACACAGTTCCTGAGTCTTTTTAAATAAATATTTTTAAAAATAATTCAATTGGCAAAAAACAAACAGATCTATGAAATACCAGGGAAAGAGGACAGTGCCAGCTTTTATTGTATTGAAAAACTCTATTAGGTACTTTATATCAACAAAGATAGCCTTTTAGCAATCTAGCAAGTAAGAATGAATTCTTCCCCTTTCTTTACTTCAAAAAATCTGAAATGTCATATTCAAAAAGCTTTAATCTTTATTTCCATGTTTCTTATTTTCTAAAGCTAGCTGCCATGATTGGTAGGAACTTCATTTTGCTTCATTTGTTAGGTGAAATATAAGCAGTTAAATTGTGTTTCTTTTCAATGCAAGAATAACCTTGAAAAGTTGTCTAAGTTATTCTGGAAATATATTCCACAGTGACCTCAAAGTTAGCAATATAAATATATTATTATATAATACATCTATAATATACCTTTCACCAGCCCAGTCGGATATGAGGCAGATTTACACGCCTTATGTTGTACTCCTAGTGAACATACTGAGTATAGGCAGGTTCCCACCTGGAGTGCTGGACATCCAGAAGAGATAAATACATCCAGGTGGGAGGAGAGCGTGGATTTTTTGATCTGTATAGTTTTTCCAGCATGGGATTATTCATTCTTTTTGGGGGAAAAAAACAAATTAAACCAAAAAAAACCAAGCCAAACAAAAGAAACAGAACACAAACCAAACAGCTCGGATAGAACTCTGGAATAAGAATGAAGGCTATAATGAGATGCTGCTGAATTGCTACTGTTGAACAGATTCAGAGAAAAAGCTTCTTTAAGCATGTATATAAAATAAACTTTAAGACTCTTCTCTTGAGCTGTATACAATATGGAACAAGCTTATGCAGAGGGAAGGTACATAGTTTGGTCTGTTCATTTCAGTCTTAATAATCTTATATTTCTAATTTTTCTGCTTATGCGCTGCATTAGCAGAAAGAAATCTGTCTGTGTCATAGAAATCTAACATTCTGAAATCAGCAAGGCAAAATTCAATGGAATTTTTCTTTGGGATGCCTGACTTGTCTTTTTCAGCGAGCAATTCCATTAAAACAAGCAGTTGGGGAGGAAAATGTTTATTCACAACTTTTGTGATCATTCACATAAATTAAGATCTGGATATCTTTTGTTCATTTGGAACAAAATCTGCCCACAAAAAATTTTAATCAGATCAGGGATCACATTTGTAGAGACATCTACTAATGCATGTCAGGGAGAAAAAGCTGACATTAAAGGGATGTGGAAGAACTAGTAACAGTGGAAATGGTTCAGGAAGCTGTGATTTCTTAAGCAATGCTGTGTAAGGGTCCGCAGCATTTCTCAGGAGAGAAGGTGCACTGTGTGATATCACATCTCCTGTCTTCAATATGGCTAGACACAGTCCTTCAGGATTGACTAATGATAGTCCTGAGAGATAAAAATAACTGAAATGACTGCCCAAGTTAGAGCAGGCAAAGAAAGAATGAATACATGAGATATGCTTGTCTAATAGGGTACCTAAATTGCTTAAATTTGTAACAGTAATTCTTCCAAAGCACCAGAACAGCAGAGGTGAGGAAGGCAGACTGCAGGAGATTTCACAGAATAGAGAAGAGTAAGTGAAATAATTTTTTTTTTTAAATGCTGTTCTACAATGTTATCTGTGCACTTCTCAAGTGAAAATGTAACCCTAATTACTCTCTCTTACTTTTAGTGACAATCTCACCACTGTCTTGATTCTGGGCAATATCATTGTACTAAGTCATAGTAGCCAGCTCAGAAGCAGCTGTACTGAACAAAGTACTTAAAAAGTAATCTGTAATCGATTACTTTCATGTAATCAGCATTATATACCTGTAGCATTACTTTGCAGGTCCAGCAATCAGCAGCTGGTAATGGATTGGTTTCTCAGGAGAACTTTGACAAGCATGTAGACCAGCTTTTAGCCTCTGTTAAGCCAGTGTGAGTTTTTATCTATAATATTTATTGCTTTGTACAATTCATAAAATCAAAGCATATGAGAACCAGGTCTATGTTTTGTTTTTGTATACTGAAAAATGCTACTGCTGTTAACAAAGTTTCAAACTTAAAACAATGTGATATTTCAATATTTAATAATGATTGTAAAATACTTAGAAAACCACTAGGAACGAATTGTTATAACTGTTGGGTATAAATATTTCTGATGAACAATTCTTTCTCTCGGAAATTTAATTTCATCTCAATCAAACTAATTAATGAGAACTCCATACATTAAAAGAAAATGTAAAAACTGATATAAAGTTTAGAAACAGAATCCATCAAAAATATCAAAGAGCATCTTAGATCAACTCATTTATATTGTTCATTTCAAACCACTTTATGTATTATGTTGTCTAGCCATATTGTCTATATCTTCTTTTATTGGGAGAGGTTGGCTGTAGGGCTAATTTTGCTGCTTTGATTGTGAGGTCACTGTTGAGACAGAACTGAGTGATATCAATTCGTGTGATTTACCGGAGTCGGAAAGGTTGAAATCAGGGCTGTGATTGCACAGCTATGAACTGACCTTATTAGCAAAATGGAACAAAAGAACAATGAAGAAAAAGGAGTCACTCTATCTCCTTCTAGCTCTTCTGAATCTGCTCTTTAAAGTATATAAAATCTGAAGACATTACTATGGATCTCAGCAGCTATCTATAATTACCTTTGTAGTATTCACATAAAAGCAACACTGCATTACTGCTCTCACTTCTTCCCTACTGAAGACAATCTAGCTTGCCCTTTCTCCCCACCATACATCTCTCCCTGCCCACAGCAGGCAGAGCCCAGCTGTGCATATGTTCTCTGGAACCATTTGCCCAAGATTCTGTAAGGCAAAAGAGCAGCAACATCCTCATCTCTGTGAGGCAACTACAGCAAATTGCATACCAAAGCTGAACATGAAGTACATGTGTTAATGCAATAAAGCAGATAATAATGTGCTTATTGGGGTAAGTAAAGGGGAATGGATCCAACGGGTCCTTGGTGGCTTTTTAGTCGTCTGCTTTCCTCCCCTCCCTTGGTTCAAAATGGGATTAGGTGGCACAGGTTCCATACCATAATTCAGTTATTCCAGACCCTTTTAGCACTGGGATGTGTCTTCACTGTGGTCTCAAAGCATTGAATGACATGGCATTCTGAGCACCACAAAAACACATGTATGTTCTAGTAAGACAGACAGTCCAGACTGAAGAGCTTGTATATACATCCACAGAAAGAAGAAATTTTCATCCAGATTAATATCTTGATAAAAACAAAGAACATGAAAGATTGCTGAGCAGTAATAAGCTTGCCTTTGGGCTGTAACTATTGACCAAACTCATCTGTCTTTTTTTTTAAACATAATAATATAATTCAGCTTGTTTGGTTGTATTTGTGACAACGGGGATTATGCTGAACCCTTGCCAATATGTTCATAATAACTGGCTGCTCTGATTCAGAATAGACCTAAATTATTCCTGTAACTGTCTGTCCCTAAGGATCACACATTTCAATATATCTCCTTCAGACAGTTTCCTTTTGTTACAAAACTTGTAGAGATTTCCTTTATTTAAGACCTTTACCCTCTAGTTGAAACTCCTTGACAATGAGAGCATGTCGTAGACACATAAGGACACACTGTTGTCACATTTTCCCAGGAAAAATCATTAAAAATAAATATTCTTCTATGGTTTCACCTCTGGCAGTAATACAAAAAGAAAAAAATAATAAATTTTTTTAATCTTCTTTGTTCTTTGTCCGGAAGAAAATTGTCCTTTATGCAATTCCAGCCCCATTCCAAAGCTACAAACCTGTGAACTGTCAGGGTGATGGGGAAAAGCTCTTTTAGAGGTGGGATCATGAAACAGGTAGTGTTGCAGGTTGATTGAGGCCATGAGACCAAGACCATCTCCATGACAACCTCTGTCCTCAGTGCATGTGACCTCCTGTTTCAAAGTCATGGAACAAAGTATGGCTTCAGTCATAAGTACTGGGGTATTTCTTCCATCTTTTTTTCTTTTTCTCTCTTCTCAATTCTGCTTTTTTGTTCCTTCCTCTCCTCTCTCATCCAATAATAAAGTGCAGCTTTATTAACTGACAGTTTTTCTTGTGCGTTCTTTACCCTTTTCCACCTGTACTGGCTGAAATTCAAAAGTCCTAATACCTTTACTTTTAGATCAAAGGGGAGGAAAAAATAGCTATTTACATTTATTAATTGCAAAATCATTCTCCTTTTTGAGATTATTCTGATTATTTTCTAAATCAAAATATTGCTTGGATCAAAAATGAGTAGTGAAAGTTCATTTTCCAATGAAGAAGTTTATGCTTTCCAAACAGTTCAAGTTTCAACATAATATATTTTTGTTCTCAGTTACATGCTGAGCAACTTCTCGAAAACGCAGGAAACATTTTGAAGAGCAGGTTAATTTTTCTAAAAGATTGTATGCATATTACATAGGGTAGACCTTGCCATAAATTTTCTGTTTTCAGTGCAACATGGAATTTGCAGATTTTGCATTTATTACTTACAGAATAATATACTCTGTAGTCACTTATTATTTGTGCATATATGGCTCTTTTTGTTTCCATTTAAAATTCTTTTTATAACAAAGTAATTATTATCTACTTGTTTCACATTTCAGTAATTTTTTTGAAGTAGAGGCAGTTTTAAAAAAATGAAATTTCTTCACATGCTGTTATGAGTTAATTAATATTTTCAAATTCACCAACATAATGTATGTCTTGGATAAACTGTTTGCAAAGAATGGCATGTTGATATTGCTTTTTTGGGTTACAGACCATATACCACTTATTTTAACAATGGCAGAGCTAAAAAGTAAGCACAAAACTGCCACTGTGAATTCTCTTTGTAATATCAGTTTCATTATTTTTAAGACCATGGTTGGTCTACTAGTTTCTTACACATATTATAATCAGTAAAACTCCCACCAATACCCTCAGTTACAGACTTTCAATGCTTTGTGCCTTTGGCTGAGGAAGCCTGATCATTAAGCAAATTTAAATAGTCATCTAGTCTGTGGTGTGAGAACCAGTCCAGTAAAAGCAGTAATTACAGGAAAAAACAGTACTCTTCATGTAGAATCTCTTCTTTTCCCTCACATTGCTGCTGCTGCTATTTTGAGGGAAGTTTACATATTCAGACGTCTTATTTCTATAAGAGAATTTCCTTGAACAAAAGGGTGATTAAACATTAAAAAAATTATAATCAAATGTTTGCCTAATCATCAAATGAATTGGTATTTTTGATTAAAATTTTGTAAATCTATAAAACACTTTAAATGAAACACTTTACTATGGTTTCTTTATATCCTTATATAAAGCCATATTTAAAACTTCACAGACACAAGGAAGTCTTTATTTAGAAATACAGTAAAAATTTGAGTAAAACCCCACACTTTCTGATGAATATGCACAAAAAAGTTGTGATCACAAATTAATAAGGTTCCCTCTGAAACTAAAACCAAACCCCCCAACTGCATGGCAAGTGATGACTGGCGTTCTATTTACAGCTGCTTGCTGTAGCAGTCTGTCAGAAACTCTTATCAGTATTATAAAGCTGTAGTGTACATAATTAGACTCTTAATCAGTCCTTAGTGATACAATATGCAGTGTCCACCATTTCCAGCTCTGTACTCACAGGGCAGAAAGAAATATCTCTGTAACTACTATATGCTCTGATGGAGGTCATAATTGGTTTGGAATCCTTCTCCAACTTCATTTCACTAACAATCTTTCACTAGATTTCATTTCATCCTAAGGATACTAGAAGCATGCTGAATTTATGGCTTCTCTGGCATAAAAAATAGCCATTTGTCAGTCTAATGTTCAGAATTCAACCATGATTCATTAGAGGTAAATGAGAAAGCTTATTTCTATAGTTAAGTTCTACTTCTATTATGAATTCTGCAACAGGTAGGATTGTGAAGAAGATTCAGAGCTGAGCAAAGATGAGCTGGTTGCATGTTCTGCATGCCCACTATGCAGCCAGTGATGAAGGTACAGTCCAATAGTATTGGCCTACTGTATGGCTTCCAAGAGTCAAAGAAACAAGGTGGCACAATAAGAAGATGTCCAAATATTCATTTAAAACATTGTAGGTCTTCCTCCTCTGAAGTCACTGGGAAATTTTTACCAACTCAGGAAAGTGAAAAGTCCTGAGTACTTCCATCCTGCACATGTTGTACCTCTTCCTACATAAAATTTGCCCAAATCAGCTGAATGTGCTCTCCTTAGAGGCTGTGGAGCATCTGCAGAGGAGCATTGTACAGATTTGAATACTAGATGCACAACTTGCCTGGAAGGTCCCATACTCTCCCAGAGCATCTGTGTAATGCAGAATGTGATTAGGCCCTAATTTACATTATTCTCTTCATTTGATGTATTGTATTTCAGGAACTCATTATTCTTTATCCTCTTCCTTTCTTCCCTGAATACATTCCATTTCATCTTCTGGTGAGACATCTGTGCTTAATTAATTACTGCAGACCTAATAAAAAGAGTCTGTAGACAATTTAATATTTTTGTGTTCAATAGATCCAGTGTACACCAAGATAATTTGCCTCAGAGAAAGCAAGACTTTAACTGCTTAGGCCCTAAATATATATATATATATCAGTATTTTATATTCTGTTGCATAATGTTAATGTGCACTGACATGTGGAGAAACTCCAGAAAAGCAATACTTGGTAGTGACAACTAATGACAATTGGGCTTCAGGGTTTTTTTGTTTGGTTTCTCCCCTTCTCTTCCTCTGACAAATAGAGTAGTCTTTTTGATTAATTTTCAATTTGTAGCTATGTTAACTGCAAAACTCTGGCTTTATGAAATGATGTTTCGTAAACACAGTTGGACTTTTCAGTGAGGTTCTGAAGCAAGGATAAACAATTTTATTGTTACATACTTGTAACACTTTAAATAGGAGCAATGGTTCCTCCCCTTTTCTAGGCCAAATGTAAACTAGAAATAAATAATAACTTTGTTTATAAGTTTTCCTTTTCTTTTTTTTAAATATGATATTTACCTTTTTCTTCTCAAAGTCAGTTTTGCCATCCTAAAAANAAAAAATGAGAAGCAAGAAAACATGCCTTATGCTAAAACTCTCTGAGCAGCATTCAAAAAGTGAAGTTCTGATTTTCAACTGGGCTTGCATAGGACTTGTGTTTGGCCTTAGACTTAAGGACAGAACAAAAGATAAAATTCAGAGTAAATTTTTTTATTATCTAATATATATATTAGGCATGTAAATAGACAGTAGGTGGCCATGTTAATCAGCCAATCTGGTGTCCAAAAATCACACAAATATTCTCTAGATGAGGCATCTCATGGTTCCTGTGTCATAGGTTTTGTAGATAAAGATAAAATAAAAAGATAAAAATAAAATGTACCTGTCTCAGATAGTGACATCTCAAATGTCACTAAGAATTTAAGATTAAGCAACTAAATTTCAGCCCAGATATTTAATCCCAAGACTGATCCTGAAAAACTTTGTGAAATATTATAGAACTTGTTTGTGACTTAAATGCCGTAATATAATAAAACTCTCTTCCCTTCATGTTATTTGCGATCTGTTATTACTATTTTCATTCCTAAGCCCAGATAGCTTCTAGAAGAAAGATAATTTTTCACCTAAATTTTGAGAAATTTAATCAAATCACATTTATCCATCATGCTGGTATTCAGCCAGCTCTATTGCTCTGTGCAAAAATAGAACCATTACCATGGCTATTGTTTAAAATACAGATGAGAAGATGGCACCTTTCATGCATGGTTGCAATAAAAGGTTAAATTAATTCCTTTGCATTCAACTCAGTAGAATTATTTATATAACCTCCCAGTTATCAGGAATTAAAGCACAAGACTCTGTCCTCCTGTTTAATTATATTTATTATGAGCTCTCACAAGCATATATTGACATGTACACATATGTACACACGCCTTCCTCTGAGAACTCTCTTCTATGTAATCTGTTCTTACCTAGTGGTAACAGATTCTATGTCCATGTTTCAAAATCAAAGACTGTTCCTTTTCAATTTTTGAGTGAAATGAAGCAGTTGTTTGCCTTCAAGGCAAGATTCTCATGTGTAGATCCTAAGCAGAATGAAGCAGCTTATTTAAGGACAAACCAAAATATTTCACCAAAGATCTAAAGCACAGACCACCTTATTTCCACATTTCTGCCTGTAAGACTTGGAACAAAATGTTTTTCAAAATTTACTTCTGTTAGTGTGTCTTGCCTGTTTATTTTTTAAGCTGTTTGAATACAGTCTGCTCCTTGCTGTTTATCTAGAAGGTGCAATATACAGCAAACTTGTGCTTACTCTGGACTGCTAGGCACTTCTCTAATATAAATGCAAATAATAATATTAGAACTAAGAATCCCAAGGAGGTGGTATGTAATTCAATGCTTTAAAGTCAAGTAGTGCTTCTCAAAGTCTTTCCTGAACAGAATGCTATTCCATTTTAAATGTCCAACTTGCCCTTATCGAATTCTAATTTTCATACAAGAATTCTTTGTAGAAAATAAGAAACCTCAGAATGCACAAGGCAAGGATTAACCACTTCCCAAAGGAAAAAGAACCCCAAACAACTGCACATACAAACAAACAATAAAAAACCCCACATGTAAGCATTTTAAAAGATATATTATTCACTGTATAGGCAAGTACTTTGGAGTAAGCTCAAAAAATAAATTTTATCAATAAAGCCATTTGGCCAAAGGAGCATCCAGCTACTTAGATAACCACAGTAAGAGAAATCCTTTCCTCAGTACAGAAAGAGAACTTCTCTTTCAATACTTATAAGAAGAGTGAAAAAACTAGTCAGTATGAAATGAGGAGGAGACATTCTTCTGCACTGCCAGACATTAATCACCTTCTATCACTTCAGACAAGTTGTCTCTTTCTTGGGAAGTTTCAGAGATCTGGAATCTCATACCTCAATACTTCAAAGGCTCGACCTCTTCATCTGAGAAACTCGACTCACCTCATCTCAGCAGAGGTTCCAAGGAGGTAAAGGAAGAACACAGAACTGTATCCATTGATGGATTAGACTTGTGAGTATTAAATGCATTAGAATTGGACAGCTAGCACACTGCTGAAATGAAGGCACTGAAAAAGGGCAGTGGGCACAAATAAAAAATATTTTGTTCATAGGCACTCTTCACACTTCAATCCCCTCCAAAATCCCAGGCAATAAAGACAGGACACTGTTTATTTTTACAGAGAATGATTTTAGTATTTAAATTACTAACAGTAAAAGTACAGCAAAATTATGACAGATAATATCATATAAACACTATCTATTTAAAGAATCTTTTCTCGGTTAATCTGATGCTGCAACTCCCATTAACATTCATAGCAGACTCAAGCTAATACTATTCCTAAACAATATTAACTGGAGTTTTAAAGGAAGTTCAAAAGGTGATAACCTTGGACATTACTTCAGGACATGATCAACAAAACAGATGAGTTACTCAAAAACTGAGGTGTTTTACAATTGCTATTTCAAGAGTTAGGCTTAAAATTTGTCATTAGAAACACTGTCCATTATTGTTAAAGACTTCATTAAGGATTCTGCTTTAAATGCTAGGACATTGTGACATCACAGCAATAATTTGCCATTTTAAAAAGTCTTGAAGGCATGAATGAAATAGCTTTCAATGTTCCTGTGAGGCAGAGATGATAAGGATCCATTTTAATAAGAATTTAAATAAAATAGTTTCTTCAGGACCCCTAAAAAGATGAATAGAAGAGGAATGAAAAATCACTTGTTCCTGAATTTTCCCTTTACATTTCATCTACACAAAACATTTTTCTCAGATGTTATAGGGCAATGTCAAATAACATGGAGATATTACAGTGTCTATACAACCCCTTGAAGTAATATTTGAAAAAAATTATAAAAGTAATAATATCTACAATTTTACAATTCAACAATTCAACAAAAAAGCACATTATTAATAAAAATTAGCATTTTGACAATTAATAGAAGCAAAATACCGTAAACTTAAAGATTGAGCTGTTCTTACCAACCTTACCATCAACACCTGTAACTCATTAATCTTATTTATACTGCACGGAATGAATTTACTGTTTAAGTTGTTTATCTGAACAGGTATGTAAACCAACAATCTACAGTTCATAACACTGTCTTCATGTCTTCCTAGTGCCTTAGATTCCTATAAACTCTTCTAATTGATCACTTAACCTTCCTCCATGCCATTTAAGCCCTTTAGTCCCCTCAGAAAATATTTTTCACAAGGAAACTGGTTACTGAGCAGAATTGCAAAGTCTTGTCCTCCAGCAAAAGCTTTCTGTATCCTCAGGAAGGATGTAGTCATGGAGATAAAGGGTCAGTCTTTGCACACCTCTTAAGCTCCTCAGAAGGGGCATGAAGCCAGAAGAAAAGTTTTGCTTCTTAGTTGAAGATGAAATTTAGGACTTCTCCACTGTCTCTTCTCTCTCTGCCTGCTCCACCTAACACATGTTCAGAAGATTTCTGTGCTGTCATCTGCAGGATGTAACATCTGTTGCTTTCGTGGCTGCGCTCCGAGATGGAAAAAACTGACAGGCCAGTGAACAAGCAACATCATGGATTTGAGTCAGGCATCTCTTGAAATAGTAATCAAATGAAATGTAATCTTTTAATGTAAAACGAAGTATTTTAGTACCTTTTAAAAAAAAAAAATTCAAATTATTATATTTCTCTCCCATTAACTTGATTAATGGAGTCCGGATAAATAAAATAGATTATTTTAAACACCATTTCTCATAATGTGCTTTAAGCGTTCCTTAACTGAACGGCATCCTTTGATCCAACAAAATCTGTCCAAATGTAATTCCAAATGCAGGAATAAATTGTCCTTAATTAGAAAAAAATCATGTATGAAAGGGAGATTAGTGATAAACCTTATATTTTCTCTGTCCAGTCTTTCCTTATGAACTCTATTTTTTAACTTTGGTTTCCCTACGCCATCCCGCTGCATATGCATATGACTAAGAATTTTTGCATATGCCGTTTCCAAGAATATTTTTCAAACTATGTTACTATATTCTAACCAGTAGAGACTGGGAATGACCTGGAAATGTCAAACATATTTTTAAGTCTGGAATGAGTATTAGCTTTCAAGATGATCAGAAGTCAGGAATAGTAGAACTTGGTTTTGCCTCTCTCTCTCAGTTCTCCCCTTGCTAGACTGGTTAAGCTAAACTATAAAAAAGTGTGATTTAAAATCTTGCTGTCTCATAAGTGGAACCCTCAAACCTGAACTGAATCAATAGTCACACACAATAGATATTACATTCAAATTTTAAAGCATAATAGGAGTTATGATATTAAAGGTCAAATAAGAACATCAGAAACCAAACCAGGCAGGGAATAGTGTTCAGAAACAGACATGGAACAGCACCCTACTAAACAAACTTGCAGCCATATGATGGACTGAGACTGTGCACACAGGGAGTTATTGCTTCTAAATTGACATGCAGAACTAATGGCATGTCTAAATGTTGTGAAACAGTAAATATTTTATAATTTTAAATTAAAAAGCCCCATGCCAAAAAGTATTTTCATTGAATAGAATGGCTAACAAACAGCTTCAAGTTTTAAAAGCATTCTTGTTCTGAATTTGTACTTATTTGTTGACCATGATGTTGTGATTCAATGAAAATCTGTTTTACATTCCAGGTAATTTCATTCTGAACTGGATATACTACCACCAATTTTTGGCTTTCACTTGGTAAACAATCAGGTTTTTTGTGAAGAAAAGGGTGGGGGTTTTGTCTAACATTTCTGAAAGTAATAAATACATACATACATACATACGTATGTACATAAAAAGAAGTATTTTAAACAAAGGAATAGAAAACCCCAAAACACCCCAAAACCACCTGAAGAGCTTTTATTCAAAAATTTATCTTAATGAAGTTTACTTTCAAGCAGAAATCAAGTAAAGAAAATGCCAGTCACAGAGATGAATATCTGGGGTAGTTATAAGAAAGCAAAAGAAGGTTGTAATAAGTATTTTTCAGTATTAAGTGTATCCCTCTAAACAGTTGCAAGAACATTAATGATATGTAAAAAGATTTAGTTTCCTTAGTTTAAAAGAAGTTCTCCTCCCTTAAGGATTATAAATTTAGAAGTTAAATTATATAATAAACTTTTATAGTTCTATAATTCTGGACAAGCTTGCTCTATTGAGAATTTGTTATTGCATTCCCCGATCAAAATATTTTATTATTGATGCCAAAAAGGGAAAGTCTAATAATGAAATAGGTTTGATGTAAAATGAACATCATAATTTTAATTTGTTTCATTCATGTGGGAGGTGTTCAAATAGTAGGATGGAGAGATCTGCATAACCATCTTAGTATATCAAAATATGGTATGTTGAAGAACTAGGACAATGATACCAATTTCAAGAGGAAAAAAAAAAGCTTTACCAGATCATTTTCATTTTTAGAACATCAAGTCCTGTATATTTATTGAATTATTTAATGTAGATGAATAGAATTTTAGTTTCAAAATTTTAAAGTTTCTCTCTTTCCTGAGAGAGAATCTGCACAACAAATTCAACGGAAATATTAATGTTATTATTCCTTCCATTGCTATGAATTTTTGTTCATTTAGATCTAATGCTTATAAATGTACATCAATATCTCTCAGATGCAAACCACACTAAAGCTGTATCTTCTGTAATCGGTAGGAAATTGGCCATTTCATGCCTCACCAATTTATGACAACACCGCACACAAATAGGAAATTAATACAGAGGTAACAAAAAATAGCTGAAATATCACATCATAACTCACCACACCATACCAAAACTCCTCTTTCTTTCTTTCTTCCTTCTTACTCACTTACAAACTTATTGGCATCTTCAAAAAGATCAATTGTTTAGGCCTAAATATGTTAGAGCTCAACTTTCATGCCATTCAACAGTGTAACACCTGTGAATATTAGGACAAAATCAGTGACATTACCTATTTCTGAACTGGACTACTTCCTTTAAAATATACTGACATTAGTACAAAATACACACTCTGAAAATTTTAAGGAACAGCAGACCCATTCTAATCTTGCAGAATTAATGATTAAATTTAGCAAATAATTCCAGGAAAATAATCAAAGATTTCTTTCTGTGATAGAATTTTTTTTTTCATTGAAGAAGACAGAAGAAAAGGGTTTTACTTCTGTTCCTCAGACATAAATATTCTTCAGATTGCCTGTAAATGATCTATATGAGCTGCGCCATCAAAGAATGGTTCAGCCTGCAGCATTCTTAATGCATTATTCATATGAAGATTTTAAATTTTTAGGGATACACATCTTCTTTAGCATGTTACACTGCAGCATTACAGTCAGCTTCAGCAAGAAGCATTACTGAGCTCAATAGCTATTTAGTGTCTTGGGTAATCCAAATTTTTTATCACAATTGACTCTAGGTCACAATCATACCTTGTAATGAAATGTCTGAATTTCATCTTGACAACACAAGAGGTAATTTCTTTTCTGAATTCATATCTAATATTTTCTGCTTGTTCTTAGCTTAGAGGTTTTTTGATTAGAAAAGAATATGGAGTGGCATCCATTCAAGTAACACCCACAGAAGTTACAAAATACTTCTTACAGTTTTTGCTAGTTATGTGATTTGAGAGCATGTGTGAGGACTACTTAAATCTGAAATGAAAGAAGCTTGACAAATTGTGCAGAATTATGTATATTTATTTTCATAGGAAAAATTACTCTGTTCTTAAGCAGCCACTGATAATTTTGATCTGCTTTGCTAGCAATTTTAAATATACATTTCTTTATGCTTTCTACAAAATAAATAAAAATGGATCTTGAACTAGTACTGAAGAGATTTGACTAAATCACAGTGATATTTACAGACCCCCACTAAGATCAAGACTGAGTTGTGTTAGGACCTTGTACAAATGCACTTTTTAAAAGAATAAGCTAATGCTGAAGGACAAGAGGGGTGAAAAATGTGAATAAATGCAATGACTTGTCCAAAAACACACTTACAAAAGTTAAGACAGGTATATAGGCCCATACTATACTACATAGTTAGATTCTGTAATTTGTTGATTGCCTCAGGCAGAGAAGTGCTACCCAAGACATATTCTAAGATTGTGCTCTTTCACACCCTTTTTGCAAGCACCTAACACTGCTAGCCACAGAGCTTTTAGCTAAATGGACCTTTGTTCCGGCCCATTATGCCATTTGATGATTAATGATTCATAGTTAATTTTCTTTAAAGAGCAAACTGTGAAATTGAGCAAGTTTCTGCAGTTTGCTCCAAAATCTGTCTATTTCCACATGTTTCTTATTGTCCAGGCTTGGCCTGCGGTAGGTAGGGAATACCTTTCCCTATGGACTGCTAATCTCCCCATACAACATTAATGTTGATTAATTTAATTTAAAGTGTGATACATGTTTACCTTACAGAAACATCAAGAACTCTGTGTGCAAATATCATTTGTGTTTGCTATTCTCACAGTCATAATGAAGAAATAAGTAAAAGAAATAGATTCTGGATGCTTTGTCAGGTACAGAAACCTAGCCAGGAGCAAATATTGACATAAAGTTTTCCTAGCAATCCTGTACAGCAGCTAGTACAGTTTGGGAGGCATTTGCCACAAACACTGTTTGCTCATAATGTATTTCATCTGCTTGGAAACCTATGCTGCGCACAGTTTCCATTTTTAATCTGTCTACTGTACTTCCTAGATATCCATAACCAACCCCACAGAGCTTAAATATCCAGCATGGATGGCTGAGAGACCCTTGGGCATGTCAGATGAAACTAGAGGTTAGTCAAGATTTTTGTCCTTACCACAGCAGAGGGGTATTCACCAGCAGTCATATCTCCAAGATAAACCCAGCAACTTGCTAATGCTTTCTGCCTCTTTGTGTCTGAAACCTCACAAGCTTGACTCTGAGACAGCAGTCACAAAGTCAGTAAAGTCAAACCTGGGTTAATTATGCAATGGTTTTCCCATTCCCCATCTCATGGAGAATTATGTTGCCTAATATAGAAATAATTTTCATGTTATCTTGCATACTTTAACTTAACGCCTCTCTAGTGTAGAGATACGAATCTGTATCACCTCTTATTTAAAGCTATGAGCAAACCCTACCATCTGTCCCAAATGAAGGAATATAGCAGTCAGTCTCCAAATGTTAGTATAGAAAACAAAAAAATACCAAAAAAAAGCAAAAGAATACAAAAAAGAACAAAACAAAAAACCAAAACACCAAAAAACCCCCGACAAAAAAAAAAAACAAACCACAAAACCCCAACAAACCAAACCAAAAAACCAAACCAAATAAAAAACAAACAAACAAAAAACCAAACAAATAAAACACAAACAAACAAAAAAGAGCAATATAAATAATGTTTCCTACAGTGAGAACAGGAACATTTAGATAAAGTTTTGTCAAGCTAAGGAGGTCAGTATTCCTGTGATTTTATGTTAACTGCTGAACTACTGCTTTACCACCATGAAGCCAATAAACATGAGCTTTGTAAATACATGCACAGTTCAGTAGATACTGAGCTTCTAAACAATAGAAAGATCAAACATCAATAACCAAAATATTTGCATATTATACCTTTTGGTGATAGTTCATTAGGCTCTCTGTAGCTTTCAGCATACTCCTACAAAGTTTTTGACAGACTAAATGAGAACTTTTGAACGATGGAAACACCATATTTTAGCAAAATACTGAACTCAGTTACCTGAAGAAAGTTTTATTTTTCTGGAAAGAGTTGTCTCAATGGATACACAACACAAGAGATCACTGGGGGAAAATGTTGCTAAAATGTAGGCAGCTGTCGTTGTGCTCAGACCTTAATCTAAATACCTGGAATAAATGTGAAATATTTGAATATCTGAATCAATTAGGATCCAGCCTATACAGATAATATGGCAACTTTTATTTATTCTATTGCAGTGAAAAAAATCTATGAGTTCAAGGAGATTCCCCAGAGGTAAGGTTCTTGGTATTTTTGACAACTTCTTTCACTCAGTCTTCTCACACACTTATTAATTTCTCTTGCATTAGTTTGGTATATGGAGAAGATCCATTTCTGTCATCAAAAGTTTTATCTACCAAGAAAAACTTAGATGTATGTCAGCTCTTTTCAATAGTGTCCCATTATTATTTGTATTGAGCTGAAATGTAATTTAAACCATCAGAGAAGATGACATTTAAAATGGGTTCCACAGATGACGTGACTACTCAACTAACTGGTTTTAATATAGTAAATTCCTTTAAGAGGAAGAAAAATCTTGCAGGTGTATTTTCAGAATTCATTTTAATCCATTTAAAGAGATGGCACAGATTTTCACATATCCCCTTCTGTGTATAAACTAATAATTATTGAGTCATATGGTAAACATGAAGTTTGATGATTCTGCTAAAAGTTAATTGGAGGAAAAGGAATAAGTAAGATTATTAGACTGAACTCATCCCCTGCACATCCTTATGATCATTAATGCTGACATAAAGGAGACATAATTAATTTCATGGGTGAGAAGGGAACAAAAGGTCAGTAGCACCCTTTTTGATATCCAGGAATCATATTCTGACTGTTCCTTGTAGTCACTTCCATATTTGTTGCTGTTTCTTGTTCCTGCTTTTCCATTCCCTTATTCATTATGCTTAATACTTGACATTTCTGGGTTTAAAAAGCAAGAAAACAAGTAACCTCCCTACTTTGACTGATCTTTCAACATTTTAGCTACAACATGAACTGAGGATGTCCAGTGCAAAATTTGAAATAATGGTTTCTGGTGTTCAAAAAAATTCAGATAAATTTACAAGAATAAAGTAGCTTTTAAGAAACTATTTGTGCCTGTAGAATCTCTCTAGAATCTTTCATAAGAAGGCTTTGTAACAGCAACTATGATATCATCTTTTGGTTGTTGTTATAGAAAGACTGATGGAGAAAATAATGTGGAACTGGCTGTATATTGGACTTTGTTCACACAATATTGATTTTTGCCGGAAGGTTAATGCTACTGTCTGCATAGCAAACATTTTAAACATTAGTTTGTAGTTTTCAGATGCTAGAGACAATATTAGAGACTAAAAAGTATATTGCCCTATCTTGGTGATTCTATTTGTAGTGCCTTGCACGGGAACAGAATACATACTGTGGCTTTTAGATTATTCTTCTCATCTATGTATCAATCACATTAGTTTGCAATAGAGCTTTAAAAGCTAAATTTTGATCTTCAGTTTTATAATTAAATAAGAAAATTCTATAAAAAAGCATCTACAATATCCCTCTCATACAGTTGCTGCTCCAATGTGTTACTCCTGGCATAACTGCTATGAAAATTTGCACCCCGGTATTTGCATTGTACGCAGGATCTTGCTGGCGTGTGAATTTTCACTGAAGTATATGTGTATCTGTGCAACCATAGGAAAATCCTTGTTCCAAAATATTCCCTCTAAGCCATATCAATTATGTGATTTTTCTACATTTGAGACCAGCGCAGTATTCCCTGTTTGACAAATCCATTTATTTTGCGCTTTTCTGACTACAGGAGAAAATAACTTGCATTAATAAAAATGTCTAGTATTTCCCCTACTATGCATCATATATATGTGCAAATATCTTTGCATGAAAATGCATTATAGAACTTCCTGAAGTTTATCCAAATCATATACAAATTGTGCTTCCATTTTGATGACTTTGGATATGTTGAAATAATTTAGTTTTTTTTTTAATTCACAGGTTCAGAGAAGAAAAAGAAATCATGTGAGGTAAAAAGATTATATATGCCCAAAACTCCTTGTACTTCTTTAGATTAAAACATATGGCTTATTAAATTTTTATGAGTGCCTTGCTTACCCTTTTAGAAAATATGTACTGTTCCATGTAACTGCTTCTTTTTTCAAAATTTTATAACAAACTAGAATATCTTCCAACATCATGATGAGCTTGTAGAAAATCAACCTTTTTAATAAAGAAATATTTCTTTTCACACTAATCTGATAATCAGTGAAGCACAGTACATAACTACTGAAATAAAGGAAGTAAAACAAAAATCTAATTTGATGTTCCCTCTTACAGTAAGATCAGAGTTAATTCTGTCTCATTTTAGCAAACATTTTATCTTCCTACAATACATCAGATCTTATTAAAGATCTCATTATTATACTTAAATGTACAAATACATGAAACAAAAATTCAACAATTAAAAGAATAGCTTTTATCTTGCCCAGAATAATTCTGTTTGCAAGAACTGCATTTTGACACACTTGAATTAGTATGAGCAATCTTTCTTCATCAATAGTCCTTACCTTTTGTTAACTAGGCTGGAAAAGAGGTAAACTGCAAACTTTCAGCTCTGAAAAACGGAAGACCTTGCTGAGCTATTGGGAATTCATTCATTGTAAAGGGTGAGGGTCAGATGTTTCTTTTTGATAATCTTTGCTTCCATTTAATTGCATGAGGAAAGTTTCTGTTATTGTCTCCAAAATATCTAAAGAGATTAATGCAAAAATACACTTTTATTTTTCTGAACTATTGTAAAAAAATATAAAAGTACAAAGCACTGACCTGATTCAAGTCCTTGAAATCAACCAGATATTTTGTTTTTATTCTTGGTATTTTTAGTGGGGTAATACATACAAGAACATAAATTCAGATTAAATAACAACAAAACAATGAAATAGATACAATTTTTTAATTAAAAAATCCACAAATGTGAACAAGCTTATCTTTAAACAAACTATTTAACTGACAAAAGTATCAATGAAGCTGCGTAAGGGAGCTCTCACAGCTACCATATTATGCTTGTGCTTTAACAGTAATTTTTACCACATTTTAGATCAATGGAACATATAGTATATCACAGTTTCCAAGATGAAGAATTTTGAAATTATTAACAGCCACAAAAGTGTTTTGTGGTTTGCCCATTTTTCAGTGATGCAGCAACTGAAAGGTGCCATTGCTGGTACCACTTCAGCCATGGCCAAAGAAGGATTTATTTACAGCCCTATGCTCTTCTCTTTTTTTGTGTTTTTTTTTTTTTTTCATTTTCCATGTATGCTATTTTCTGCTTTGCCACTGGAACAGTTCATTACCATTTCAAAAGTAGTACAGAGTAATTTGGCTGTTGCTGTGGTTTAAGCCCAGCTGGCGAATAAGCACCACACATTTACTGACTCACTCACCACCCTTTCACTTGGAGAAAAGAATTTCTCTTGGATCTTCCCAGGACTGTGCACAACTCTGCTTGTGTTCACTTGTCTCCAACAGATGCTTGTGGCTACCAAACAGTCAGAGTGGAATATCCATTTGTATGACTTAAATGTGGCTGGAGACACTTCTACATGGCAGAAAATATGTGTATGTATGGCCATGTAAGCAGCAGTCACTTTCCAGTCACTTGAATTTTTACCAGGTTTCTGCAGCCTCTGCCATTTGCATTGACTGTCTCACTGACTATTGGGGGTTTTATCCATAAAAAGCCTTTGTACTTTTTACCATAATATGGATATTCTTAAACATTTTTACATTCATGTCCTTAATTTTCACTCTCTATTTCCCGTAGGCAATAGAACAAATTTTCCTTGTGCTATGAAAGAAAAACAACTCAGAGAATAATCTAATACTTATGAGCATTAAGATATTCACATCTACTGTCAATCTGGAAGATCTTTTAACATTTATATGTTGAGTTATCAATTTATTATGTATTGGAAATCTTTATTTTTAAAATATCAATGTTTTTTATTGGCATAGTTAGGATTAAAGGTTCATGAGGATAATAATTGTGGTCTACACATAGAGAAAGTTCTACATCTATCTGCTTTAGTACACTTTACTACCAAAATAATAAAAAAAGTATTTTCATAGATGACTGTTCATGATGTCAGACTCTAGCAATATTCAGGCATTTCTATAGCATGTACTGGGGGCTATTTGTCCCTGAGGAAGAAGAATGTAATGTTTGTCCCTTATTTCCACCATGGTGCTTAGTTGACAAAATCTATAGCATCACAAAAAGCCCCAAACAGCATTCATGTACAGGTTTTTAATCAGTATTTTAACCATAAGTAATGGAATTTTCCTTTCTTTCTACAGAGCTGTTTTATAGGCTCTAGACTAAATTCAACTGTCTTGCCTCATTCTAAGAGAGAGAAGAAAGAAAAAACTACTTTGTCTTTCAATGTGAGTTTCATTTGGAAATAAAGTTATTCTGTTCTCTATGAAGAAACATTGACTGATTTATATGCAGACAGTTTCTAGTGCATATGGACTATGAAGTAGCGTGAACCCTCAAAGACTCGTGTAAGATAAATGGGCCAACAGAGTTTCTCTCTGTAGAACAAAAGTTCATTTAGAGTTGTCACTGATTCATATCTAATGCAGTGAAGACCATCAGAAGAGAGTCCTATCATTATCACTGAAGTGTCATAGGGATGGCTCCATTTTTCTCCTCTGATGGCAGGTAAATCAAATGCAGATAAATGCAGATGAATCAAACTTTTCTGCTCACATGCTCCAAAACCACTTTTAAGCAGCATATTTAAATGTTCTTCTGACCTGCATATAGTGCAGCTAATCCTAAGTGAAAGGACTGAGATATAGCACTTGATCTAGAGTTTAAATTCAAGTACTGTGTTTCAAATTATATTCCAAACAAAACTTTGCCTGGAGTCTGTCACAACTTCTCTCATTTGTCTGTGGTGTTAATTTGTAGTTTAGAGTGGGTTAGTTCAATTGTAGAAAGGTATTTCATGAATGTTACTGATCTTTTGTAAGGTCATTGTAACCTAGAAATCATTATGTTACTAAGACAATATATTTTATTATTGGGGGTGCAGGGGGACTCTGTCAATTTCAGCTAACCTTGGGGAAAAGTCCAGTCAAGGAAATGCAGAAATTTAAACTCTACTAGAAAAAAAAAATAATTATATTCACTTTGGCACAGATTAGGACAAATTTAGTGTTTTTTCTTTCAAGTAGAGTAATTGCTTTCTTAAAATCTGTGTCTCAAGCACTACCTAAAAAAAGTACATCAGCTTTCTTCTGGTATTTGAATCTGAACTTGAGTTTTGGGTGAAAATTGTATAGTTTTTTTAACATATATTTTATCTTGCTTGCCCAGTTCACTCTCCATCAAAAATTTTAAAATAAATATACTTTCACCCACTCATCCTTATCCCCATCTTCCTGCACCATTTGGGGGGAAGAGGGATTGGTATTGGGAATGAAGGAGTGAAGATGAATTGTGGAATAAAGGAGGGATGTGGGCAAATGGCATTGTTTTAATGTTTGTTTCTCACTATCCAAATGTATTTTTAATGTAATAAATTAAACTGCTTTCCCCCAAGCAGAGTTTCTTTTGTCCATGATCATAATTGATAAGTGATTTTTTTAAACCCAAGAGCTTTTGACCTTATTTTCTCCCCTAGCCTGCTAAGGAAGGGGATTGACAGGGCAGCTGGATGGGCATTCAGCAGTTGGCCAAGGTTAACCCAAGACTAATAATATAAAAGTCATTTATAGAATCTTTAAAATACTGAAAATACTGTAGGCTCATTGTACTTTTTTCTTTTTTTGTTACTTATATTGTCACCATTTTACAATCCAGAAGTTTGAGATGACAGAGCTTGTTTGGGTTTTCTTCAGAGGCTGAAGGATCATGACAATAGATGAGTAACAAAGAGAAAAATGCAGATTCACCTCTAATTTCTCAAAAATCACAATTCTGTGAAATCCATGAGCTCCTTAGGACTATTCATTCATGCTGATAAAAAATAAAATAGTCTGCAATCTGACCCTGAGATGTCTGGAGAACTTCAGCCCCAGGATTACTGAACTCCTTGCTTTGGTTCAAGGATCTTATCAAAGTGATTTTCTGCATCAGGCTTGAGCCAGAGTGTAAATGGATCTGTACACATTCCTGGACTCAACCCTATATCATGATAATGGAAGGTAAGCTGCCTCAAACGATGGATATTTTGTATATATTCTTACAATTACTATCTGCAAGAAGACAAATTTTTTAATTTCTTTGATACTATTTTCTCAATCAGGTAGCTGACCTGCGCATGTTTATGCACACATAACTTTACTTTCTAGTGGTTTTGTTCTTGAAGTAGTTTAGCTTCCTTAGTAAAGAAAAAAGAAGTGCAATGTAGAGAAATACAGTGATATTTAAGCCAGCACAGACTGTGCTAACTGCAGCTCTGAGTGCAGCACGGTTCATCAAAGTTGGCATGGCATTGCATTAGCTATATTGGTTTTAGGAACAAATGTGAAAAATGCTATCTTCCAGCATATAACCATGCTAACTCCATTTTACTGTGTCTTAGAGAAATTAATTTTCACTAACATACTGAAGCACAGATCTAGATGTCTTTAAGTGCAGCTTTGGCTAGTTTATTCAGAACGCAGATAATCAAGGAATGTTGATTTGCCTGCTCTCTTCTGGATTTGACTCTTATTTCTAGTGTATTTTTTAGAATTATTTTATTACTAGTGACTGTATGTTGCCCTCAGCACAATAACAAAATATTTTAATGTTTCTTCTAATTTTTCTCTTTTAATGTTTTTGTTCAGATGTTCAGAAAACTGTTTCTTTTAAGCAAGAGGGGGGCAAAAAGAGTAATTTAATAACTGCATATGTATCAAAAATTCAAATTTCTCAGTGTTCTAAATGCTTCAAATAATTTTTTCAAAATCAGCAAATTCTTTATCTTGTGTAGTAATGAGAGATTTATAGACATGCAATGTTTGCTTAAATTAAAAACAAAGAAATAAACAAAGAAATAGGTGTAAGTATGATACCAGTCACTTTTTTTTCAGAAGTCTGACCAGGTTCTCCTGGAAGTCAACACATAAGAAAATTTTCAAAAGAAATTCAAAAAATGAGAAAAGCACAGTGATAGCATAAACAATCTTCTGCCAGTGGTGATAGCTCTTGCTTACACCTTTGCTCCTGGAAGCAGGAGTAATGTGCATTGTAACAGCAGTCTCTCCAAGACGCAATGGATGCAATAGTGTTAGGCTGTTAAATACCTTTTTCCCTCTGCACTTTTGGATGCAGAATCACAACAATATATGTAGTGGGCTGATCTTGGCAAGCTTCCAGTTACCCATCCAGGTTTTTTTCCTTTTCCTCAACTGGACAAGGGGAAAAAGAAGACAGAAAAGATTCAAGAGTCAAGCTAAAAAGAAAAGAGTTAAGATCAAGACAAAATTATGGGGAGATTGGTTTAATTTATTGCCAATTAAAACCAGACTTGTTTGGTGAGAAACAAAAAACAAAAACATACGTCCCCCTCCCTGCCTTCTTTCCAGACTGAACTTCACTCCTGTGTCTTCTACCTCCTGCTTCCCAAATGGTGCCAGGGAGATAGGGAATTTGGTTTGCAGCTAGTTCATAAAAATTAATCTTTGCTGCTGCTGCTGCTTGTCCTTCTTACACTCTTCATTCACTGCGTTGTGGGGTGCCTCCTGTGGGATACAGTCCTTCAAGAACTGCTCCAGTGTGGGATTTTCCATAGTCCATCAGAAACAAACTGCTTTAGCACAGGTCTCCACAGGCTCTGGTGCCTGCAGAAGCATGTGAGCTCCCCATGGGCTGCAGCTTCCCTCAGGGCACATCTGCCTGTTCCATAGTAGGAATATCTGCTCCAGCATAGTCCTCCTTGGACTACAGCGGCAGAAAATTCCTTTATCATGGTCTTCTTCAAGGACTCTGAGGAGAACACCTGCTCAGGCGGCTGGAGCACCTCCTCCCCCTCCTCCTCTGATTGAGGCATTGCCTCTGCTGCAAACCCCTTCTTTCTCTTCCATCTGGTTCTGGCATTTTTTGGCCTTTCTTAAACAGGTATTCCCAGAGGTGCCACCAGCTCAGCTTCCACCTTTGCTGGAGCTCTCTGGAAGTGTCAGGAAGCAGCTGTGTGCAGCACAGGACAATCCCTGGCCTCTCCTCAGAGGCTGGCCTGCACACACAGCACACCAACAGCCTCCTCCCCACCATCCACCTCTTAAGCTCAATAGAGAAATAGAAAGCAGTAAAAGACAACTCTTGGACAAGTAACATCAACACTTTTGAAATAAACAGAATATAGACAAAGAGAAAAAAGTAGCAAAGAGAAAAAGTAGTGTGGAAAAAGAAAAGATAGCACTAGGAAAGTTTTGCTTTTCAGTTGTTTTTCAAAACTTCATGAAAGTGGTATGGGTAGCATTTAGAAATTAATTTAAAAATTAAATAGAAATATAATAACAGGTTGTGTTGAGATATATTGCAGAAGAAAAGGCAAAGGGAGGGGGTTTGCTGCCCTAGGGCTAAGGCTATAGCACCTGCTGGACAGGCTGGCTTGGCTCTAGCCATGTTCATGCTGCTTACAAGAGCTGGGACTTGGTGCTGCAGCAAGCAGTCTCACAGAAAGGACAAAGGGAAGGTGAAAAATCTCACATCTCAGGAAGCCATTTAGCAAAATGACAATTGTCACAGTTTAATTTAGCTCTTTATCTTTTTTTTTCCTAAGTGTCTTATATGGAAGCTGTTGTACATTAGTTTAGGCAGAGATGGGAAAGGCAGCTGTGATAACAGAGCTGCTGTTGCTTTGTGTATTTGCTCTGTTCTTCTAAAGGGTGAAAAAGACATACTCTATTGCAGAATTAGGCTTGCTTTCAGAATTATTCCTTTCCAGTTTCTCATTCCTGAGTAGTACAAGCTATTTTAGATAAAAAATGATGCAAAGCAATGGGGGAAGTTTCTTTCTTCCCCCACAAGTGACAGAAATATGGGACTGAGAGACCTACACATATGGATGACTACACTTTCATTTTATGAACATCTATCAAATACTTCAGAAGAATTTGTACATCCTAATTAAAATGAAATGGGAATAAAGGATAAGAGAAGCCAAGAATTCTGGCACATGCAGTTAGGAGGGCAGCCTCCCATTCCCTGTCTTCAGCCTCAGTGAGGCAGGAATGCTGCAGGGTGGCATAAAGGCAAATTATTTGTGAACTTAGCTTTCCTGAGAGAATGTTTATTAAGACAAGTTTGGCTCACGCTGGCTGAATTATGCTTGGATATGTATAATTATAAAAAGTTAATGAGGCTGCAATATAATTAAACTACAATAAGACAAAATCATCCTTCTCTTTGCTGTGCTCAAATCAATAGGGTTTTGATTAGAAAAATCTTCAGTTTTTAGACTGTCATGCTTCAGTTCTGTTTTCAATGTGTCTTGAGTTACTTAACAGACTCTCAAAATAGATTTCAGATTTTTGGCTCCAAGTGATTCCTCATGACTTTATTGCTGAGTTCCCAGAACTCTAAGGATATGTCAGGTGAAAGTGGAGTAACAAGGGCTTCAGTATCCTTTTTTAGTACTTATCTGTGTTTAGCTAGAACACAGTGACAGAGGTCACTCACATCACAAGCAAGAGTGGATGTTCCATTGGACTGCAGTAGGCTTAAGGTCAACAACTGTGACAAAAATCCTCAGCAGTTCATAAATGCAATTGGATCATTGGTGTTGTGGTACAAATGTAATATAAACAAAAGAATTTTGCGTGGAAACAATGCAGAGAAATGGAATCTCTTTTTAAAGAATATGGTAATTTTTCAATCCAGACATCTAATTAAAATATGATTGATATTTCATAGGAAGAAAAAAAGAAAGGGAATTATCACCTAAGTGAACAAACACATTTTTTTTCCCTTGCTCTCATACCTAAACTTTTCAAAACAAGATTGAACCAGAATGCTTATTTAAATTTGGGTTCTAATATTCCTTTTTAATAAATAAAACATTGTCTACAGAATACAAAGATGCTGGCTCTTGTGCATCTTATAAGTTTAAAGAAGAATAATATAGTAGAACAGACATTTTATTTAAGAAAAAGAAACAAGCTACCTTTTACTTAAGTTATAAGAAAGGAACAGAGATTCTCAGGATCCTCACTATTAATAGAGGCATATGTATGATGTGATAGTTGGTCTTTTTTTAATACAAGCCAACACACAACAATGGCAGATAATACCATGTTTAGCAGCTTTGCCTCTGGTTTGTTTTTGGAACAATGCTTGACAATTCCATTGGAGACAATAAAATAGTTGTTGGCACATTTTAATTACTATATAAGGGCACACTCATTTCATGGCACTTCAGGGGGTAAAGAAGCCATCAATTACTCTGCTCAGTTTGAGTTTATTTAAACAAATGATTTTCTATTTCTGGATGTATAAACTATACACTTTCAGTACTTTGTGCTATTTGCTTCCAGGAGCTTTTCATTTGGGTTATAAAATATCCTAGCCTAGTCATATATATTAAAAATCAATGTTACAAAGGACAAGGTGATTATAGGCACCCTACAAGTGCTTTGGAAACAAACTCACATTTGTAGAAATCTCTGTGCCACTATTCATTGAGCAGAGCAATATGTTTAACATTGAAGCCCTCAGGCATATTAAGTATTTAGTGGCTGAACAAAAACACAATTTTGGCTCACGAGTCTTAAAGCTCCCCCTACTGATTTGCTTCAGTTTCAATATGGTACAATAATAAATAAATATATAAGCTAACTATGGAAATAGTGAAAATAGAAGATGCATATATCAGGACATAAATTTGACACAGAGTTCTTCAAATTGACTGTTTGCAATGCTTTTTACGTTTTCCAAATTCATGAAACTCAAAGATTATGCTTAACTTAGACACAGATGTTACACAGGTCTTAATTTACTTATATTAAAATACAATTTGTTGTTTATGACAGAATAAGGGGGAAGAAATTGCCTGGTAGTAAATCATTTAAAGGTTGGTATTTTTGCAACTCCTTTAGGATCTCCTTCTCTAGTTTGGTAATGAGTTAAAATAAATAGCAACAGTAGTATTAACATCATGTATATATGTAATTATTTATAATCAGTGCTCATGAAGGATAAATTATGTCACCTTTTGTGGCCAGAATTGCTTGTTCTGGATATTGCAATACTCACTTTTATGAATACATGTTTCATCTAAAGAATTTCATCCTGTGTTTTACAGAATGCTGCTTTGATTTTAAGAAGGGGTAATATTCCACACTTGACAACTAGTCTACTTGTGAACATCAAACCTATAGGCCATGGAAAATACAAGGTTTGCAGAGAAAGTACTTTAATTACTTTGTACAGG
>VZRX01003312.1:0-54824 GCA_013398075.1 Notiomystis cincta | reverse complement strand
GCGGGGCAGCAGCGCCCGGAGGGGCCGGGCCGGGCCGTGTCAGCGCGGCCGTGTCAGCGGGCCGGCTCCTGCCTCTGCCTGTCATCGTCCATCCCCGCTGTGGCGCTCGGCCGCGCCTGGAGAGTCCCTCGGCCTGGCTGGGGAGGAGCGCAGCACATCCGTGCTGGGCGTAACAAAGGCCCCGGCTCCCATTAACTGTATCAGCACAGCAATAACAATATCCTTGTGTGCCGTGCTGCGAGAGCCCTAGGGTCGGATGCGTCCCTAAAGGAGACGTGCGGGTGTATTTATTCCGGCATTCCCAAGGAGGAAGTTAAATGAGTAAAATGGTTTTCCAGTACTGTTCCATTATGAAATTTCATCGCTATGCAGACAGGTTGGTTTGCAGGCAGCAGGGAGCACAAGGTATCCGAGTCACCTGGCTGTCAATTACCGCATCACATCATCTGTCCCTGGAGAATCTGGGCTTTTAGAATGTGGCGAGTGATATTAGCAAAATAAACCAAAATATTGACGGAAATCTTCACTGTTAGGACAAGGGGAAATTACACGTTTTCCTTGTTTATGTTTTCGGTTGGTAGTTCGGATTCAGAGTCCTGTAATTGACACTGTTGTACCTAGTTCGTTCAGCTCTGGGTTTATTCCTTATTTTCAGCGCTGTGAGCGGCAGTGCTGTGGCGGTGCCCACGGCAGGGAGGGGGGAGCTGCAGCAATCCCCCGTGCCTGTGTCACATGCACCGCTGAGCAAGTGCCACAAGGTGCAGCCAGCACGGCCTCGCATCTGGTGACGTGAGGGAAGGGAGCAGGGAGAGGTGAAGGCCTGGGAAATTCCTCGGAGCTCCTCGAATGCTTTCTTTTCCTGAAGTTCTCTAATCTCCACCGAGAGCCCCTGGGGTGTTACGGTGTGGTTAGTGCTGCCCAGCAGAACCTGCCCTCAGCTAACCCGAGCCATGGCTCATTGCCTGTGGATTCTACCTGATTAGCAGCCACAGAAAGGGTTTCCAGTGGTAGCAAAAAATCCCAGCAGCACGGGAAGCTTGCCTGGCTTTGTACTCAGTAGCAGTTGGAGTAAATTGGATTTGTGGTTTCTGTTTGGTGCAGTAATTGTTTGGGGGTGGGATTTGTCATGTATGAGGAACCCTTGTTTTAGTGATGTGATCTCTTGGTGTTTGATCAAGTGATGGATAGCAAAGCACTGACATCAAGCCAATCCAAACCAGTGTTACAAACCATGGAAGAAATCATCCAGCAAGTTGGGGGGTCCCTGGTTGCATCCAGAAGAGAGTCCTGGGAATCCTAAGCCATAATCAAGGCCTCCTCTGTTCTGTTCCCTCTGAGGAAAAACCCAAATAAAACCCATCCAATTTATGTTCCCCCATACATATGAAACACCAGGGATAAGCAGGTTATCACGTTACCACAGCCCCAAAAGGTTTCTACTGCAGGGTGCTTCCCCCACCAGTGGGGGTGAGTTCTCAGACAGAGATTTTTGTCAGCGTGGTCTTCTGGAGGAGGGAGCAGATTTTGGGTCCTGTACTGAAGGATTTTGTGGAAATCTTTGTTTCTGTTAACATAAAAGTGAGGAATGCCTAATTCATCTGTAGGGCAGGTGAATTTCACTGCCCTAACCCTAATTCATCTGTAGGGCAGGTGAATTTCACTGCCCTAACCCTAATTCATCTGTAGGGCAGGTGAATTTCACTGCCCTAACCCTAATTCATCTGTAGGGCAGGTGAATTTCACTGCCCTCAGCCTCTGGCAGCTTCGAGGGGAAGCCAGGGAGGAGCTGGCTGGCAGAGATGAGGGACAGCTCGGGTGGAGCCAGGTGCTCCCTGAACCAAGTGGCAGAAGGAGGGCTCTGCTCCTGAGCACAGCTTCAACGTGGCCCTTCCTTGCTCCCATCCAGGGCCGAGCTCGGAATTCCCGTGCTGTACTCCTGGAATTCCATGCTCATCCAGGTGCTCTGCAGCGCTCTGAGGAGGGAAGGGTGACACTGATTGCAGCAGGACTGGGGCTGAGCCGGAGCTTCCCGGTGGGGCTGGGGCTGGGGATAAGCCTGAACTTCACAGTGGGGCTGAGCCGGAGCCTGAGCTTCCCTGGGCAGTGGGGCTGAGCTGGATTTTCCCTGGGCGCTGGGGCTGAGCCGGAGCTTCCCGGTGGGGCTGAGCCGGATTTCCCCGGGCGCAGCTGTGCCGGGAGGGAGCTGCGCCCTGCTGGAGTGGCCCAGGTGCTCCGCTCAGCACATGACCCAAGTTTTCCCCGAAATAGCTCGTGGTGTCAGTCCCCAGCCCTGCAAGGCTGCCTTGGAAGCAGCAAAGTGCTGCTGCTGCCGCCGTGTAAAGGCCTGGACCCGGCGCTGCGGAGGGAATGAGGCAGGGAAGGAGGAGCTTTACGGGAACGCTCCGTGCAGCCCTGCCCCGGTGTGTGCCTGTGTACTCTGGCTCGGTTAAAATGGCAAATTCCACTTCAGAGTCAACACGGAGGGATGGCAGCTCCTGCCCTCGGTGTGCCTGGGGTGGGTGTGCCTTGGCACCGGCTGGGCTGGGCTGGGCTGCCTTCCCAGAGCCAGGCTGTGGGCTGCAGGAATTGCAGCTGTTCTGGCTGCATGGGGATGCATTCCCTGCAACAGGAATGTTCTGGAATGTTTCACGTGCAGGGTCTCATTGGAGGTGCATAAAAGGGCAAGGTGGTGGTGCATGGCTCTGTTTTTCTTTGGCTGTGGAGAATTTGTTCCCTGCTTTTGAAATAACATCACGTAGAGAGGCTGGTTTGAGTGTGAAAGGTGCCAGGCACGGCCCTTGAGGGTCATGGAAACCTCACCTGAGAAAAGGGCTGGGTTTAGAAGTGACTAAATGTCAGTGACCTTCAGCACTAACCTGACAAGTACCCCCTCAATATTACACAAATGTGGCACTTCTTTCCCATTTTTCCATTTGACATGGAAGTATTTTTCATTTGATCTTCAAATACTTCTCTATCAAACACACTGCATTTATGAATAAAACCTGCTTCTTGCTGGTAGCTGTTCACCTGGCATCTGGCAGTCAGTGGTGCTGCCTCTTACATCATCCCTGGGAATGTGTTTTTGTAAGCAAATAGAATCCCAGGTGGAGCTCAGAGCAGACCTGTTCCTCAGTTCCTCCTGCTCATTTGGATCCCTCTGCAATTAAAGGCAGCAACACTCACAGGACTCAAAGTTTCAGGTACAGTTTGCATCCAGAGAGATTCTTTCCAGTGGCTGTGACTCTGTTTGAGGATTTGTGAGTCCTGTTCTTATTTTTGGCAAGTTATGATTGAAAATGTGAGTTGCACGGTGCTGTATAAGCTGTTTTCATGTATTTTTCATGGTCTTTCTCTAAGGTGATAATTTTTGAACTTCATGGTTTACCCTCACTTGCTGGTTTTCTATACTTCAGGGGTTATTGAAGGATTGCTCTTCAGTCCTTCAGCTGCAAAATGGAGAAGGAGAAATGTTTAGGGACGTGTTCCTAAACTTTTATAGAAAACTGTTTACATTTCTGTAACTTTGTGATTCTATTCTTGGGAAGTGCCCGTTAATTTTATCAGCGTTTCTCCGCAGCAATGTAAACTTTCAGCTGTTTTGCTGGACAACCTTTCCCTTTCCAGGATGCAGTCTTTTGATTTCATGATGGAAAATATTTTATTATTCCCAATAATGCCAATAATTCTCTGCCAGAAACTTCCTCCCATGACACTGCCTTTGCTCTGAGCAGAGAATTTTGCAGTAATGAAGCAGCCCCTTCCCTCGTCATTTGGGTCTCTGAGCTGGAGACTTAAAAATAGGGGTGTAGCCAGAGAAACAGCAGATCACAGAACTACATGATGCCTGCAAAATTCTGCCAGGGAGGAACAAGTGAAAGAACTGGAAAAAGCTGACAGCTCCAGTCAAATGGACTTTTTATTTCATGGGCACCAAAGCTAATCTGAAAACAGAGCTCAGAGTACTTTGTTTCTGGTGCCCAAATGAGTAGATTTTTCTTTTTTACATTAAGATTATTCTGTTTCCAGAGGACAAAGGGAAAAGGAGAACTAAGGATCTTATTGATTCTTCTCCAGTGAGTTTTAAGGTATCACTGAAAAGTTCAAAAATAATTTTAAATTAAAGCAATTGGATATATTTGGGAGGAGTGATAAACAATCTGCCTGGAAGAATGAGCACGTGGTTCTGTGCTTGAGAAATGACTCTTTACCAGGACTTCATTTTCAGAACAAAAATCTTGGAGCGTTTATGGGGTAAAACTCAGGATTTGCTGTTGGGATTTTCTGGTGCAGGAGCTCCTGGCTGAGGCTGCAGCCCTGGGCTGTGATGCAATGGGATTCCTGAGCTGGGATTCCTGAGCTGGGATTCCTGAATGCTGAGGAACCTCCCCAGTTAAAGTGTTGCAACGTGGGGCTCTCAATGCTGGTTGTAGTATTGTGTTCATTGGCCATTTTTTTATTAAATACTTCACAGAAACCTCGTGGTGAAAGGGCTGTGTGGGAGATTTCCACCAGAAATATTGGATGTTTTTTACTTGAGCATTGGTACTCCTGATATTTGCCTTCAAAACTTGCTGGGCAGGAAGTTTTCCTTTTGTTTGTCTAATTAAGTTTTGAGTTTGCTTTCCCTTTAATTCAGGAGGTTGCAAAAGCTGTGACTCCAGCCAGGCAGGGATTTCACAAACCTGTTATTTTTACTCAGCAGATTCTCCCATGCCCTTTTTTGCTTCTACTTGGAGCTGCATTATTTTTAGGTTGTTTCCCAACCCTGTAGTAGCAGAGCATTTGTAAATCCCCTTTCTTACAGCAGCACGAATGTTTGTGGTGGAAATGCTACAGGAGGTCACTCCATTGTAAATATTATGATACAGGTGTGGGGGTATTTTTGCTGTTGAGTACAATCCCTATAAGAGGCCCAACCTACAAAATAAACAAAGGTAAATGGTTTCAGATGTCTGATTCAAGGACTGCCTGATTTCCCAAACTGGAACAAAACAGGGTGTGTGGACAGCAGATTTGCTCCCTTGGGCAAAGCCTCTTTCTGGAGCTTTTTCTCCTTTGTGGAAGAAGGAAAAGAACTTTTTTCTCCCTTTTTTTTTTCCCTGTAGAGCATATCTGTATTCTTTTGGAATCCAAATATCACCATTTCCACTACTTTCCATTCAAATATATTTGGGATGCAAGTGGCTATTTGTCTTAGATCTTCACCTGCAAACACAAAAGCCAACTGCAATTAAAAGCTAATAAAATACACTTTTATAATAGAGCTTATGAATTCAAGTGTTTAACACCAATTCTGCTGTTTGGCTGGTGTTAGTAACCACCTGCCTTTCAGTGTGGGTATTATACACAAATGTGGGGGGAAAGGACCTACAGTTAATTTTTTAACAAGCAAAAATTGTTTGTAGAGTTGGCAAAAATTGAGAGTTTCGGGGCAAGCAAAACTTTTGGAAGTGGTTATATTTAGGGTATTTATATTAATTCTGGTTGTGTGGCACTACCTGGGGAATAGGTTAAGAAGGAAATCCACTGCTTTAGAGATGCCACAAATGCAGAATAACAGGGAATGTCCCTATCCAGAGGTAGGCAGGTGTGGCAGTAGTGGTGCTGCAAGTCCATAGGAAATCAGAGATCTTTTATATTCACCTGAACATTAAAACATCTCCAGTTATTTCCTTCCAGTAATTTGGTTTAAGTGCTCACTGCTCTCATGGTTTGAACTGTTGGAATGGAGGGTTTGGCTTGGCCTGGAGCTGAAGGAGTCTCCATCCAGAGCCTGTGGTTCCTGCAGCTCTCTCTCTCTCTCTCTCTGGGTGCTGGGCACTGCTCTGTTTCTCCCCAGCACTTTGGTCTCAAAGCTCCTTTCAGAGGAAAACCACCTTTCCTGTGCTTGGGAGGCATCTGTGCTCTGAGGGTCAGACTGCTCTTGGCACAGACTAGAGAAAATCCACCTCTTCAGGGCTTGCCTGGGGCTCTTCATGGAATGGAACAATGGCCAAGTAATTTGATTGAGCAGAAGTCCTTTTTTGTAGCTTTAAAAGCCTGGGAGAAATCATCCTGTGAGGTGAGTGCCTGTGCCTGCTCAGGGAGCACAGGATCTCACAGTGACACCTCCTTATTTTGGGACCCAAAGCCGAGTTTTAGTCCCCTTGTGTGCTCAGGGAACTGACTCAACTCATAACATTCCTTTCTCTTTGCAGGCAGCAGGGCCTGAACCATTAAAAATTAATTTCTTTGTGGGTAACCTCCTTCAGTGGGGTGAGTTGTGAGCTCTGCTCATGCACTGCATGTGTCTTCTGGCAGGACAGGGACTTCAGAGTGCTTTGTGCACCTCCTCCAGTAGTTCTTTCTTTGTGAGCTGTGCAGTGAACTGAGCTTTTGGGGCAGAATGCTTGATTCAAGGCAGATCTTTGTGGTAATTCTGGAAAGATGTTTTGTAGGAGCTCTGAAGCTTTTGGTTGTCAGTCTGGCTGCTGCTGGCTTTCCCAAGTGTCACTGAAATCCAGTAGGATTTCTTAAAGGGCACTGGGGAGGGATTGGCTTTCAGAAAGCAGCAGTGGCAACAGAAAAATACCCTTTCTGGGGTCTGGGAGGTGATTTTGGCCAGAGAGGCTTTTTCAAGGCACAGGAATGATGGCTGGGGCACCTTTGCATCTTCCATGGAGGAGCTGAGCTCGGTTTGATTCCCTGCCCCAGTAAGGATTTGTAAGAGGGGCAGGGCGTGGGTTTCTCACCGAAATTCCTGGGAGCAGACGGCTCCTGGGGCCTCAGTGCCAGGCTGAAGGTCCCCTGGGGCACCTGGAGCTGCTACAGGTGGGCCAGGGCTGCAGGGGGGTGTGACTCGGAGAGGTGTGTTACAAATTAACAAAGGAATTAATTACTGGTCCTTCTGCAGGTGTTGTGAGTGCCTAAGATGCTGTGGGAGGAGAGACCCCAGGCCTCGGACTGTCTGGCTTGGGCACCCAGAGAAGAGAGACCAGAGATACCCTCGCAATGTCATCAACAATCAGAAATACAACTTTTTTACCTTTCTCCCTGGGGTAAGCATGGATAAAGTTGCTTTTCATCATCCCACCCCGATGCTTTCCCCATTTTTTAGTGGTTTTACAGTAGATAAGTGCACAGTCTGGAGCTGGAGAAAATGTTTGGTTGTGTTTGATTGGCTTCATGCAAAAACTGCCTCAGGACAGCAGCAAACCAGACACAGAACTGTCCTGAGTGTCCAGGGCTGCTTCAAAACTGCCCCAAGCCAGCATTTAGTCACTAGGAGAGCATGCAGAAATGATTCTGGTGGTTACTTCAACATGAATAACATCCTCCCTCCTCTTTTTTTTCTGCCTTTTTTTTTTTTTAGGTGTTGTTTAACCAGTTCAAATACTTCTTCAACCTTTATTTCTTGCTCTTGGCCTGCTCTCAGTTCGTGGTTGAAATGAGGCTTGGTGCACTTTACACATACTGGGTTCCTCTGGTAGGTCATTCAAGGTTTATTTATCCAAGAAAGTTTCAGTGTTTGACAGAATTTCTTGTGCTGCCTTTTCTGTGGGATGTGAGTTTGTGATGCCTGAGGAGTGTTTTATCTGTTCAGTGAGTCTGAGCTGAGTCTCCAGTAGAAACACAACTTTGTGATACCAAGCCCATAAAGAATGGGCTTGCATTAATTATTTTTTATATAGTGAAGGATGTGATGTGGGCATTTCCTCATGGCAAGAGGAAATTAAATGACTGCTCATATGCATAGGGAAGTAGGACTGAAGCCCTAATCAGGCAGAGGTGTAATTATACCATGAGTAGTGCACATAAATATCTTTAGAGTGTTATTTGTGTAGGTGGAGGGTCTGTATACAAACACATGAGTATACATACATGCATTTTCTATTTATCTGTGTACATAAAAAGGGGCTTGTACAGATTTCTGTGTAAATTTCTGTATAAAGAACTCTCCCAGATGAGTTGTGCTGACTTCAGTGGCTCTGTGGTGCTGGGAGCACTGAGATTTGAGGGATCCTGCCTCACCCTGGACCTCTCAGTCTCAGCTACTCAGCTGTGAGCTAAAATGAGATCTGGCACTTACATTCTTCAGGTGAACTTTGCAAAGATTTGCTTGGGGAGAGCATCATGATAAAACTGGAAGATTTTTTAAGCAGCCAATCTATTTTTAAGCAGCTGTTGTGTGCCTGGTGCTGGGGGTTTGCACAGCAGCACATCTCCCTGTACTGATCCGGGGAGATCAGATGGAGCAAGGCCAGCAGATCGCTGGCAGTGGCACTGATGAGTTTTGCTGTTATTGGAGGCAGATGTGGTTTGGGTGCTGACCTTTCCCCCTCTGTCCGCCGTGCTCCTCGCAGGGGTTTGTGCTGGCTGTCACCGTGATCCGCGAGGCGGCCGAGGAGATCCGATGCTACATGCGGGACAAGGAAGTGAACTCGCAGATCTACAGCAAGCTCACAGCCAGAGGTCGGCTCCGTGGCTCCGGAATCCAGCCCTGCTGACAGCCAGAGCCAGAGTTCAGGCGCTGGGAGGGGGCTCTGGGCTCCCAGGCACGTGGCTCGGTGGCCACGCTGCCGCTGCGGAGCCCGCGGGTCTGGGGGCTGCTCGTGGGCGGCTCCTCAGCAGCCTCTGCTGGAGCCTGGGCTCTGCTGAGGCATTCCTGGAGTGGTCTGGCTGGGAGGGGAGCCTAAAGCCCATCCAGTGCCACCCCTGCCATGGCAGGGACACCTCCCACCATGCCAGGGTGCCCCAAGCCCTGTCCAACCTGGCCTCGGACACTGCTGAGGATCCAGGGGCAGCTCCAGCTTCTCTGGGAATCTGTGCCAGAGCCTCCCCATCCTAAAGAGCCCCAAAAGAGCCCCAAAAGACTGTGAGGTGTGTGTTTGTGTGATGTAGTTGCTGAGGGCTGGCAGGACCAGCTGCTGCAGTTTGTGGTCCATCCTCTCGAGCCCCGAGGAGTTTGGAGCCCAGGCTGGGGCTCAGCTGAGCCTGACCCTGCTCTGGCCATTGTTTCCAGCTGTGCTGGACCCAACAAAGACATTTAAATTCTCATTTCAACAAGCCAGTGCTGCCTCACGATGGAGTGACTCCTAATACCACAACAAAGGTGGTGAGGCCAGGGTTTTGTTTTAAAAAGAGAACAAACCAAATTTGAGCAAGTTTTGGTTCTTTTCCATTCCCAGTGTCTTAGTTATAAAAGTTTATACCCCTGAATTAAGATGCAGTGATGTAGGTGTAGTAAAAATATGCTGCATTTGTAGGAATAAGGAACATTTTTAAATGTAATTGCTTAAGGCTGGATATATTTCCCATGTCAGGAGTTATGAGGGGACTCCAAACTGGGGAGTTTGAGTTTCTGAATATTAAATCCCCTTTTAATAACATGTTCTTACCACAACACTTAAAATGCTTGGCAACCAACAAAAGCTTCATCCAAGAGGGGTGTACTACATCTATTTAAAGATATAAAAGAGTTGCCTTCTGGATTCTATTCAATGATCTATAAGGGGCCTGACCTCTCCTTTAGTTCTTTTCATACTGCTATTACGTTTCCCATGAATGATTTCCCTCCCCCCAGTCCTTTAACTTTTCTAATTTTGTCAAAGAAACCAAGGAGGATTGGCAGCTGGCCACTAGCTGAAAATCTTAAGCCACTGTATTTAAGATGAATTTTGTGCAGAAACAGGAGTTGGACCCTGTAGCAATATAGTTTAGAGTAGAAAAAAACATAGAAAATTATTTGATTGTCACATGGTCTGGGGAGAAAAGTAATTTTCTGTCCCTCACTGAATCTCAGTGCTGAATTTTTTGGGAGAGCTGATAATCTTCTTTTCCACTGATTAACACCTCAGCACCTCTGGGAGTTACCTGGGAGCAGGGAAGGGCCTGGGGAGGCCACCCTGGCTGGGATGGAAATTTAGGGGTTGGTTTATCTCACCCCTTTGTACAGTCAGATGAGGGAGCTGGCTTTTCAAGGGAGCTCAGAAGTAGAAGCAGCAAATATCAAAAGAAATTGGGAACAGCTGATCTGAGCAATTAATTTTCAGTAGCTGACAGTGGGACTTGGGCTGTTGTTTTTTGTTGCTGTTGAGCAGCTCAGGTCTGCTGCAGGATTTTGGCACAGCCCTGGACTGAGACCTAATGACAAACCCCCCCACCCTAAACCTCTTTTATCTTTTTACCCAGATGATCCATTCACGTTCCAAAATGATGAAACCAGCAGACTTCTGGAAAGCATTTTTATTTTGGGGGGTGGAAAGCTCTCCATTTAAAGGACAGTTGTTTGGATTGTTATAAAAAATAATCAAATTTCAATCCCCTATTCATAAACCCACAAACCTCCCTGTGTTCAGGGGTCTGTGTTCTGATCTGCTTGATGGAAAGCTGGAACTGTGCTTGCAAATTCCTGGCTTGTTTTTCTTCTGTGGCAGCCCCCCCTCCCTGGGTAACGCTGCATAATAGAGAGAAACTCCCCGAGAGGTGGGAAGGGACCTCCTACTGAGGGGTGCTACTTAAGATACAGATCATTGGCATTTACCAGCCGTAGAAAAACAATATTTTCCCAAACTCTGCAAGTCCTGCTCCGCAGCAGAAAGCTACAAAAGCCAAAAGTTTGGTGCAGCACATCAAACAAACCCCTCCTTCTTTCTTTTTAATTTTTAGATGCATTTAACTTGTTTAATTAAACCTCTGGCTTCATCTTTAATTCCAAATTAAGTGTTTGGATCTGTACCTCAGTGCAGCTTTTCAGATTTATTGTGAAATTTTCACTTAAGTGCTCACATGGCACAAAAGAGCTCATTTCTTCTGGTTAATATATTTATTACTTTAAATAATCTGCTTTCTGGTACATCCATCATGCTGCAGATTTGGTGCTGCTTTGAAAGACCATAGCTTAAGTTGGAACAAACTGTTTGCCTTTGATTATGTTTCCTTTCTTGTCTTTAAAAAAGATAAATCAGGATACAGCAAAGGATGAAACAAATACCAGACAAATTTTAACAAGACATTATTTTGAACAAGAGCTCAAGACTAATTCCTTTTAAAAAGTGCTAAACACCAACTCCTATTCTGATTAAATTAAGGAAGTGCAAACTGAAAGTTTGTAATATAAATAGTGTTTATTTAGCATTTCTATCAATTTAACATTGATAGAAATGCTAAATAAACCTGTGTGTATTTTGAGGAAGCATTTCTAGTTATACTTAGAGAAACAGGAGTTTATAATTACAAAAATACTTTACTAGCAGAGCAATACTGGGAAATGAAGCAGTTGTGCTGTTAGCTGGTTTTAAACATGCATGAGAAAACATCTGATGTTTAGGTGGCAGTTTCCCCACAGAAAGAAAAAGCCATTACAGAATTCCCAAGATCAAAATAAAACTAATTCAAATAAGTTGCTTTATGGGAGTCCTGAGTCAAAGGAAACATCTGGTGCTGGGCCCTCTGAGCAGGACGTGTGGTGCACACTGCAGAGATGTCACCCACAGGGGCCAGGGAGGCTGCAAAAGCAGAATTAGCTACCTAAAAAGGGCATCTCATTTACCCAGGAGTTATAAAAACTGTGTTGGGTAGAAAGGTCCCCTCTTTGTTTCACCCTCAAACAGCTGAGGTTGGGAGGGTTCTGAACAAGACAAATCTGCTCCAGCTGCTTTGGGTTTTCTCATATTGGAAGAATTTTAAAGCAGATGATCCTGTTTTGAGAATAATGATCCCAAAAGCCTTTTATGTGCATAATGATGGGAAATCATCACATTACAGCTTTGTCCAGGCATTAATTTTTCTTTTGCAGAACGATTTTTTCCCTCGTTAAGGAAAACCTTACAGTTTGCCTGAACCCTGCAGGTAGCTCTGCTTCTGCTGAGAGTCACCAGATAAATCCTCGTGATCTTTAGGAGAAAACAGAAAATATGGTTAAACAAATCCCCAGCTTTTCTGCACATTGGGCCAGGAGTGGCTGTGCCTGTGTGGGGGGAGCACAGGGCCTTTCCCCCCTTCCTTCTCACAGGAGAATATTCCAAAGCACTTTTTGTTGCTTTGTGAATAACCGTATTAAAAGGGGAGGAAGAGATGTTATCTGTCAGACCCTTTTAGTGTCATAGTACCTAACTTTGTATAGCCCATACAGAGCACTGCCAGGGATGCTTTTTTTGATCCTCTTGGAGTGCAGCTTTTCTTTTCAAGCCTCGGCGTAATGGACTCTTAATCCCCGGGTTGCTTCCTGCCCTGGCAGAGATGTCTTTAGCCCAGAATTCATTTTGTTTACTTTTTTTTTCTTTTCTTTTTCTTTTTTTTCTTTCTTTAACCAAAAAACCCTAAAAAAATCTCACGAGGCAAACTCCAGAATCCATGAAAGACCTATGAGATATTTGTGAAATGGGCCATGACTGCTTATAATTTGTAGGAATAATTACAGCATGCAAGGAAGTCTGCATTTATTAGCAGCAGTGATGAAGCATGTTGTTAAGCACACAGTGTGTCACCAAAGCAGCAGGCTGCCCCAGCCCAGAATGGCTTTCATTGTTAATTTGGAGCAGAAACACTGAAGCATATCCTGAGAAGGATGCTAATGAAGGGACTGCCAGTAGTAAAATCCCAGTGACCTTTGTGCTTTGTGCTAATTTCTATTCCCCCTCCCTTCCCCCTTCTGCTTTCCCCCTGAGCTGCTATCTGGCCAGTTAGCCCATGAATTTTGAGGTACAGTAGGAGTGTTGTCCGTGCCAGGGTGAGCTCCACGTGCCTCCCCCACTTCCACTCAAATCACAGCAGATTAAAGAGGCTTTTGTTGAAATATAACAGACACATAGAGGCAGGGTTCAAATTAACTGATTATAAATCACTAGTCAGCCTGAGAAGCCAAATCTAGAGCTGGCTAATGATTTGAAATTACTGGCCAATTGTTAAATTAATCCCCTGTTTTAAAGCAACTGGGAAATGTTTGACAGCTGCACAGGAATAAATATTTACATGTTTTCTGTAGGACCTGTTCTCTGCAGGGCTCGTTTGGCTGGGTCCAACAAGAGGCAAAGGAGAGGTGGCAGAGCTGAGCTGGAGCTGCAGCAGGAGAGGAAATGAGCCTGGATTTTGGATGGACCCATTGTACTTTCAGCTTCCAGGCCTTGGCTTGAGAGTCAAACTTTACATTTCCAGGCACCTAAGGAAAAGGAGTTGGATTTGATGGTTCCCTGCTGTAACTTTCTGCTCTTGCTCTGTTGTCTGCCTCATGCTGAAAGTATTTTTGAATTCACAAGTTAAGCAGTACAAAAAAAAGAGTTTAATGAATTGTTTCAGGGTTATCATTAGGGAGTGGCTGTGGGTTTTTCCATCCAGGGCTGAGGTCTGGAGCTGTTTCATGAGGGGCTTTCAGCCCTTCCAGACCCACCCCTGAGTGAGAGTAGTGGGCTCAGGAAGTCCTTGCAGGGCAGCATTGCCAGTCCTTCTGCTGGAAACATCACCCATTTTCCCCATAACAGTGCAGTGGAAACAGGGCAGGCAGGGAAGGGGCACCCCACAGCCTCCCAGACCCTCTGACACAGCCACACCTTTGCTCTGCAGGGACTGTGAAAGTGAAGAGCTCCAACATACAGGTCGGAGACCTCATCATCGTTGAAAAGGTTTGTCTTTATATTTGTCTTTATATTCATCTTTCCTGGGGAAAGTACTTTGTTTTTCTTTTTCTTTTTTTTGTTAAGGCATAGAAAATGAGATCTTTTGAATTCATACTTATTTTACAATAGGCTTACAATGTCAGGTGTTGAACACAAAATATTTAATCACTTTTCAGGATTTCCCCACCCCACCAATAACATCATTATCTTTACAAATGAGGGCAAATCTGTAGGCATGCACCCACAACCTATTTATTTACTTATACTGTGGCAAGATAAAGAGCCTCCCTATTCTTTCTCTGACTGTTGGACACAGATTAAATACCTGATACAAATGCAGCTTCCAGGTGGTTTCTTTTGGGTATAAACATTGCAGCTGTGGGAGACCCAGTGATCCATTTGTAAGTACTGGTGTATACAGGTATATTTCCCCCTTTGTACAAGTTTTTATGTGGTTTTTTTAATCCACTGATTTTATGTTTTTCCCACACACTCTCTGCAAGCAGCTGTGACCTCTAAAACCATTAGCATGAAAATACTCAGTACAGAAAGAGAAGATTGGTAGCTGCAGATCCCAGACAACCTTTCTGCTAACATGGGACTCCTTGAAAGGAAACCAGCATTAGTTTAAGATTTCTTCCTACTTCTAGAATTACTCTCCAGCCCTTTTGTAAACCTAACCCTTGGGTCTGGTCAGTGGGAGCTGGCACCAGTTATTATCCTGCACTTGGGATTCTGCAGGGAAGCGAGTTGAGGATTCAAAGCAAACTGAATCCCCAGCTCCAGGCTGACAAAGGAATCCTCTTTGTGCCTCTGCTGCTCTCGCTGGGGCTGGGCAGGGCGCTGCACACGCGTGCAGGGCTGGGTGCACAATAATGGCCTTTCTTCTCCTCCCAGAACCAGAGGGTCCCTGCTGACATGATCTTCCTGAGGACGTCGGAGAAGAATGGTAAACATCTGGAACCAATTGTCAAAATAGCCATTAACCTTTCACTGGTTGTTTAGAGAAAATTATCTTTTGGAAATGTGAAAGAAATAGATAATAGTAAAATTTTAGAGAGAGAGAGAACTCAAATGGTTTTATGGACCACCACTTCTCAGGATGTTATACTCTCATTTTGTTTGCTAATCAAAGAATGTAAGGGGTTGAGTCCAGGGTAAATGAATCTGCTTGCATTTTACATATAAATCATTTTACTTGCTGTTGAGGTTTGTTTTGTTAAGTGTGGGATAAAGGAAATGTTTGATCAGAAGGATTAGAGAACAGATTAATGGGAACATTTCAAGTGTCTTAAAAAGTATAGCAGAGAGGATGCTGGCCTAGTGGAAGGAGAGGAACACCACGCAGGAATGTCCTCCTTCCTTTATTAATAAATGTAAATGAGGCGGTGTTTGCAGAGGAAGAAGGGTGTGAATATCCTAAGGGAAGGCATTCCATGAGTTCTCTCCGAGGTGGAAGGTCCCTGACTGCTGTTGCCCATGCCCAGGGTCCTGCTTCCTGCGCACGGACCAGCTGGACGGCGAGACGGACTGGAAGCTGCGGCTGCCCGTCACCTGCACCCAGCGCCTGCCCACGGCCTCTGTAAGCTCCTGCCTCTCATTCCTGCCTGCAACTCGGCCACGCCTCACCTGGGAATGGGTGGGTGCTGCAGTCCTGTTTGGTTTGTGGGGCACAGACCCTGCTGAGTCCCGGGTGTCTCGGGTGTCACAGTCCGCCCTCGCTGAGCTCTGCCCCGGCTGTGTGTTCTGCTGGACTCCTGGACTGCAGGAGATGGCTTGGTTCAGAACTGGCTTACCCTGATAAGTAGCTTGATAAGTAACTCTTGGTGAGGTGTTCTGCTCAAAGTTCTGTACATTGTTAAGCTGTGGCTGCCTCTCTGTTCGGTAGGACCTGCTGCAAATCCGCTCCTACGTCTACGCAGAAGAGCCCAATATTGACATACACAACTTCGTGGGGACCTTCACCAGGGTGAGTCTGCTGGCATGGGCCTGAAACCAACCAGAGATTCACCAGGGTTTATGAAAATTCTCCATCCTGTCAGAAATCCCTCTGCCAACTCCCCCAGCATCCCTCTCCAAACACCTCTGTGGGGCTCTTCTCATCCTCTGCTCTTTTGCATTGCTGACAAGTTTCTCTTTTTCCCATTGTAGGAGGACAGTGACCCTCCAGTAAATGAAAGTTTAAGCATAGAGAACACCCTGTGGGCCAGCACAGTGATTGCATCAGGTAAGGTGGAGACCCGTGCAAAACTGTTTCTAAGGGAATATGTTAACAATTTTTAAAGTTATTTCTCTGATGGAATAATAATTCTGTCAGTTGGAGAAATTAGCAGTTGGAATGAGGTTTCCCCCTTGTCCTAACACCTCTGGGGAGCTGAGCTGACATCTAATTGCCTCTTGGACATTCCTAGATGAGAAAGAAGTGGAGTGGCCTTTGGGGCCCTTCTTTAGCATCTAGGACCAGAATAGCACTTAATTGCTCCCCACATTGACATCCTAATCTGTAACAGAAATGGTGTCAAATGGATTCTGGGAGCAGAAGCTAAGATGAAAGATTTCCAGGTAAGTGCTTCCATTGAGTTTGTCCTATATACTCTTAAAAGAGGGAAAAAAATCAAGTTTTTGACAGATTTTGACTCCTATGTACGATAAACTGAGATTAATCAATGCCCCCTTGTAGAGGCTTGTCAAAGTAAAAGCCTTGTTCCTCTCCTGCCCAGTGTGTCTGCAGAGTTTGCTGGGCAATAGCTGGAGAGAGAGAATTCTGGAGTCCAGTTCTGGAATTAAAGTTGTCAGATGGAGAGACTTGACAGTGCATTTGCAAATGTAATTTCAAAGGGTTTATGCAATTGAGTCTGTTTGAAATGGCCATAAACCAACTAGAAACACTCTTCTTTTACAGATCAATGTGTCTTCAGGCTTTTTCTAGTCCTGGCAGGTGTTTCCTCTCATTTTGACTGACTTATCAATACAATACTCAGTTTTGTTTCTCCTGTGGAAATAACAAATAGCATGCTGTAGGTTATTTCTGTTAGGAGAAAATGTGGATATTATTTTTCTTCTCCTGCAAGTGGAAGCTGTTGGGTTGTGGTGCCATCTCACTGGGGCAGCCCCTGTAAGATGAAGCAGAGCAATGTGTCTCTCTCCATCTGCTGCAGGAGGGCTGGGCCTGACTCTGACTGTTTGCAGTGGATTTGGAGTAGCTGTGCCATCTGCTGATCTGAATTGTGATGATCTTACCACCACCTGCCATCTGGCTCGGGGATTTGTTGTTGGGTTTGGGGGTGCTTTTTTAAAGGAATGTTGCTCAGCATATTTTTAGGAGCCACCTCTCTTGAATCAGTCTTAGTTAAAAATAAGTCACTTGCAGCTTATTAAAACTTTGATCATTAATGAGAGAGGGGAATAGTAGAGTATAAAGTAGCCATGTATTGGCAGTAGTGCTTTTTTTAGAGTTGCTTTTCTCCATTTTTCCAGACTCCTAACACTTGGCAATAGCAGCTTTTAAACTGTTGATGGTAGGTAGCTTTTTGTTCATGGCTCTGCAAGGCCTTTAAGAGAAAACCCATAGAAACCAGTAATTTATGGTGCTAAACTGAATGATGTTTCTGCAAGAAGAAAATGCAGAACTTTGTTGCTCTCAGCTCTTTAGCAACTGTGGGACAGAGCATTCAAATGCACTGATGGGCTCCCAGCAGCTCCATCTGTTACAGGAAGGTAGGAGTTGGTATGATTCACTTTGTGGTAAGAAAGTGTTCAGATAAACACTTGAAGTAAATTGCAGGTTTTAAAATGAGGTGATTCTATCTCTGAGCTCTGAAACTCATTGGATTTACTCAGATTGTATCAGCCTTTCCCAATAAATAACCATAGCCCAGAGCTGGTTTAATTCTGACACACAGTGAAGGTCTGCTGTAAGGCAACACCAAAGTGAGATTCCAAAGGGTGGGAGGAAATCCAAGAAATCCTCCATCCCTCCAACTTTTATTTATAGTATGGAGAGACAAGTGGCATCAAAAAGGGGTCAGGGAAAGTAGAGCAAAGCTGGCTGTTCTCCCCATGAGCTGTTGGAATCTGTGAAGCTGCATCAAGTCCAACCCTGTGACTGAATTGCTGCCTGGGAGGATGGTTCCTGTTCCAGTCTGTATTCTCAGAGCTGTTGTGTTGCAGACACCAGCTTGTTGAATTTCTGGTTATTTCTGAAATTAGCCTGCTAAAAGTCCTTCCAGTGTTTTTATAGAGAGCCCCCTGTGTGTGCAGGTACCGTGGTGGGAGTTGTGCTCTACACCGGGAGGGAGCTGCGCAGTGTGATGAATACTTCCAACCCAAGAAGTAAGGTATGCTGAACAAACAGGCTCATCATAAATAAAAATGGTCAGAAATGGATCTTTTTTTAAGGCAGATCCTTCCAAATGCTCTATGTACACACTACAGGGACAACTTCATAGGAATAATTCATGTTTTCCAGCCTGTGATTTAAGACAGTTACCATAACAGAACCTATTTCTCCTGATTTTTTTGATCCTATTATACATATGCCTTCTCACTTCTTTAAGATGGTCAGAACCATTGTTTTATGTATTTATAATGAGACAGTCCCAGCTAGAATAGAAAAGCTTCTTTTGCTGCATTCTTCCCTCGTGGCAAAGCTAAGAGACAGTGCAGGGATGCTGACACAGCCTGCAGCTTTTGGCAGCATGAGTCCTCTCACACCTCTGTGAGCTCTGCTTCTGAGGGATGGCCATCTCTTCTAATAAGCTGGCAGGGGTATTGTTGATGAATTTAAACATGTTTGTAGTGTTTTAAAAGAAGAGAAGCTGCCTGGTGGGGAAGGCTCTTTGTGTGGGATGGCAGCTCATTTCCTTTGTGAATATTGCACCGAGCTGACATCTTCAAGTGTGTGCCTGAAAGCTCTGTGTCCTGCTGTTCCAGATTGGGCTTTTTGATTTGGAAGTGAACTGTCTCACCAAGATCCTGTTTGGGGCTCTGGTGGTGGTGTCCCTGGTCATGGTGGCCCTTCAGCACTTTGCAGGCCGTTGGTACCTGCAGATCATCAGGTTCCTCCTGCTCTTCTCAAACATCATTCCCATCAGGTAAGGGCACAGGAGGTGATGCTTCCAGCAGAGCTCTGCCTGCTCTGTGTGTTCCTCCCTGTTCCAGCCTGGACAGCTCTGAACTCTTCTCTGTTCATTTCACAGCCAAGCAAGGCTCAAAGTGGAAGTGAAGTTACTGCTCAAACATAAGAATTGCTTTGTTGTTTCTGCTGAATTTGTTCGACTTGTTAACCCATTCACTGGCTCAGGCTGTGGATTAGGCATTTAAAGGCCCTTCTCTCAGTGTTTGGACTACCTGGTTACCATGCTAAAAACAGAGCAAAAAGTGGAAAAGGAGGGTTATTTATACAGAATGTAGGGGAGTACATTTAGAGAGGAATGAGAATTTAATATTAAAGTTATACTGTATTAGTAAGTAGATACTTGGGGTGCAGGACTGGGATTCATTTCAGTTCCATTTTTAATCTGCTCTCTGGTATCCATCACTGTCCACATTCCCCTCAAATCACACCTGCTCTTCTCATTTAATTTTATCATCTGTCTTTGAATCACAGTGTCATTACATTTGCCACTGACTGCAAACAAACTTCTGAAACCCCCCCTTTGACACCTCAGATTCTGTGGAACTCATCCTTTCATTGCACTGTGGCAGTCCACAAGGACTTTGTCCAAAGTTCACCTGGTGATACCTTTCTTTTTCTTCCTTTTCCCTTTCCTCCTGGGTAGTTTACGTGTGAATCTGGACATGGGGAAGATTGTGTACAGCTGGGTGATCCGCAGAGATTCCAAAATCCCTGGCACTGTGGTTCGCTCCAGCACCATCCCTGAGCAGCTGGGGAGGATTTCCTATCTGCTTACAGACAAAACAGGTATTGGTGCAGGAAAACAGCTTTGACTGTCGTGTGTTGGTGTTTGCATTTTGTTAGGGTTTTGGCCAGGAAAAGAGGATCATGTGAGATTCCTTTGGACTGTCAGTTTGACAATATGGTTTAAACAGTTTCTGAAAAAAATTGTTGGTGTTTTTTTTTTTTTGGTCTGAAATAAGGTAGGACAGGAATTTTACACTGCTTGAAGGAACATTACAACAAAATCCGAGGGTAAAAACAAAATTGAGATAAACCTACTGGAGCTGGTTTTCAAAGCCAGGTTAAGACAACTCAGACAGAAACTGCCTGCTGTTGTCCTTACACTTTGGAAGCTGGGCTTGGATTGAAGGCCTGAGCTGTAATGACAGGCTTGGTCTGACATAAAATCCTGGTCCCACTGAAGGAATTTCCAATTTCTTTTGGTTCCAGTGGGACCAGAATTACACTTGCAGCTGCTGCTGGCATTGAGTGAGGGGTAAATCTCACTCTCATTTATGCACACCCCCCCCTTCCCAGGAGAATCACCCATGGGGTTTGTTAATCCTGGGCTTTCTCCCGCCCCTGCTGTGCTGGGAGCAGTGCAGTGACCAGTTCAGCTCTGGCCCAGACTCAGGGTTCTCTGTTGGAGGCTCAGCAAGGATGGGAGGTGTGCTGGGGAACGGGGGTGCTGTTCCCACTCCATGGAGCTGCCTTTTCCCAGGGACTCTCACACAGAACGAGATGGTTTTCAAGAGGCTCCACCTGGGAACGGTGGCCTACGGCCTGGACTCCATGGACGAGGTGCAGAGCCACATTTTCAGCATTTACACCCAGGTACAGTTCACTGTGTTCACTCTCTGTTCCCAAAAGTTCTCCACATCACTGGGCTAACAGTGAATTAATGTGGTAGGGATGTGCTTTTGGGAAGGTGTGAAGGTCTTTGGATGCTTGATGTATAAATAATGTTGTGATTGCTCCTTACATTCTGTGAGTTGTTTCACATCACGTGCAAGTGTAAGTGTGTGCCTGTTGCTGAGGTCTGAGTCTAAAATAACACTAATTTGGATACCCAGGTACGTCTTTCCTGTCTCCTTCCTAGCACCTGCTTCTTCTCTTGATGTTGAGACCCTTAAATGACAGAACTGTACTAAAAAAACCCAAACAAACCAAAACCAAATCACAACCCTCAAACTCCAGCTTTATTTGCCTTGACTTTATACTGAATCTCTAGCGAAAATTTGACTACTTGTTAATTATTTGCCAAAGTATCCAGTATTTGTTATTTGGGTGACTGACTAGTCCAGTGTGTGAGCAGTGACTGAGTGCAGTTCAGAGGGTTTGCTGTTGGATTTTGGCAGCAATGCTGATGAGCTGTGATATTAAATTTGCAGATCTTGTGAGTCCTTATCACTAGTGTGGAAAATAACGTGTGGAATTACCCTGGTAATGGATATGTCTCATAAAACTTTCATAATTACCAAGTGAGATTCCTTGTAATGAGAAGCATTTGCTGGCAATGATTCATTTTGAACTGTAGTTCTTATTCTTTGCTCTTATTTTTACCATGTTGTGGCCTTTGACCTGGAAGTGAAACTTTTGTCCTCTTGACACTAAAGGTTAACAGAGCAGGAAACTGGATCACTGTGTGTCCCTTCTTCAACTGGGATAATTTAGTAATTGTGCAATTATCTGAAGACTCCCATTCTGATACTAAAAATAGTATTAAAAATTAAATGAATGTAATTAAGATTTTCTAGCTCCGTACCAGTCATCTGTTTTGTGTTTTCACCAATTATATTCTCTTGCTCAAGAAACCCAAGTAACTCTAAATTTTCCAAGCCACTGGCCTTTTGTGGAGTAAAAAAAGGCTTTCTCTGAGTCTTTTGAGGTGGGTGTGTTGCCTTTTGGTGGATGTGCAGCAAAGGGGCTGTTTTTTGGTGTACTGCCCCAAAACTGAGGTGAGTCTTTTCGGTAAATCTTCAAGAACAATTCAAGGAGTGTGTAAATGTATGTATGGCCTGAAGTTTGAGGCTTCCCTTCACTGACAGTATGATATCAAATCACCCTTTTGACTACATTCAAAGGGCTCTTCCATTTCCTGCCTCAAACAAACCAGCTTTGCCTCTGATAATAACCTCCCCACCTTTGCCATCAGAGGAGAAGCTGGCTCACCTCACTGTGAGAGAAATGCTTTGCATGGAATTAAATGCACTCGTTGGAAGCCCGGCTGTGTGAGGATTTTGGAGAGTGTTGTGCTACTGAAAGACTTGCACAGAGCTGGTTTTCACTTTTACATTCAAACTGGGGGATTGCTGGGGTGGCCTGAGGGAAGGTGTGGGGACAGCACGTCCTGTCCCTGGGGACTCGAGTCTAGGAAGTAACTGAAGGTAACCGGTCTCTGCCGAAGCCAAACCTTCATTTCAACATTATTCAGCCGAAAAACCCCGGTACTGTGGTTTCTGTCGTCCGCAGCAGCCGCAGGAGCCGCCGGCCGTGAAGGGGCTGTCGCTGGCCACCAAGGTGCGGCGCACGCTGAGCAGCCGCGTGCACGAGGCCGTGAAGGCCATCGCGCTGTGCCACAACGTCACCCCCGTCTACGAGGCCAACGGCGTCACCGACCAGGCCGAGGCCGAGCGCCACTACGAGGACTCGTGCAGGGTGTACCAGGCCTCCAGCCCCGACGAGGTCAGTCCTGGAACCTCCGACGGGGCCTTCAAAAGCCACGGTTACCGGGGGAGCGCCGTGGTGTCGTGAGGGGGACAGTGCCTTGTCGTGAGGGGACAATATTTTGTCCTGAGGGGGACAGTGTTGTGTAGTGAAGGGACAATATTTTGTCCTGAGAGGGACAGTATGTTGTAGTGAAGGGACAATANGGGGACAGTGCCTTGTCGTGAGGGGACAATATTTTGTCCTGAGGGGGACAGTGTTGTGTAGTGAAGGGACAATATTTTGTCCTGAGAGGGACAGTATGTTGTAGTGAAGGGACAATATTTTGTCCTGAGGGGGACAGTATGTTGTAGTGAAGGGACAATATTTTGTAGAGAAGGGGACAGTGTGTTGTAGAGAAGGGACAATATTTTAATATGTTTGTTGCTCTGATAAGCCGTGAATAGTCCGTAAGTGCCCTCGCAGCTGTTCTGCCTCTCTGCCTGAAGCCCCACACTGATATCTGGCCGTTGTATCAGCCTCTGCATCACAGAATTCTGCTCCTGCTTCTGCACCTTTTGCCCAGGGTCTATTTTTTGTTTCAACGCCGTGGACCCCTTTGGGCACATTTGGTAAATTATGAACAGCCTTGTCTTGTCCAGGGGAGGACAGCTTGTGGAAGAGGGTTGGAATGCTCACCCAGCTCAGCCCTGCAAGGTGTGTGACCTTCCAGACCAGTGAAAAAGCTGTAAATCCCTCTAAGCAGGGCACATCCCACGTGCAGTGGGCAGAGCTGATGCCCAGGTTAATTCTGGGAAGGGAGTGAAGGGCACAGGTTTGTTTGAGAGCAAAGCTCGGCCCTCAGTTCTCTGCCAGCACCCAGTGCAGCCAGGCACAGTGAGGAGAAGCTCTCCAGAGGCTCACTGGAGACTTGTACTGAACATTTAAGAGATCAGGTTCAATACAGGACTTGCAGTTTAAGTGCTGTTTGCCAGCCCCTGCAAAAGGTGGGAAATGTAATTATAGTGTTGTTCCCTTCTGTGACGAAGACAGGAGGAATAAAAGGTGGTTTCTTGTCTTGGTTATGCTTCTTGGATACATCTTTTAGTGCAACAAAAGTAACACATTTTGCTTTCTGTTAATTTGCACAATTATGCTTGCTCTGTGCTGGAGAGACACTGAAGTTTGAGGCTTCCCCTGAGAATCTCACTGACAGTATGAGATCAAATCACCCTTTTGACTACATTCAAAGGGCTCTTCCATTTCCTGCCTCAAACAAACCAGCTTTGCCTCTGATAATAACCTCCCCACCTTTGCCATCAGAGGAGAAGCTGGCTCACCTCACTGTGAGAGAAATGCTTTGCATGGAATTAAATGCACTCGTTGGAAGCACGACTGTGTGAGGATTTTGGGGAGTGTTGTGCTACTGAAAGACTTGCACAGAGCTGGTTTTCACATTTACATACATTCAAAATTTTCCCTGTAGTCTTTTTCTCCCAAAGCAGGCAATTCATTCGTTTCATGCAGTGTTTTCTTCTGTCCATTGTACAAAAGCTGCATTTCTGCAGTGCCCCCTCCACAGCTGTGGCTGCAGAGAAGTGCCAGCAGCACCTCCTCCTCCCTGGGCAGGGTGAGGGTGCCCTGTCCCACGCAGGGTCTGGGGCAGGGTTTGCTTCCCTGCCCTCTCTGAAAAGGCAGCGTGCAGAAAGCAACTGCCTTTGCACTGAAACGAGTTCTGAATGATTTCCAGATGGTAATTTTTGTGATCTGCATCTAAGTTGGTTTTTTTTTTTCCTCTCTCTTAAAGCATTCACAGGCTATTTTTGCAGAGATCTCTGTTTGTTTACATATATGCTGTGGTATATAGTGAAGTCAGTGATTTTTCTTTTGCTTTTACTCTTTATACTGTTCTGTCTTTAAAATATTTACACAGCAATTTGTCTGAAATACCCAGGGGATATTGTTTATTTGTTTTACTATAGCATGATAACTAATCCTTCCAAGATTATTGTTTAAATTCTTTTTTCCTTTCTTGTGATATCTTAAGTAGAGAATTACAGCAGGTTCAGAAATCAGATATGCTTTGCTGCACTGAGGAAACCTTGTCTGTAGGTCTTAGATATACAAATATTATTTAGCCGTGCTCTGTATGTCATCCTAGATGGTACAAAAGGCAGGAGCTACACAAGTGGAGTCCTTGAGAAGGGAGTAATGCTGTTAAATAACATTCCCTGTAGGGGAATGGCTTTGGACTCCTGTTAAAGCCAGCCTTTGAAATCCTATATCAATAAAATATTGCCATGGCAGGGAAGGTCAGTTTATGAAATGAGTACAAAAACTTGTATTCTCTTTACTTTAACAGCAAGGGTAATTTCTACCAGTTGGCATAGGATTCATTTCCTGTAACAGAAAGCAGGATTTCCTAAATTTGTTTCCTGTGCACGCTGCCATTTAGAAGTCTTGAAGTATCTTTATTCAGATATCAGTTACAGCCTTGGGGCTCTGCAGCCAGTTGTCAGTTGTAGCCATACAGTAACTAACAGGGGAAATGAAATAGATATAATCTGATCAGAGATAAGAGTGCCTGGGATTCCTGGGCAAACAGTCTTTAACCCTGACAACGGCGGCAGCTGCCAGGACATGAAAGGGTGTGGGATCAATTGGTCTCTGCCTGCTGTCTGCCTGCCTAGGCAACCTGGGGGAACCCTGCAGAGCAGCTCATGGCACAGAAGGATCAATTTGTCTCTTTAGAATGAAATTTATTAGTCAATATCCACTTCAGTGGTGGCTTGGGTAATTTAATTGTCGGAGAGAGCAAAGTTGGAGGATACTGTGCTGTGCTGCTGGGGCTGCAGTGCTTTGAAATGCTCAGATCTGTATCAAGCCTGCCTTGGCTGGAGCTGCAAAATGCTGGCAGGGTCTTTATTGATTTCCCTCATCAGTGACCATGGGCTCCCTTGAAGGTGTTTGAGGGATTTCAAGCCTACTTTTAATTCTCCTTCCTCTAAGTTGTAAATGCACTTCTGCATCTTGAATATTTCTCATCTTTCCGCTGTGGCTGAGAGCATCTTTAGTTACCTGTTCACAAGGGGCAGAGCAAACCTGTTCTGTCTGACTGGGAGCTGGGATGTGCATGCCATCCCATCCCATGTTGGTGCTCAAACATTGTCAGAAGAGCTGTTGGTGCTTCTGGTGCCCATGGGTGTTGAGTTGTCATCCCCTGGTGCTGTGGGTGGTGTCCCCTGGTGCCAGGACATTTCCCAAAGGCCAGACCCATCGTGTTCCTTGTGGAATGGAGACAGGGGTGTCACTGCTTTCAGTCCCTGTGATGGCAACACTTCCAACTCCCATCACTGCCTCCCTCATGGCTGCCCACGAACTCCTGCAGAGGCTGGGCACTGGCACCTTCCCAGGGATCAGCCCCTCAGGACCCACACCACCCCCATGGAAAGGGGGGCTCCTCTCCCTGTTCTTCTCCCTATTCCCCCCAGAGAGGCACCATTCCCAGCTGCAGCTCCTGCTCTGCAGGGCAGTCGGTCTGAAGCTCCTGGTGCAGATGTGCTGCTCATCCATTTGTCCCTCTGCACAAGGCTTTGTTTCCCAGAGCTTTAGAGCTTCCTGATCCAGGATTCCAGTGGGATGCTGGCAGGGAAGGAGGGAGGAGGTGTCTGTGGAAAGGAGATGCTTTGAGCTGGGAGCAGAGGTTTGTACCTCCAGGCATTTGGGGCTCACCAGCACAGGCACGAGACCAGCCAGGGCTGCACACACTCAACGTCACGTAGCATCGTGCTGGGAATAATTGCCAATAATTATTTATTAACCAGGGCATTAGAAAGCCAAGCTCCATCTCTGCTCTGAGAGGCTTCTAGGAGGATTATCTGACTGCACACTTTAATGCACTGAGGATGGCTTGAAGAAACTTTTGAAAAAGATAAGCTTGAAAGAGCCTTTGATTTGTCGTAATCTTTGTGAGTAAGCCTGCACAAACTTGTTGATATTAAGCCAAATATTGATTCAAATTGATTTAAAGGTCTTTCAAGGCAAAGCCAACTCAATTATTTTTTTTTTAATCTGACAATTTAAGACTACTTTATGAAAGGAAAAGTTTGGTTTAGGTTCTCTTTTAAGCCTAATTTTGGATGAAAAGGAGCTAAGTTCCCAAAAGATTCTCCAATTAGTCCCAATTGTATCAATTCATTAGTAAAATCTAGACACAGTGCAAGTATTTACAGGTGCCATTTTTATTTGTATCCCTCATATGTGATTTTCCAAAATGTCATTTTTAACTGAGGTATTTGTGGTCGCTTGAGGCAGTAGAGGCAGAACCTGAAAGGCAGAAGGGATAATTAACCTTCAAGTCGACAGCAACCATGTGCCCAGCACTCCTGTGCCTTGGAAAATGTCACTGTAAAACACTTCCAGTATTTCATGTCTGCTTAGGGAAAGTATCCCTTGATCCTTTCTGGAGGCCAGTGATGGATGGGCTCGTGTCAGCTGCTGCTCCATCTGTTCCTGCCCAGGCAGCTTCTGGAGTTCAATCTCAGCAGGCTCAGTGTGAGATGGATGTGTCAGCTGAGCTGGGCACTCTGGGGCATTCTCAGGGAAGCAAAATAAAGGCTTTGGTCTTCTGGCACGGCTCTGGTTGCAGTCGAGTGAAAGCTTGTAGAGAACTCAGTTTGGTAGGTCATGAAATAGTGGAGGCTGCAGTCAAAGTGGTGCCTACCTCAGTTCAGTTAAACCTTGAACAGTCTGGGAATTGTTTGGGGTGTTTTGTTTTGGATTTTTTTGTTTATTTGTTTTAATGTTTAAAGAGGAGGGTTCTCTGCTACGAAGTGTCTGAGCCAGCCTTCAGCTGTCTTGCTGATCACTGCAAAATTGTTGAAATTTGTTGATGAGCTGTTACTCCTGAACACAGAGAATAACACAGAGCTCGTTTTGTTCGGTGGTTTTTTTTAATATGAATTTTTAATGTGCTGCATTAGTGTTTCTGGCTTTGAAATTGTAAATCCAGGGTGAATGCATTGTTTTGAATTCTTAATTTCATAGACAGCAAGCTGGGAAACAGCACTTTGCAAAAGTAAGTGTTTGTAAAGGGATTTCCCTGATGTGCCCGAGGAGGTTTGGGTACCCCAGGGCTGGGTGGAGAATTCCAGTGCCTGCCCTTGCTGAGGGTTGTTCTTTGGAACAAAATTATGGAATCATTTAGGTTGGAAAAACCCTCCCAGCCTATTGAGTCCCAGCTGTGCCTGGTCCCCACCTCGTCCCCAGCCCAGAGCTCTGAGTGCCACCTCCAGGAATTCCTTGGGCACCTCCAGGGATGGACACTCCAAACCTCCCTGGGCAGCCCCTGCCAAGGCCTGGCCACCCTTTCCATGGAGAAATTCCTGTCCAGTGGAATGTGGCAGTCGAAGGCAGGGAGGTGACCACCTCCTGCTGAGGGTGTGGGACAGTGGCACAGCTGCCTCAGACCTGAGCTGGGCTGCCCAAACCCTGAAAGTACTGCCAGGAAGTGTCTGAATTGGGGAAAAAACCGCTAGGAAGAGCTGTGGGGGAGCACCTGTGTCTGTCAGAGGATCTGTTTGATAGCCCCATTAATGACTGATGAATTAATGACTGATGAATTCTCTGCAGCCCCTGCTGTCCCTCCCCCTTGGGAGGTGTGGCAGGAGCCCTCACCGTGTCCTTCTCCTGTCAGGTGGCCCTGGTGCAGTGGACTGAGAGCGTGGGTTTGACTCTGGTGGGCAGAGACCAGTCCTCAGTGCAGCTGAGGAGCCCAGGGGGGCACATCCTCAACTTCACCATCCTGCAGATCTTCCCCTTCACCTACGAGAGCAAACGCATGGGCATCATCGTGCGGGTGAGGGCCGCGTGCACGGGGGGACTGGCATGGCTGGGGGGGACAAGCCACACCTGGCTGGGGGGGAAAAGTCATACCCTGGGAGGGACAGTCACACCCAGGGGGGAAAAGTCACACCTGGGGCAGCCCAGGAGGAACCCAGGGCTCACCTGGGCCAGCCTCCCTGCTCAGAGGTGACACCCAGAGCACACACAGAGGAAGGGCTGGGTATCAGCACCTGGGGAGATCCACTCCCTCCCTGGGCCACATGGGAGGTGAAACACCTGGAGGACTTTGGAATATGAACCTGTGGCAAGGGCAGGGATGCCAGGGGAAGTGGGTTGAGAGGCTGAGCTGGTACAAAGCAATCCCTGTGTTAAATCTGGGAATTCAGAGATCCAAGGAATCCATTGAATGTACACTGAGAGTTCCCACAAATATCTTGTGCTGCAGGGGATACCTGCAACAAGTGCTGTGTGTGTACCCAAGTGTAAATTCTTCAAATTAATTACTTTTACGATGAAAATTACGTGGAGATTTCAGGCAATCTTTTCAAGACCTAGAATAAAAATATTATCAAGAGGGAGGACTAAAGAACCTCCCTCCTCATTGCTTTTACTGCAAGTGCAAGCTTTTGATGAAATGCTATTTTATCAAAGGTATAAGAGGTGGACAAACCATCAAAGCCAGGGTCAGCTTCATTAAATTGTGTTTATATGCTCAGCAGAATTGAATGCCCTGAAATTTTCTTATGAGTGTAAGAGTGCTCCTTTTCTTTTCCCTTCTTTGATTTAAAGCTTATTGCTTTTAAATTACCTATTACTTATCTTCTCCCCCACGAGGAATAAAAAGGTTTCTAGTTTGTATTTCTCTATTTACATTTTGCCATTTGTATTTTAGGCAAAACCAGCAAAACTCCCACTTGTGGTCAGTGGGAGCAACATCAGGCCTAGATCCTGACTGTAAATACCTTTAAAGAAGCATTGGTTCCTCTCTGTTAATTGTCTTTATTTTGTAGCCGTTCAGCTGCTCTAAGCCACTAAAATGAGCTCCTTGTGTGCCCTGTGCAGGATTAGGGTTGAGTGGCAGATGTTGTCTGCCTGGATATTGCATTGCCACATTTCTGTGTAATCCAAAATAATTAAAACCCTGCTTGAAAACATTTCCATTAAAAAAAAGTTTATAAATAGACAGTTAACAAGTAAAATGTGCTTTAATTAAACATTATATGAGTGTATATGCAGGCACTGCATTTGGTTTGATCCACAGCTTGAAGGGTGTTCACCTTTTCAGAGTATTTCCCAAACTGTGCTGCCTCTTTGGGAAACAGAAACAGGGAGAGGGAGAGCAGCACCAAGCATCCAGAGGAAACCCCCCCAGGGAGGGAGAGGAGCTGCACTGAGCTCTGCAGTGGGCAGAACCCAGGGGGTGACATTTCTGCTCACCTGCACAGGTACTGCCTGCCCCTAGAAGCTGTAATTTTTCAGGCTCTTGGGGGCCCTCCTGAGAATTTGGCCAGGCTTCCTAGGGACAGAGTCTGGGCAATGGTTCTGTGTTCAGTGCTGTCTCTGCAGGCACCATCTCCCTGCACCTCCTGCCTGCTCTGGCCCCTAGGAAAGGATCTCCTTTGACACAGCACTTCTTGTAAATACAGCAGTAGTTAATAGTGAAAACAAGTCACAGATGTTGCCTGGTTTGGGATATTTTTGCATTATCTGAGTGTTTCCTTGCACTCAACTGTCATTTCTGTACCTGATTATTTCAGTTCTAAGAAATCCTGTGCTACCCAAGCAGCCTGCTCACCATAGTGTGCACTCACTTATCTTCCTCTTTGAAGGAGGCCTGTTTGTTTGACCACAACATTTTCCATCCTTCGTTTTCTTTGTGCTTTTTTCCCCTTAGCCTTGTGGAATGATCTTTGTTGTACAGCAGAGATAGTGCAATTGTCATATCTGGAATTGAAAGGAGCCTTTGAACCGTGGCCAGAGGCAGACCATGGTGGAAAAAGATGCTTCTCCAAAACAATATAAGTGGCAAATCTGTGTGTAGATTTATAGAGTGATCTTGCCATGATCTGAGAACGCACTAACCTCCTCCTGAACTCGGGCAGAGGAAATGACTAATGCAAGGAGATAGCTGATACAGTATTTATATTGGACAAAAAATCTAAACTATCTTAAGCCAGCTCTGCAGCACGGGAAGTGCAGTCTTTATTCGGTTTCCTACGGAGATGTTGTTAGACACTCTTTAATCAAATAATTTCATAGATAAACCTTTACCTTTGGCTACTGCCAGAAGTGGAGTGTTTTATTTAAGCAGATTCTGGTTGTTTTGGAAGAGTGACACCCATTTTCCTTTAGGGATGTGGGATGTGTATCACTGTGGGAGGGCTGGGTGTTCCAGCACATTGAAAACCACACTCAGGCTTAATTCTGAGCATCTTCCTTGTGAATCTGTCTGTGAGCTTGGCAAAAAAGAAGGAGCTTCATTATCCTTGGCTACTTCCTGATTTCCTTATCAAAGACACTTCTTTTCTTTGCAATTTCAGTATCCACATCAGGTGCTACATTTTACCTTTTGGGTTTTTTTGACCATGGGGGTAAACTCTGTTTTGCCAGTGCCACAGGACATGGGGCTTTTAACCTATCCATGTGTGAGAACCTCCACCACTAAATTCTGTAATGGTGAATAGACTGACCCAAGTATTAGTGAGAGAATGAAGAAGTGTCCACTCTGCTTTTCTTTCATTTCTCTCATTCCTAAAGTACTTTGCCCCGTTCATTCACAGCTGTTTATTCCAGACCTTCCTGGGCTTTTTGATTTTGTATTTTAAGTTTGTTTTCCTCCTATCCCTGGTGGCTGTCTTGGTTTTCAGAGCAGTTTTTTCCTTACTCATTGTTTTGTCTCCTTTGAGGAAATTGCCAGGGTTTCCATTAGCTTGTAATACTCATAGCTGTGGCCTCCTTAGGTATCTGCCTGCTTAGAAGTGATTTTTTAATTTGTGGTAATGCAATTATGCTTTGCTTGCAGCCTGTGAACTCCTTGTATCAGATAAGGCAGGCAGCAATCTCAGCTCTCTGTGGCAAGCATGAGTTTTAATTATGCTTATTCCATATAGTGTAACAGAGCAGGTAAATCAGAGTGATTTTTACTCTGTGAAGCTTTGTGCACCTGTTTGGTTGTTTCAGGTAAGCAGGAAATCGATTTCCAAGTGGGGGCTCGAGGTTATTCTGGAGGCACAGGCAGTCAGGGCTCTGTCTGCGTGGAGATGCTGATCAAAAAGCTGATCCTCCTTGTCTAAAGCATTAATTCCTGCTTCAGGGAACTGAGTGGCAGTGGAATAGGCATCTCCTTCCAGCCCCAGGCAAGATGCTGGGCTGGTGGGCCTTCACTTACCCAGAGCAGACAGTTCTGTGGCTGCTGTGCCGAGAATTCATCGCTCGCTTTGCCGAGACCCCCAGATCTGTTCAGGTTGCCCCAGCTCACACTGCTGTGTTTCCTCTGCAGGATGAGTCCACAGGAGAGATCACCTTCTACATGAAGGGGGCAGATGTGGTGATGGCTGGCATCGTGCAGTACAACGACTGGCTGGAGGAGGAGGTATGGGAGGGCTCCCCCTGCTCCTCCTGCTCCTCTGCTCCAGGGCAGCACCTGGCAAAGCTTGGCACTGCAGCAGGGGGAACCCAGCTCCTAAAATATCTGCAAGCCAGAAGGTCACTGACCTTGGCAGTTCATTGGATTAGTCCTCAGCCAAACACATCCACAGTAACGGGGAACTCGGTGGCCAGTTCAGCGTGTTTAATGTGGAATGAGTCCTGCAAATAAAATGGGGTTTGCTCAAAAATGATTGGCACTCACCAGATCTGGGTTGAATTCTGTCTTTGGATCCATTTTGGTCCATAAGGTTTAATTTCAAACCTACATTTGGCGGGTTTGTTCTGGGATGTGTTTGTCAGGTTGGTAATGATGGTAGCACAGAGTTCATGGAATCCCAGAATGGTTTGGGTTGAAAGGGGTCTTAAAGATCACCCCATTCCACCCTCTGCCATGGACAGGGACACCTTCCACTATCCCAGGTCGCTCCAAGCCCTGTCCAGCCTGGCCTTGGACACTTCCAGGAATGGGGCATCCTCAGCAGTGGCTTCAGTTACTGATTCTCTGGTGTTCAGAGAAATAATAATAACTTGGTCTTATGTTAAAGAGTTGATTGCCAAAGACGTGAAGTCTACAAATCACAGGCTTGTGCTCTTTTACTTAGAGACAGAGAAAATTTAATCAATGGCATTGTTTTTGCCACTCTGGTATAGCAGAGAGGACATTTTTCTTCCTGATCACTGGGATAGGTCACAAACCATTGCAGATCCCCTCTTTCCTCTCGAGTTTATCATGCACTTTATCAGATGGTACAGGCTTGCTGGGGTTGCTCAAATGGGATGGTTATTTTCTTAACCTGCTATCTTACACTGCCATCTCCACAGTGCTGGGCATAAATCATTTCAGTGGAGCTGGAGTTCATGGTTTACAACGTGATCCTTCTTTGCAGTGTGGTAACATGGCTCGGGAAGGCCTGAGGGTTCTTGTCGTGGCCAAGAAGTCTCTGACAGAAGAGCAATATCAAGACTTTGAAGTAAGTTTTTATTTGTTTGCTTTTTTTTGTTTCCTTTGTTTTTAAACAAACAATCACTGAAGGGATTCTCACAAAATTCTTGTGATAATGCTGCCTCTCATCTCCCTACTCTCTGCTAGAATTGTTGTTCTAAAATACTCTTTTAATCAGAGTTGCCTTTCAAGTGATATGTGTGAAGTGTTTATCCCAGCTGAGACCTTCCCAAGCAATACCTGAATCCTGCCTTGTAGTTTCTTGTGGTTATATATTCTGCAAATTCTCATCATTTGTTAGACAAGCTTGGGAAATGTGTTGGCTTTTAATTTCCATTGCTGCATTCTGGCATCCAGGGAAACTGCAAACAACCAGAATACAAGACAGGCAGCTCCCTGGGAACATGGGCTCCAGGTGTGGGGCTTGGGCAGTTGTCTGGCTTAGCCAGCAGGCAGAATGGGAAGGGGAAGGGTTCAGTTAATGCAGAGATGTGGCAGTGGAGCTGCCCAGGATTCTCTGGTGCTATTGTTTCCAGAAGTGTGACCTGTGGTGGGAGGGAGCAGCTTGCAGGCTCTGCAGGTGCCACTCCAGCAGCTGCTGTGCCTCTGTGTGCCCTGTGCTGCCCACCTGGAACTGCACAGGGAGGAAACAGCAACAACTCCCTGAAGCTTTTCCACCTTACTCTGTACCAGGCACCTGGAGTTCACCAGCCCTTCCAGGTCCCTCTCTGAACCATGGAATCAGAATCACCCGGGCTGGAAGGGACATAAAGACTGTGTGGTTCCAAGCTGAGCTCAGGGACATCCTTCCCCAGACCAGGAGGAGGGCCAGAGGGAGGTGCTCTGGTGAGGCCTGTGTGCCCCAAGCTCTGATGTGCTCTGTGTCCCCAGGCACGCTATGTCCAGGCCAAGCTGAGCGTGCACGACCGCTCCCTCAAAGTGGCCACGGTCATCGAGAGCCTGGAGATGGAGATGGAGCTGCTGTGCCTCACTGGGGTGGAGGACCAGCTGCAGACAGACGTCAGGCCCACGCTGGAGACGCTGAGGAACGCTGGCATTAAGGTGTGCCTCAGCCAGGGCTGCTCCAGCAGGAGCACTGGGACCCTCTGGAGTGCGTGGCACTGTCCGCAGGCAGGAAATTAAGGGAGCTGGGGGCTCTGCCAGGGATTTAAACATCCCTGAGGGAACAGAGCATGCTGCAGGGAGTGAATGTTAACACATGGGACTGTCACCTCTTCTGCTTCTCACCCCCTCACACGCTCTGGCTTGTCCTGCAGAGACAGGAGACAGGAATCGTGTGGACACGAGGGGGGCCCCACAGGGGAGTTTGGGGCAATTCCTCCTTTGGAGATGTGCATGAAATGAGGCAGGTTTGGCTGGGTTTGGTTTGTGGTGCATGACCCCCCGTGCTGGACTTGGAGCTGTGGATATCCACGTTTTCAGTAGCCACTAGAGGGGAGTCTGAGCCAAGGGAATCAGGGACTGGATTTTTTTTCCAGCTTTCTGGGCTCCAGCATCTGACTCCACACCTACAGCCTGAGCTGTGCTCAGCAGTGGTGCCTGCGTGGGTTCTGTCTGAAAACTTTGTCAGCCTTGCAAAAGGGAAAAAAATGGATTAAATATTCAGATTTGGGTAAGAAAAGTAGGTGAAAGGTCCTGGTTGTGGTTTCTCTGCATTAAGTTGCAAAGTGAGCAAAAATCTGAAGCTGTGAATGCAGACCAGAGCTGTGTCGTTTGGGGCATAGGTGGGAAGTGGGATCCAAGGCCTGGGACAAGCTTCCAAAAGTGCTTTTGTGTGGAGCTACCCCTGTAAAGAGCAGAGAAGGGACACCAGTGGAACAAGAGTTCTTCAGTGATGTTGTAGTCCTGGCCCATTACTCCAAAGGGTTTTCCTTCTTTCCTTTCTCCTCACTTTGGGAGCTGGTGTGGAGCTGTGGAATGTGCTGAGCACTCCTTGCACTGGAATGTTCATCAGGGCATTGCACCGAGGAGTAAATCCAGAGTGAAGGGGGCCTTGCAATTCGTGACAGGGACTGTCTTGTTAAGATCAAATCTCTTTCCAACCTCAGATTATTAAACAAATGAATGAGTCTTTTTTTTTTTTTTTTTCTGATATTTTGGGATTTTCTTAAGGTTTTTGTATTTTTCATTAAATATTCTTGGGCAGTGTCTTGAAAGAACAAAAACACCAGTGGAAAAAACCCAAACTCACCGCGATATATTTACCCTGGAGAAGGAATTCCCAGCCATTGCTGCTGACATTGCTTGCTAACTCCCTTCCCTCACCAGCACGAAATAAAAGGAGCAGTGTACATTTAAAAAAAAAAAAATCTTAAAAAAAACCCTCAACCAAGTTAGTGTGTTCCAGACGTACACATCAGCACTGAGCTAACCCCAGTTGCATCATCCACATCTCAGGCTGGGCCAGGAGGGATCTTTCTGCAGCAGGGCCCGGTTGAGAAATGGCCGGGGAGGGACACATTAACACACAAATACACATTTTTTAGCTTGCATTTTGTGGGTTTATCAGCAGAATCTTGAAATATGGCAGGTGGGAAAAATGTTACGCAGAGTCTGTGACTTCCTTTGCGTCTCAGCTTCTTTAAGAGCTTTGCTTTCTTTCACATGTGAGAATTTTCTTGCGTGCTTTAAAATAGGGGGTTTTTAGAAGAATAATTTGTATGTGTATTTTAACAGTCCTTTTGTAAGCCTGCAGTGGCAGGTGGTACTTGCAGAGGTCCTGCAGACGTGGTTGTTGAGCTTTATTTAACACATGAAACGTTTGGATTTTAGGTGTGGATGCTGACAGGGGATAAGTTGGAGACAGCCACGTGTACAGCCAAGAACGCTCATCTGGTGACACGGACACAGGACATCCATATATTCAGACTAGTGAGTGACTCCACATACCCCCTCTCAAGGGGGAGGAAGGGTGTGAGATCTGTGAGATCCCAGCTGCTTTCCAGCAGGAAATTTTTATTTTGACCCAGCTTTCTACCCCGAGTTTCTGTGACTGCGTGCCCTGGCTCAGAGCGCTGTCTGGGCTGGCTGTGTTACCTTTGCTCCCCCTGGGGCTCTTTGATGTTTTCTCCCCCCAGTGCAGCACACCTTGCTCACTTCCATCCTCCCCCAGGTGACAAACCGAGGAGAAGCCCACCTGGAGCTGAACGCCTTCCGCCGCAAGCACGACTGCGCGCTGGTCATCTCGGGGGACTCGCTGGAGGTAGGGACAGCGCTGAGCCTGGCCTGGCAGAAACCTGCCCCAGGAGCAGCTCTAACTCAGGTGTTTGTGCAAACCAGGTGTGCCTGAAGTACTACGAGTACGAGTTCATGGAGCTGGCGTGCCAGTGCCCTGCAGTGGTGTGCTGCCGCTGCGCCCCCACGCAGAAGGCCCAGATCGTGAGGCTGCTGCAGGAGAGGACGGGCAAACTCACCTGTGCCGTGGGTAAGTGAGCAGCCAGGAGGAGTGAGCACAGAGAATGGACCTGCATCCCTTCCCCTTGGGTGAACAGTCTCACGTCATCTCGTGCCACCTGGAAGCGCTGATTTAGGGAGCGGTGTTTCCATTGAGAAGGTGAAACTTTGCTCGTGGAAATTCAATGCCAAACTAGTCATAACCCTGTCAGGGGGCATCTTTGCCTGAACCCTGATCAGGTGAAGTGCCACTGTTAATTTGAGAGCTTTGTTCCAGCATTGTAGATATATTGGTACCACCTACAAGTGAGATAAATCGATCGCTGACCTGGGGGTCTCTTAAAACAAAGGAATTTAAATTCATTATCTCTATTTAAAAATCTTTCTTTTGTTCTTTGGGTTAAGTGTTTCTTGTAATGTTACAGTGTGGTGCAGATGACTTTGGTGGGGTTGCAGGTTGCCCCTGTTGCTTAACTCCCAGTTTTGTTTGTGCTCTGCCCCGCAGGTGATGGAGGGAATGATGTTAGCATGATTCAGGAGGCTGACTGTGGTGTTGGAGTTGAAGGAAAGGTGAGATTACCTCATGTTTAATGAGAATTTCTGTGGCCAGTTTTCAAGCAACTCTTAAGTGAATCCTCAGATATTTGTGCAAGAAAGGGAACAAGCTCCCACAAGAATCATCATCAGAGCAGTAGCCCTGTCATGAGAAATAATTTGGCTATAAAGGAGACTACTGTTAAAGGGAATTCAAATTAATTATTTGGTTCTTGGCAGAATTTGGACCCTCATGGTTAGTTTTGGGATTTAGGTGCTCCAAATGCTGGAGTTTAACACATACCCTACATGCACAATTAAAAGCTGTTCATACTGGTTTGCAAACCAAACTCTGGGTTAGACCCCTGATTCCTGCACGTGGAGCTGTGCAGAGCTGCAGGACTGGATTGGCAGCAGCAGACAGACTGTGCCTGCAGTGAGCCAAAAGTGAGTGAACTTTGGAGACTGAGAATTTGTGTTCAGCACTGACTTGATAGGAGTGTCACGTTAACATGTGTGCTGTGAATCACAATCCAGAGGTTGCTTAGACTTGGAGGCCAAGGTTCAAATGGGAATTCTCCTCATATATTTGCTCTTTGCTTAAAATCCACGGTGGAAGGAGAAGTGCTGAGGCAGTGCTGTCCCTCACCTAACACACTGCAAATATTCCTGGTACTTCTGTCAGTGATAACTCAGTGTAACATGATTCTCTTTGCAGTGCTGACATGACCTCACTGTGCTGTCCTTGCTCTCGTTCCCAGGAAGGGAAGCAGGCATCGCTGGCAGCTGATTTCTCCATCACTCAGTTCAAGCACCTGGGTCGTTTGCTCATGGTCCATGGAAGGAACAGTTACAAGAGGTCTGCAGCCCTCAGCCAGTTTGTGATCCACAGGAGCCTCTGCATCAGCACCATGCAGGTAAATGGGCTGCCAGGAGGGGGTTTCCAAAGAGAGGTGGAGAAGCCAAATCACAAAGGAAAGGTCCCGTGTCTCATTTTGGATGCCATTATTTCTTCTCCTGAAAGTTTTCTTGTCTTAGGACTCGAGGTTGCTACTTTGATATGAAAACACATGAGAAAATTCCTGGTATTGGACAAATACAGCAACTGCTGCAGAGTAATAAAAAGGGTTGATATTCCATTAGTCTGTCTTCATTTCAGGAATTTGGAGAACCCACTGCAGGAATGTTCCCATTTGAACAGAGTGTATTTTCAAGCTGTTACTTTCAGTGTAGTATCTCAGTGCCTAAAAAGCTCATTTCTTTTCTAGGCTGTTTTCTCCTCAGTGTTTTACTTTGCTTCGGTTCCTCTCTACCAAGGCTTCCTCATCATTGGGTAAGAGCTCACTTTTTCTGGTAGTGAGGAGATGCTCTGCAATGAGCACCCCTGGGCTGATGAACATGCAGGCCATGCACATCCCCACTGCTGGATGTGAGCCTTGTCCCCCCTGCTCCTCTGCTCTGGGCAGAGCCAGTGCAGACACTTCCACAAACCTTTCCAGCAGGTTGGTTTGTGACGTTTGTGAAGCAGCCCATCCTCCAGGAATGTCCCTTTGATCCCAGCAAAAAGCAGAGGGACAGTTGTTCCTGGCTGGTGTCTGCACAGCAGAGAGAGGCAGTGCCCAGCTCCTGACAGTGCCAGCAGGAGGGACAGCCCAACCTTAGTTCCTGTCTAAAAACTGTCTGAAATAGGGGATTGCAACTAAAATCCCACTATGACTTTTTATTCTTTCGAGTACAAAATTTGAAAAACTCGGCAAATTCATCTCCATTGCTTTCTGATGCAAACAGAACCAAACCTGAGCTGTTGGGCAGACTTGAGATGGGCACAGGTCAGTCCTTGGCTCCATTAAAAACCCACTGCAATATTTGAACCAGCCAATCCCACGGGTTTTTCCTACCTGCAGAACTCTGGTGTGCTCCATTTGCCAGTTTTTTGTGATGTGTACATTATTTGGCACTTAAAGAATATTTTATTTCCTTTCTGGAGCCTGGCATTTGTTTGTTCATCTCCACCTGAGATGATTTACTGATCTCCTGCCTTCTTCCCAGGTACTCCACAATTTACACCATGTTTCCTGTGTTTTCACTTGTCCTGGACAAGGATGTGAAATCTGAAGTTGCAATGTTGTACCCAGAGCTCTACAAAGATCTTCTTAAGGTGTGGGAGACTTTTGTGTGTTTTGCTTTAAGGCAAGATCTTCACCTTGATTTGAAACTGTAAATGTGTAAAGTCAAATATATCATCAGGAGATCCAGAACTTCATCAGGCATTTTCAGAATTTTGTCGATGTCAAATTTGAATTAACAGAACCAGAACTCCTGGCAGTTGCTGATTGAATGCTGCATGAAATGCAATTTATTAAAAACGGCTGGGGAAGTAGAAGTTCCATTCTGTGGGAAATTCGAGGGATTTAATATTACCAATTTGTTCCATAATAAAGGAAAAAGAGAAATTGTTGGGGATTTGGCACTGTCCTGAAGCCAGAAAAGGGAAGAGGGGAAGGGATATGCTCATTTGATGGGGGCAGGAGGTTATCCAGAGATTCTTCAACAGAAATTTGACCTGACCATGATCTGAAGGTTTGCTTGCTGTGCCATTTTTGTAGCTTTAGCATCTGAGTCAGGTCCTTCTCCTTAGACAAGGAAAGCTTTTATTTTATGTTTACCATAGAAATACCAGGAAGGTAAATCTTGTCTTAGGTTCCTTTTTAATTTTTTTTTCTTTCTCCCTGGAAAATGTTTTGAATAACTGGGGTATGCAGCCTGGGAAGATCTTTCTTAATTGAAGGAAAGGGTGGACTGAGTCTTCACCAGCTCCTTTCCCTCAAGGATTGCTGTTAAACAGATACTCTCAGAAGCACAGCCTGTTTTTCCAGAGCCTCAATAAGGCTCCATCTGGTTTCACTTGTATGTTGTCTCTTATGTCATAAACCACTAATTCTTCAGCCATCCTTAGGCCTGGTCTAAACATAGGAGGTTTTGTGCTGGTATAGCTGTGTTGGCTGGAGATGGTTTTTTTAAATCTATCTGCCTTCAATATGAGGGTGATTTGTGTGTGTCTAGAAATACAATATTAATGTATTCACAGAGATGTGTGTACACACATCTTATATTTCACAGTGCAGTGACTAAACTCCTGAGGCATCTCTGCACTGGATTAATTGTGTGTGCAGTGAGGACCAGGTTGTGCTGGGGGAGCCCTGAGCCCCCACAGCCCCTTCGTGCACCCGGAAAAATGAGAATAAAGGGGCACTGCCTCAGGGTTGCTTGATTTAGTTGGGTTTTTTTTTAACCAAATCGCCTTCCAAGTCTCTTATTAATTTCTGAGTTGATCAATAAGTGAATTTTCATAAAAGGAAACCTCAATGGAGCTTTGTCTTTTTTTCTCCCACACAGGGACGACCATTGTCATACAAAACATTTTTAATTTGGGTCTTGATAAGCATTTATCAAGGTAAGAAATCGACTTCTGCTTGTGCCTTTAGATGTATGACTGTCTAAGTTTTTGTATTGCAGGAAGCTAAGTGAGGCATGAAATGAATTTCCCAAAGTATCCTTGTGGTGTTGAATGTATTTTTTTTGTCTCGGAAAATGTCGGTAGCGTTACCAAAGGAAAAAATTATCTAAACCCAAATATTGGCAGTAGTTGGTCAACCCTGCAATGTAGGATTCAAACCATTGTGCCTCTTCCCATCAGAACCATGCACTATAATTTTGTGTAAGTTCCTTTCAGTGCTTGCCCCATTTGTAAAGCAGAGCTCACAGCTCTCCCCTTCTTTTGGGAAAAGTTCTCCAGTTTATAGATTTTGCAGGTTTTCATCAACATGGGAATGCAGCATCTGTAGCCTTCTGTATTTTATCCAAAAATGCAGTGCCAATAGGTCTGGTTGCTTCACAGCCATTTATAATGAAGGGTCAGAGCTGAGCTCAGGTTCTTGATCATATCCCATAGACTCTAATTAGGCTGCTCAAGTAAATGCCTTAATTACAGTGCATTTTCAACAGTGGTTGTAGTAATTGGGGTATATGTCTAAAAAGGTATTTTCTTTTTGTCTTTTTTTTAATCAAGTACCCTCAAACTCAAATACTCTCTGTAAGTATTAATCAGGGAATTGTAGAAAGCAGGTCAATAATGTGGAGCTAAAAGCTGAAATGGCAATATTTCTTGTTTTCCAAAACTCCTTTATCAACATGAGTCAGAATAATGGGTCAAAATAAGCAGGTAATTTGTATTGATTTAATTGATGTTGCCATCCTCAGCAGGGAGTGAGTCCAGGAGTGAAAAAATTTCTGTGAGCCTTATTTTCTGCAATCTACCACAGGAGTCCTACAGCAGGGACCAAGAGATGGGGTGCTGTCCAACACGATGGCAAAGCCCAGGCATTGAGGGAACACTCCTGAGTGCTGGAAAGCTGCAGCATGAGGGTGATGCAGAGGGGGAAAGATCCCTCCTTGAGCTGAGAGCACTCTCTGCTTACAGGGTTTGGTTAAAGTGACTTCACCAGGCTGTGCTCAATAACCAGCAAACAGTGGCCAAACAACAGGGCCAGTTGCTAGCAGAGAGGAGCCCGACCAGAACTCGAGCAGTCCGAGAGTTCGGAAAGTTCACAGCTGGGTTTGAACTCTGTGGCTCGAGCAGGTTCTCCCTTCCGGAGGAGCCTGGCCGAGGGATGCTGGGGTGGATTACTCATGCTGCTCACATGAGTTATTTGTGCAGGTGGCCTGGAGCGTGCCCTGGCCAGCCAGAATGGGAGCACAAACAATGCACAGCTCTGATGGGCTTCTCTTAGGGGGAGGTGTCAAGGGGAGAGGTCTCAGCCCAGGCAGTGCAAATTGAGGCTCAGTTGCATCCCCTGAGCTTTTCAACACTTTGCTGCCTCTTGGCACCGAGGCAATGCAGTAGGATGTAGAAGAACTCGATATCTTTTAGCTTCTGAGTAGTGACCAAGTGCTTTTCTGGGAGGGTAGAGTTTCATGATGTTAGAGACCTCCAGTTGCCAAAACAGCATGTATTAATTTCCTATCTCCATGTGTCTGTGGATATGATAGACTGTTAGAAAACTTTGGGTACCTCTGCCGTAACTTTTCCCTGTCTTCTCATCAGTTCTGTCTCCTAAATAGTAACTGATGCGTTGTCATTACATTCATCAGGTTTCATGAGAAACAGCCTCAAGACAGGATTGTTTCAGCCTTTCCAAGACCTAACTGTGGGTTTTGAGCTGGGCCTGGTGTTTGACTCCAATGGTTCCATTCCCTTGCAGGTAGCATCATCATGTACGGAGCACTCCTCCTCTTTGAATCCGAATTTGTGCACATTGTTGCCATTTCCTTCACCTCCCTGATTCTCACCGAGTTGCTGATGGTGGCACTGACAATCCAGACGTGGCACTGGCTCATGATCGTGGCTGAGCTGCTCAGCCTCTCCTGCTACATCGCTTCCCTGGTCTTCTTGCATGAGTTTATTGGTGAGGTTTAACGCTCTCCTCCGGTCAGTTCTTGGCCTGGGTGGTAACGGGACTGAACTGAGCAAAAGGCCCTTGCTGGAGGCAGCAGTGGGCACAGTGACAGTGGTACCAGAGTGAGCTCTGTGTGATTGAAGATATTTTTTGGTTTCTTCCCATAGCAGAATGCTGGAGAAGGTGAAGGTGGTCAGCAGGGTGTGCTGTGAATCTCATCCATTCTTTGAGCTCCAGCACGTGTCAGCTGTCTCATGAAGCAGTGACTTTTATTTCCATGTGGGAATTTGACATTCCAGATTGAAGTCTCTGCTGTTGGATTGAAAGATTTGGTCTTTTAAACTGGGCAAAGGGGCTGCCTCCTAAACCTTCCCTTATTTTATCTTTCTCTTATGGGTTTGGTTGGTGGTGGTGTTTTAGTTGCCTGCAGCAGAACTAATCCTGTTCCCTGGCTAGAGGAAAAAGGGTGAGAAATTCCAGATTCCCCCAGTCAAGCTGGAAATATCAGACCCATGGGCTTGTTCCAGTGTTTGTTCAGGAACCACAAGATGTCACTGCTTCTTCCACAAAGCTCCTTCCTAACCAAAGACAACAGGGATCACTTCCCCATGGCTGGATCTGTCTCTCTTGCAGATGGTTGTACGAGTTCCATTTTGGACAATGCTTTAACTCTTTTTGCAAAGATTCTGAGGTGTTCTGAGTCAGGACCTGGGTTCAGCCAACAGAGGCAGCTCCCAGACTGGGAGGACACACTGTCCTTGGCAGTGCCAGGAGAGGATATCCCTGTTTCAGGTGGGGTTTGGGAGGGCAGTGACCTGGGAGAGCCACCTTCCTTCCACCCCACTGCACAGCACATCTCTGCATCTTCTGGGCAGGAGAAGGGCAGAGGGGTGAGGAGCCAGGTGTGAGCTTTGAACTGGAGTATGGAGGTGGGGCAGTTCTAAGAATTGTAAAATCATAGAATGGCCTGGCTTGGAAGGGACCTAAAGATGATCTAGTTCTGACCCTGTGGGCAGAGGGAAGCACTGGTACACTGAGCTGCCTTTCTGCACCCCCTGCCAGGGTGCCACTCCAGCGCTCCTGACTCCGTGCTCGTTTCTCACGCAGATGTTTACTTCATTGCCACGCTGTCGTTCCTGTGGAAGGTCACTGTCATCACCCTGGTGAGCTGCCTGCCCCTCTACGTCCTCAAGTACCTGAGACGGAGGTTTTCTCCCCCCAGCTACTCCAAGCTCACGTCCTAGGGCTGTCCTGGCCCCCAGAGACAGACAGGGCCCAGGGCCCGGGGCAAACCCCAGCCGTCCCCACGACGAACACGTCCCGTTCCTGCGCCAGGCCCCCGTGGTAATCTCTGGTACCTGCTGCTGTAGTGAGACACTTCCCAACTGCCCTGAGCAGGAACCTGACACGAAAAGGGACTGTTTGGAGGGTGGAGGCTCTGAGTTCATCCAGTTCTTGGCACTTTTGTTCCACTTAACTGAGGTCAAATGCACGGAACTGCGATGGCCATGGGTTTCTCCTGCGTGGTTCAAAGTCTGTGGAAGCTGCTACCTGACCTTGGGATTTACATTCAACAATTTAAAGTGAATTTTTTAAGTGTCTACGCTGTTCTTTGCAATGTGTTACCTTTTTTTTTTCCTCCATGTTATTTGTCTTTTTGATTCAAGTAGTTACATTCTTTTTACATCTTGGAAATCCCTTAATGTAGGTGATGCACTACACTGCTGACAGCTGATTCCTGATTTATGGCATGTTGTTTCCATAATGGGGCTCCAGCCTGTCGGATCTACACACACTGGAGAATCTGAGCGTGCCTGAGATTTTCCTTCCGTTGAAATGTGGTCGCCCCAGTGATTTTGGAGGTATCCAGCCATTGATAAAGACAGAGAAATGGTAGCTCAAAATGAGAGAATTCAGTTTTGTTTAGCTTTTGTGCTTCCTGTTAAAAGGAGCTGGTGACATAATAGTTTTACTCTGTATTTATTTGTGTAGGAGAAAATTATCTAAACTAAAGCAAATCCTCTTTGGAACAGAACTTTGCAGTTGATCATCCTTGAAATGTGTCGACAACGTGAGAAGAGACTCGTACTGTTCTGCAGACAATGTGGCAGACGTGTCTTGAATCCTTGGAGACTGAAAGGAGAGGTCACAGAGCTGCTACTCCTCACAGCTCCATGAAATCTGTTTCCTGTTAGTGTGAAACTGTGAGGATGAGCTGCAAATAAGCAGAACACTCCTAGGTGGATGTTTTAATGACATATTCCCTGCAGAGAGGCAGTTTTTGGAACCTTGCACTTGCTTTGCTCTAAAACCCAAACCTGGATCATAGGAGTGGATTCATAGAAAGGCATTAGACTCGTGTGCAGAGCAGATTTGTGCAGTTTTAATTCTCAAAACTGAAACTCAGTGAGTTCTGTCATTATTATAAACTTTGGTCCACATTATAATGTCATGAAGAGAGCAACACATACTTGGGCTTCTTAGCAGAAGGATGGAGACTTCCAGGGACCTTTTAGAGCTGGGTCGATGCTTCAAACTCGGATGAGCTTTTAGTGGCAGCCATCCTTGTCTAAAGGCTCGTTAGTCTGTGCTAAATTAATTACTTGCTGTCTTCCTCCCACATCAGAGAAACCACGGGCGGAGCTGGCACTGCTTGGCGCCGTTGTTCCTTGGCTGCACAGGAGGGAAAGAGCCCAGAGCCTCAGCCCCTGGCCCAAAGCAGAGCCTGAGCTGCTCCTCCTGGCCCAAAGCAGAGCCTGAGCTGCTTCTCCTGGCCCAAGGCAGAGCCTGAGCTGCTTCTCCTGGCCCAAGGCAGAGCCTGAGCTCCTTCTCCCGGCCCAAATCTGAGCCTGAGCTCCTTCTCCCGGCCCAAATCCGAGCCTGAGCTCCTCTCCCGGCCCAAATCCGAGCCTGAGCTCCTTCTCCCGGCCCAAATCCGAGCCTGAGCTCCTTCTCCCGGCCCAAATCCGAGCCTGAGCTCCTTCTCCTGGCCCAAATCTGAGCCTGAGCTCCTTCTCCTGGCCCAAATCCAAGCCTGAGCTCCTTCTCCTGGCCCAAAGCAGAGCCTGAGCTCCTTCTCCCGTCCCAAGGCAGAGCCCGAGCTCCTTCTCCTGTCCCAAATCCGAGCCTGAGCTCCTTCTCCAATCTCAAGGAAACCCTTCCAGGTCAGGGCCACGACACTGGCGAGGTGCAGAAGCTCCTGGGTCACCTCTGTGCCGCGCTGAAGCTGTTGAAAGGGCTGTCAGCTCGTGCTGCCCTTGCTGCAGGTGTTCCCATCACAAACAGCACAAAAGGTCTGAGGTGCAAATCCATGGGAGATGGGGGTGGTTGTAAAAGAGCCCATGTTGGCCCACAGTGGCGTGTCCTGAATTTCCACATCCAAGGTAGCCCTGCCCTGTGGGGGTGACATGTGGCACTTGCTCCAGGGAATGCTTGGCACAGCCTGGCCTGCCCCCCTTGCTCTCAGTTCCTGTGAGTAAATCTCAGAGAGATGGGGGAGCACGTTCCAGGAGTTTTAGGGAAAAATGGGATGTGCTTTGTAACACATGGCTTGAGGTGAGAGGAAGGTGCAAGTCCATATGACCTTGTTGTTTCATGTGGGGGAAACCCTTTTGATTTAGAAAATCAGGTTTAAAAATTCTCCAGGAACAAAGACAGCAAACACTCTTTAACTCACTGGTTTTATTTTGTGCCAGTCTTCTGATAGGCTCTGGTCTGAAGCCCTGGCATGGAGCAGCTGCCCTCAGAGACACCCTGCTGGCTAAGGAAAGTTAATTCTTAATATTCACCTTGTCATAACGTTTTGAAAATTTGCCTTTTTCCTTATATTTAAGGGTTTTTTTTCCCTAAAATCAGTATTAATATACATTTCTACTTACTTGCCATGTGTGCTCATGTTGAACAAGGCTGTGACAGTCCAGCATTGCCAGTGGTTTGTCCTGTGGAGGAAAAGCTGTCCCTGAACAGCCTTCTGGGGGAGGTGGGCTCGCAGCCTTTGTCAGTTGATGCTGTTTTGCCAAAAAGATCCCTAACATTGTCTGCATCATGACTGGGTAGTGTCAGCCATGCCACTGTTCTGGAGTCCCCAGGCAGCATTTCAGAGAATCATGGAATGGTCTGGGTGGGAAGGGACCTCAAAGCCCCTGCAGTGCCACCCCTGCCATGGCAGGGACACCTCCCACTGTCCCAGGCTGCTCCCAGCCCCAGTGTCCAGCCTGGCCTTGGGCACTGCCAGGGATCCAGGGGCAGCCACAGCTTCTCTGGGCACCCTGTGCCAGGGCCTGCCCACCCTCACAGGGAACAATTCCTTCCCAATATCCCACCTAATCTGCTTTCATGAGTTTAAGTACAGGAACCAAGAATTCCTTTGGGCTCCAGGAGGTGCCTGAGCTGCCCAGCCCCTCTGGGCTCTGGTGCCCAGCCCTGTCCCCCTCTCCTGTGTGTTGGCAGTTGGATGTCCTGCAACAGCAACAGTGCCAAGCTACTGTGTGTAAATATTTCAGACATATATCTGGTAGAATTCACTGTTTCCTCAAGTCAATACAGTTTACACTGAGTGGACCATATTTGCAAACTATTAGCTTACACCAAGAAAGGGAGTGAACTGTGATTTCATTTATATTTATTGAATCATAAGTTTAGTGACAGAGTTAGTAGAGTTGGTAGTGATCTATAGCTGTGTTTTGGGGTGTGGATTATGTTCTTTGCAGCTCGTGTTTTTGCACAAGGTTGTAAATCCAGGAAGTCATTTCTGCCTGGATATACACTGCATCTTCAGAGCAGTCAGAGACTAAAACTGCCATCTAACAAACAGCAGGAAACAGGAACACTTCTATTTTTCAAGTTTAGCACTTTATGTTTGCAATCCGTTTCTCTTAAGTTATTTAAATATGTTTTTAAAAGCAAAATTTAATACATATGTTCATACTTACTGTACATTAAAATAAATGGATTCTCTGCTGGAAATTTCATCTTTTCCTCTAGTATGCTCATAATTTGTACTTTTGGGGAGTGAAGCATTGTGTTCTTCTTCTGTGTAGTACCTTGTTTGTGGCCTTAGTGTTCTTCCTGCTCCTTTATTCGTGTGGGTTATGTACTGTAGCAGTTCAGGTGTGACCTGTGTGCTTTGGGACTGCTCCAGGTGGTGCTGCTGGGTCCCAGTGTGAGCCTCAGCATCCTCCTGCTCCCTGTGGCTGCCACCACTCCGTGCTGAGCTGCTGCAGGGGGAGGTTTTGTGGCACATACTGTTCTCTTCCTGCAGCTCTGCAGTAATTCCAGTGTGGCACAGCCCTCTCTGTGCCCTTAACTCTGGCTTTCTCCTCCACAGAGCTTGTCCTGTTCATCTGTGTAAACTTTTGTTTTGCTCAGCTCGTGGTGCAGTGGAAACCCAACGTTCTGTGTTCAGCAGCAGCAGCTTCAGCCTGTGCAGGGTCCATCAGGGCTGGCTGAGGGGTGCTCAGGGACATCCCTGGTGTCCCCTGGGGTGAGAACTCTGCTGGGAGCTGCAGCTGTGGCTGGGCCAGCACCAGAGGTATTTTCTGCACTCCCCTGAGCTGTGCCAGCCAAACCTGGGACAGCCTCAGCCTCTGGAGCTGTGCTGGAGCTGAGCTGGGTTTGTCAGGGAGCCCCAGAGTCAGAGGGGGAGCCCCTGAGGCTTCTCTTTGGGGTTATGTGTAAAGGCTGCTGCAGAGCTCTGCCCCAGGGGTGTGAGCCATGTGCAGCTCAGAGTGCCAAGCTCTTCCTGTGGGACTGGGCTCATCCCAGTGTCTGGGGCCAGTCAGTGCCCACTTCAGCAGGAGCTGGATGGGCTCTTTATTTATTATTAGTTATTTCATAAGTGTTAAACTCTATGATTTGCATGAAATCCTGTGGTTCACAGCTTTGCCAATATGGTCCATTACTACTGCCTACGACTTGTGTACTTATATGCCTTTGAGAACATTTTTAATTGTTAAAATTGTTTTAAAAAGCAATGTTAATTTAATTTAATTTTTAATGGGGAAATGGATTCTGGTGTCAAAATGATATTTACTGTGACGCTGATGTTTTGTACCTGTCATCCAGCTAAACAACCTGTAAATACTCCTGAGTCAAGAGAAATATGAATGCCAATTATTTATTGTTCTGTGGAGTTACATGTCGCAGATGTGTAAGAACTTAAAAGGGAATGTTGTAAAACAAGGTGGAAAAAATAAATTTTATGCAACTTCTTTACTTCACCCACGGATGATGCTCCTGGTTAGTCCCAGATCAGTGCCAGATGTGTTGGGAATTGTCAGGATGTTGGGAATTTCTGTGGGCCTGTGTGTGGGAAATGCATATCCAAGAAATTACCAGAGCTGCACCATTACTCTTTGTAGAACCAGTTTTGGTTTTATCAGGGATGGTCATTGCTGCTGGGAGGGAGAGGGAATCTTTCACTGAACACAGACACATCCTGCCCTGGGAAGAGCAGTGAGGCAGCAGCATCAGGAGCAGCTCTTTTGGGAATGCCCTCATCCCTTGGGTGTTGGATTCAGGAGTGGCTCAGCACAAGAGCAGTCCCAGGGCCAGGCCTGGCTGCCCCTCCACGGGGTCACAAACAGGGGCAGGGCAGCATTTAACACTGAATATTCTCCACGGGGGAAATGTCAGTAATGTTGAGTACAAACACAGCACAGCAGTTTTCTACCAAAAATGTAATAGAGCCATAAACACTCCTTAAAAAAAATAATTAAAAATGCAATTGGATAAAGTAAATCTCTGACTTGCTCATGAGATAAACTGTCCCTTGGATCACTGAACATCTATGGAGTGTTTCTTTTAGATTCTATAGGACACAGATGCCCTTTTTAATGAGGAGCTCTTTTTTTTTGGTATAAAGTAGTTAATGCAAATATTAAATAAACCGGTTTTGTGATGTTTGCACACATCAAATGAATGGTGTAGACTCCAGAAATCACAGGAACAGCCTTTGCTCCCAAGTGTTACCAATTTCCCACTCTAAATGGGTTACATAAGCCCTGGTTAGTGGTTCCTTTAATTTATGGATGGTTTCTTTTTAATGGTGAAATGTGTAATTAAAAAAAGCTAGAAATAGTTTTTCTAAACTCACTCTGGAAGGGAAGGAGAATTTCAGCAATTTTTTTTTTCACCCAAATATTGCATAATAGGAGAAATGTCAAAGATTTCCATGGGGTTTCATTTCATTCTTCATGTGGCTGTGGTCATGCAAGAAGTTTGAACACTGCAGGGGCTGGCAGATTTTTGGAAGATCACGCATCCTGGGGTAAGTTTTCAGCCTGGGCTTTACCAAAGAATGCCAGTGGCCTTGTTTTTCAAATTGTGGTTGTATTTGAGACTGGTGTGTCTTTGTTTTTCCTTTTCCTGAGGAGGAGGAGTAGGTGCTGGCTGGAATTGGGTGTCTCGCTCTGGCCCCGAGCCTGATGGAGCTGTAGGGGCCTCCCTGCCCCAGGAGCCACTTGGAGAGAAGAAAACCTCACTGACCTGCTCTGTCTTCACCTTCTGATGGCTCAGGTCGCACCACCTGCCCTGCCTCCTCTCCCCTGCATCGTTCTGGCACTGAATTTTGTCCTAAATCTTCACTGGAGAGAGGGAGGGAGGGACCTGCTCCCTCCTGTTCCCCTTTCCCAGGTAGGAGATGGGGCCAGACAGAACCTGTGGTCTGGGCTGGCCCCACAGGCAGAGCACAGAAAGCAGAGAAACCTTTTTGTTTTGATGATCAGACTTCCTCAGCCCCTTGAACGTGGGAGTCAATGTTACAGGAAGGTTCCTTCTGCCACAGAGTGTTCAGGCTTTAAGTGAGGGGTGTGATTGAGCTTTAAAAACCCATCCTGATTGGGAGTGCTGATAAACTCCAACCCAACCATTTCAGTGGGTTCTCTCCTGTCTTCCTGTGGAACTGCTGATCCAAATCACATCTGTGCCAAATGTTAAACCTCAGTGCCTGTGGGAGCTGAGACTCCGAGGGGCAGAGCAGGGAGGGCACCTCTGCAACTGCAGAGAAAACCTGGAGTGTGCCAGCACTTACCAAGAGCCCTGAGTGCTGCTGCAGCACTGTTTAAGGGTTTCAGAGCTGATGCTGAGGCTCTGAAATGAGCATTTGGTGGCTTTAAAACTCTCTGGTGCCGTGGGGCTCTCTAGGTTACGTGGTGCAGTGCTGCAATTTTGCTGCTGTAGTTGAAGTTGGAGATGAGATGAGCATCTTGCGGGGTCTGGCCTTCAGAAAAATGTCCTTTTCTTTGCTGCTCCTCCTGCCTTTGTGGCCCAAGACCTGAGTGGGTTACAAAAAAGGGCTTTAAGATCATTTCATTCCCACTTTAAAGCCTCCCACTCTTGGCTTGCTGGAGTTGTCCACGTAAGGCAGAATATTGTCTGCTCTTCAGATCCTCTCTCAGAAAGGAGTAGTAACAAGAACAATCTGTGCAAAAGAATTTAACACAGTAAAGATGGGGGTAATAGTCATTCTCATTTGTCCTTTTATGTGAAACAGATTTTATTTTAAATGTACACTCTGAGTGGTTTAACCATATCCAGAGCGTTGTTTACCAGGGTAAAAGCAGAGTTACCCAGGGGATAAACAGAGCAGGGGAGGAGCTGAGTGGGCTGCACGGGCAGGTTGAGCTCGGGAGCACCCTGGGGCACACCCTGGTGGCACTGGGGCCCAGGGATGGCCTGGCCTTGTGCTGGTGGTGGCACCAGATCGGCCCAGGTGCTTCACATCTCCACAAGAGCTGAGCTGCAGCTGTGGCACTGCTGTGCCTGTGCTGGCTTTAAAACCTCACCTCAGGCTCCTTTTGTACAGCTGCCCCCAACCTGTGCCTTGCCAAGAAGGGGCATGATCTGCTATTGATCAGGGCTCCTATTAATGATCAGAGCGAGTGAAATGCCCTGTGCTGGACTCCCTTGAGCACTCCCCTGCTCCAGCAGCAGCGGTGTCACTGCCACGGGGAGAAACAGCACTCAGAAAAGCTCTGGCAAAGGCAAGGGATGATTCCCACAGAGGCAGAGCTCCTCTGCACCTTTGCAAGTCCGAGATTAAGGGTTGCAATGGAAGGATCAGCGTTCCCTGTCAGATTTTAACGCTCGATCTTTCCTAGAGACGCTCCAGAACGCGAATTCTCGGGGTGAAATCTGTGTTTGCAGCGCTGCCCCCTCGGGGGGAGAGCTGCCCGAGGCACCGGGGCTGTGTCGGTGTCTCGGAGGAGCCGCGGTGCTGCAAAGGAGCGCTCGCCCCCCGCTCAGTGCTCGGGGTTTGGCCGAGCCGAGCTGGACCCTCGCCAGCGCTCGTTACCAAGTGTGGAACTCGCTCTTACAGGTGCCGTGTTCTCCATAAATCGCCTTCAAAAGAAAGAAACCTCTTGTATTTCCCACCGAGTGCCAGCCCTTTCCTGCCGGGCCGGGGCTCCCTGTGATCTGTCCCGTCAGGAGCTGATTTATTTACAGGGCTCCCCTCGCCCTCCTCCAGCTCCCGCGGCCCTTCCAGCGCCACAAAGCGCTGGAGCCCCGAGGAAATATCAGGTGTTAACATCCCATAAAAAGCTGGAGCTTCGGTGAGCCGGGACCGGGCTCCAGCCAGGCGAGGAGTGCCCCGGTGCCCAGGATTGCGGGGTGGCAGAAAGGACTAATTACGGACCCTGCATCCCTAATTTTGGACCCAAGTGCCACCCTCTCCTCGGGGACCCTCTGCCTCCCCCCCGTGTAACTGGATGCATTTGGCTCCTAGAGAAAGGTGGGGAGTAAATCTGAGGTGCTGAAAGAAATACTGCAGCAGAAATTACACTGTGGGGAAGGTTTTATATGTGTTGGGGTGAATTAATGACCGGGTTTGGGGTTTTTGGAAAGGAAAAAAAAAAAAAAACACAACAAACTTTGTGCACAAATACATAGTTTAAAATATATTCTCTTTCAAACACCAGCTATTTTAACAACGGTGTAAATCAGATTTTACAGACCACATATTTCAAGTATGAAGTTCATTAAATGTGTGAAATTCTAGATTAGCTGCCGGGTGTGGCCAGAGCCCCAGTAATGAATTGTAAATTTTGTTCAGGATATAATATCAGATTCCCTTGCCCTGGCGCTGATATGAAAGGACTAAAGTCACCTTTTCAAAACAGTCATAACCTTTCTTTATTATCTTTATTTAGTTTAGCCATCATATGATATAATGAATGACTGCATCAGCGTTTCCATCCTGAACCTAATGCACAGGTGTTTAACTTGATTAATTTGTGGGTTTGTTATTATTAAACCAACCTATGTCTCAATGTAGCTGAAATTAATGCTATCAATTTATACACATTTTTGCCAGTGCCCTGATAGCGGGTGGTTGGCTGTCTTCAGGTTCAAGAATACCACTCTAAACTACAATTCCCTCTGAATTTGTGTGAGAAAAATCAATTAATTAATGATGCTGTTCTCATTCCATACACCTTCCATGAGCTGGGAGCAAGGCACAGGAGGGAACAGTGCTGCAATTTAGACAGGGTCTGTGTGGTGTCCAGCTCCAGTGGACAGAGCCAGAAGTCCCAGGGGAGGGCACTGGCCAGAGCAGCTCCCGGGCTGCCGTGGGTCGAGCCAGCAGGTGCCTCTAGCTCTGCTCCTTCTTCCTCTGCCTTTCCCTCCTGTGCTTTCCACAGGGAAGGAGGTTCACAAGCCGGTTCTAGTCCTGGTCTAACCAATAATGGGAATTTTCCAGGTAGCTGGGGCTGAAAATCCAGGGCTAAGCAGGAGAATTGGCATCTCTCGCTCCTGGCTGTCGGTTGGAGACCTCACCCCAAAGCAGAATTTTCAACTGCAGATGAAAAGCGAGTTCAAGCGGTTCTGGTTCCGGACCCGGCGAGCGCTGTGTGGGTGAGTTCCCCGGGCCACGTGGAGCTCGCTGCAAGATCAGACAGTCCGCAACTCAATGGAGAGAGCGACTGTGCCGCTTGGGCGGCCAGGAATGAGCCCGGGCGGCCGCACGCAGCGAGGATGCTCCGGGGCCGGGAGCGAGGTGCCGGATCGCGGGAGCCGCCGGGACCCGCGGGGGCTCCGGGAGGCGCGGTGAGGACACGGCCCGAGCGTGGGAATCCTCCTCGGCCCCTGGGCGGCTCGGCAGGGCCGTGTGGAGGCTGCCCCGGGAGCCCCGTGTGCGAGGGAGCGCGCGGGGAGAGCAGTATTTACTTTGGAAGGGCGAGCGGCTTTTGTCAAAAATACTTATTGTTGCTGTGAGCCTGAAATACCTTTTGCAAGTGGAAAACAGAGATGTCTCCATGAAGTCTCTGATGATAAAATCCAGGCAGCTGCCCCAATGGCCTGAGAGCACATCCTCAGGAAGCCTTGATGCCTTATCTCCTGAAGAGCATGAGAAATAATAATAATTTGAAAAAATAATCGGGTTTATTGCCAAGTGCCTGCGTGGAGCCGGGCAGGGTGGCTCATCCTCTGCAGGCGGCTGCCAGGGGAAGTCAGGGACCCCCGGGACCCCAGACCCCCGAGCCCCGGGCCGGCTGCCGCTCTCCTCTGCCGGGCACGGAGCGCCCTGCTCGGCCTCCTGGGCTGGTCCCGGGGACACGTTCAGCTTCCAAAGCCATCCCCGAGCCCGGGAGCTGCTCGGGGTCGGGGCCAGCGCCAGCAGATTGGCCTCTTCCCCGTCCCCAAAGCCAGGCATCCTCTGGGCACATCCCAGAGGGAGCCGTGGGCATGGGGAGGAGCCGGGCCTGGTTTTGGGGGGTAGGGATGCAGTCCAGAATGTGGCCCTAAAAGGAAGAGGAAGTATTCTCCTAAAGAGGGAATAAATAGCTAAAAATATTAGCTATTAATAGCTCCTTACCTCCAAAAATAAAATCCCTTAGTGATACCAAAATAAGAAAGCAAAGGAAAGTCGGAGGTATTTGGCCTTCCTTTGAAAAAGGCAGCTAAAAATAACTATATATATATAAAAATCTCTCGTTTCTAGGGAAAGTCTCTGCCCCCGCATCCAGCCTGCACAGTTATATAAGACTTGAACTACATCCCCCTCTCCTCCGCGGCCGCTCACAACGCGCGGGAGCCGCGGCCAGATGGAGAAAGGTTCCGTCAGGAAAGTTTAACTCAGCGGGGAAGCTGCAGCCAGTGGAGGACACGATTCTCTCGCTGAACTCTCCAAAAGCCTTGGAAATCTTACAGTTGTGTCATATGCTGGTTTGGGGAATGCTAGTCCGGAGGCAGCCGCCAGCCCTCTTTCACTTTTTTTTTCTTTTCTCCTTTTTTTTTTCGCGTTGCACTGAGTTTAATTTGGGTAGCAGGATTCAGCAGTTTTAAGTTGGAAAAAACTTAGTGGAAGAAGATATTTTAGGAAAACCCTGTCATGTGAACTAGCGGGAGCCGATCAAACCGAGCTATTAAAAGAAAGACATTGTATTTTTAAACGGGGCAGCCCAGGGCAGCCAACCTGTGTGCCCAGAACCGCGGGGCCGGGCCGCTCCCCCTCCGCGTGGGAGGAGAACGAGCTTTCCGTCGGGGTGGCCCATTCTCCGCTCGCTCTGGGATCCCCTTGGCACGGCCGAGAGCCCGCGGCCCCCCTAGTTTGCCCCCAGTTTGCCCCCAGTTTGCCCCCAGTTTGCCCCTTCCCCGCCCCGCCGCCCCCTGGGCCGGGCCCGTCCCGATCGCTCTGCGCTCCTGACCGGGCACGCTGCGAGCGGCTGGGGCGGCAGGGCTGGGAGCTGGCTTAATTACTCATTTCTCCCGGCTAGTAATTAATTGAAATCGTTTTGCTCCCCGCGCAGAGCAGCAGCCTCGGTCTCCCCTGGCCGTTTCCAAGCAGGAATCCGGCGATCCCGCGCTGCCGGCCGTGGATGCGCTCAGGGCCGGCGGGGAGGGAG
>VZRX01003310.1:314183-388962 GCA_013398075.1 Notiomystis cincta | reverse complement strand
TATATAATGTACGCCTCCCCAAGGAAAGGGGTAGGGGACGGATGCTCCAAGCGCAGGGACGCGAGACGGGCGGCAGCTCCCGGTTGCCGGGCGCAGGCTGTTCCGCGGGGCCGCAGCCCCTGCCTGGAGAGTGCCCAGCGCTGCGCGGCCTCCCGCAGCCCCCGCCCGGTCCGGCACCGCGGGACGCCCCCGCAGGTAAGGGCGCGGGGCTGCGCCCGCTGCCGCTCCTCCAACTTCGGTGACGGGAGGCGGCGCGGGGGCACCGCGCCGAAGCGGGAGGTGGAGGGAATGCCCCTTCCTCCTTCCACACGCTCGAGCCCGGGACACGATCTGTGTTTGAGGAGCGAAATGGAAACGCGAGGTTTTTACCCCCGCGCTGGGGGTGAGGTGGTGGGGAAGAGAAGTGGTACAGCAGAACCTTTTCTTGTTTTGTTTTGTTCTAGCTTTCAATGAAATCTAATTCATAAATTGGACATGCTCAGGCTCAGAAGACTAATTCATCCCCTAAAACAAACGCATCAGTGATTGCAGGCACCCAAACGTGACAAGCGTCTCAATATACCGAGGATCCAGAGAAAACAAATTCATTCAGGAGCCCGAAACGTAATTAAAACTACTGCCAAGAAAATGAGTTGAGAGCGGGATGTTACCAAGATTATTAAGTTGCTGCGGGGCTGAGGCACGGACCGCTATAGTGATACATACAGATAATGTCAGTCTTTGGATAACGGGAGGCAGAGCGATTCCTGGAGGTCGCCGTCTCGCAAGCGCAAGCCTGGTAACAGCGCGCCGTAGCCGCATCCTGCTCCCGGGCAGGGACCGGCGAGCCCGGGCCTCGGGGGGAAGGAGCGGGCTCCTGCCGCCTGCTGAGCCCCGGCAGAGTGGCCGCAAAGGGGCCAGCGGCGCCCGTACCCCCTGGCACTGGCTACAGCATCCCTGTCATGTGCATTCAGCACAGTTTTTATAGCCATCACCTGTACGTGTGCTAGTAAATGCTCCGGGTGCTGAGCAGCGCTTGCTTGCAGGAGCGATCGCTGCAATGTATTTATTCAACATAGAAAACATTTTCTTTTCATACAGGCACAGTACGGCAAGAACTGCTCAACGCTAAGGAGTAGGAAATATAGATAAGGGGGCTGGGGAGGCAGAAGGGGGAGGGAACACAGTATAGATGGAACAGAGTGAAAGGAAAGGAAGCTGAAATGGAAATTATATGAACAAGAATCCCTGTTGATCCACATGCATCAACAACCTCCTATTCAGTGGTAGTTACAAGCACAGCATTCGAACAGGGAAGAGCAGGGGGTAAATAAAACAAGATATGCTTTTTAAAAATAAATCACTTGTTAACTACTCTTACTTACAGTCCTTCTCTTAAATATGCAATTTCACGCTGATCAATGCAGAATGATATATACTATACTCTGCATTTCACGTAATAAAAACACTTAATCCAGATAATTGGCTTCTGGGACAGAGATCAATAGAAATGTTCCTTATTTGACTACGTTAGCAAGTCAAAATTAATTCTAATTTACATTTGCTTCAAATCAATATGCACTTAGTGACTTACACAGGCTCTTTAAAAAGTTAAGCACCTATATTGACCAGAGTCATATATATGTCAGTAACAAGTACATGTGTGGGAATTAGAGAGGGGGAAAGTGTTACTGCAGAACCAAGTCTCTGACTTTCATAGAGGAAAGGAGGCTAAATTTATTTGTGTTTGAGAAGCGCTTTGGCATCCTAGCCTAAAACCTGTAGAAATATGCAGCTATTAATCCCACGATTTATGCAGGCATCCAAACACCAGTCAGTTGCACTCCAAGCACTTGGGAGCAGGCTTGCCTCCTACTTCAATGTGTACAGCGAGGTCCTGACCTCAGCTGGGATGCCTCTGGATGCTATTTTAGTAATAGTAAAATAGTAATATAAAATATTAAAACTCTAAACCCAGTGAATTGGACAAGTTACAAAATTTCCTGTGAAATCCAAGAGCAAAATGCTCTGAATGCAGAAAAGGATCCAGCCAAGGGGAGGGAGACAGGAAAAGACAAGAGACCAAAATACAGTAAAACAGATCAACTGAAATGGGGCCCAAAACTAGACAAAAGGCTACAGTCAGAAGACAAACTAGAAAAATACACAGAAGAAGAAACCTCAAATGCTATAAAATCTGACATGTAACATGCAAAGTTCAATGAGACCTAAGTGGATCCACCACAGCAAAGAGGATTGCAGCTTCAGTTGGCATCTCTGCAAGATGAAAACTTGCCACATCAAAACTTCATTATGTCTGGTTTTAACTCAGGTTTCATTACTTTTTCTTTCACATTATTTGCATTATTTTTTTTTCATTTCTCCTCTCCTTCCACTCTTTTTTAATAAACAATAAAAATCTCAACCATTTTGGCTTGGATTATGTTTTTCCATAACAATTACTTCTTCTCCTATGATTTCCTTCCTTCCAAACAAGCTACCACTGCTCCATTTCTAAGCCCAGTACGAACGAGGACACTCCTTTCCACCCTCGTTTGCAATCGGGGAAGCACTGACACTCTGCAATGGGTGCACATTGTTTAGCTGCAGCAATCCACACTAAAAGGCCAATCCCTTTTGCTGACATTTTGCATATTAGGAATGTTCCAAGCTGCTGTGATATTCCATCACCATCGTGTAGGGGACAACTCATGACACATTATTCCACAAGGTACCACTGGATTTACAGTGCCCTTGGAAGAGTGATATCTCAACAGAAATATGCCAGCTAAAAACCCAACTCAAGAGACAGCCACTTAGTCTCAGTTCAGCTCTGTGGCAACAGATGTGATTCTGCATCTCAGACAGCTCTTACCACCTTTGCAAACCACTGTGGTGATTTTAAGCTGGCCTATCACGAGTTATTGCTGTGCTTATTTCTGTTGTGAGAATGAACACAGTATCAAACCTGTACTGAATGCGTATTGCTACAGTAAGAGAATGGCTGGAGTAACGTTCCAGGAACTACACTGCAGTTAGAAACATAGAACACCGCAGAAAGGTGCACGGAAAGCCCTGTGCAGTGCCACACTCAGAGCCTTGTGCCCAGGGCTCTGTCCCTCTGTGCTGCCAGAACAAGACTGAAGCACATTTTCAAAGACATCATCAGAACTATGGCTGCAGGATACACCCGGATCTGGAAAGCACCTCCCATTTACACTCACATTTACAAAACTGCTTCATAAGCAGGAGCTCTGCAAGACCAGAACACTGAGACTTTTATCATAGCCTATGTTCAGAATAAATGGAGGGCTTGAAGATTCAGTGTTTCTTGAGTCTTCTCCCAAGTTTTACCCATTTACTATAGCTAAACTGAGGCTTCCTCACATAAAAGCCAGCATGTATCTGTGTAATTGTAGCATGATTTATTCCTTCTGAAAGCAAATGGAACTCCTCTGTATCAGTCAAACAGGTGTAAAGATGCAGCTAATGCCTCCAGTCCTTAGCTGCTCAGTCTATGGAGTTGGAAAGAATGAAAACAAACAACCCCCAAAACATGCTAATACACACATGGTAGCAATCTCCTTTCATCCCCAATAGCCAAGATGTCTATTGTTAACACCCCACAAAAAAGTTAAGTTTCTTATTCTAAAATGCCATGAAATTCAACAGCTGTGCTTCTCTTCAGAAACAGTAATGCAAAACCTAAGCCTAACTTAATTCCAAAGTTTGTGGATGCTTATGTCTAAAAATTCATTTTGCCATGTCTCTGTGGTGACAGCCTGAGGTTTCATTTGCTTTATTGAAGCTTCCTGTAGCTTACTGAAACCACCTTTTCTCTTTTCATGGTTGATAGCATAGTATGATAATCTTGCAGGAGTAAATGGACTAGAGTCTGCACGCAGAGGCTGCTGAATTACAGAGTTCTTTGCAGGACACTTGACATTCCTGATTAATTTGTTGTGTGCCCACTAACAAGCTGAAACTTTGCTACAGTCAACACTTTATTTGGATTGACATGCCTTTTAAGATGCCATAAAGAAGGCAAAGCACTGTTATTTCCATATTTTACCTGATTTAATTCAGCAGAGTGCACATAGCCTAGATTTAATTCATACTTATGTTTGCTTAATTTCATCACTTCAATATCTGTTGCATCTTGATAAGATTCATATATACTTCCCTACTCCTCTCTTCCAACTGTGACTTTTCACACCCCATTTTTCTTTAATGGGCATTTTCTTTACAATAGACAAGGGTCCTTATAGGCCTTTCCAGCCTCCCACATTTTTATAGTTGCATAAATGCAATCTTAATGTAGTGCAAGGCAAATTGTATCAGTGTTGGTAAGTGTAATCTCTATCTTGACATTTGTATTTAATTAACACTTTGATTCAGAAGAAAAGGAATCTCTTTATTCTCAACATTTTAATATCACCAATATGTGTTTTATTGAAAACTCTAACACACAGGTGACCAAAGAATCCTTTGTTATTACTGTAAGGGATGGGAGTGTAACAAATAGTTACAAGAAAACACCTTTCTTCTTCATTTCTAAGCACACCCCTTGTCATTATATCCACTGCACACTAATTGGAAAAGGCTAAACTCTGTAAGTTTGTTTTCCTGAGCAGAGATCCTTCCTTATTTTGTTAAGGGAAGTATTTTTAAGGGAAGGTATGGTTGCCATCTTTGTTACAGTACAGTTGCATAAAAATGCAGGCTCTTCAAGTAAAAGTGTTTGCAGTTGTTCCTAACTTAATAGTAGCCATATCAAGATAATCTCTGAACTAACTTAACTGGCATTCATCTGAGGGGGAAAAACCAATTTACAAGATCCTCCAATATAAAACCATCTCCAGGGGAACTCCATTTAAAAACATCTTGCATGCCTCATTGATCCATCTACATAGTACACACACTCCAGTCTCATGAGCTGTTCAATGAGCTGCCCATTACAGATAATAAGACATTGTTAGGACAGCTGTCCTCTGCCATCACAGCAACCCAAAAGAGACAGACACATCCCAAAAGGAGAATCACAACACAAAACCCCAGATGTCATTCCTTGTGGCAGCCTACATAAATACACACTGACCAATCTCACAGGCAGTAACAGCCCAAGAATGGCACCTGTGTTTTCCAGACACTTCACTGTGAATACATACCCCAGTACTTCCACTATTATATAACTTCCCAACACCTGACCATACAAATATATCCTTGCTTTGTTAGAGTCCACTGAAGCTGCAGGGTGGTTTTGTCAGACAGAAGAAAAAGAAAGCTACTAGAATTTAACCTGCAATTCACCTCAGCTGGGTGAAGACTCTGGAGAAGTCACATTCCTGCTACTCCTCATTTTACCCATCCAGACAGTAACAAAACCAGTAAAGTAGATGCTGCTGCACGGTGAAGCAGAGAATCAGAAAAGTCTGAACACGTACATTTAAAAAGTTCTGCCCTCCAGCCAAGACGCAGTGACTGATCTCGTGTTTGTTCCTACTTCACTGCAAACTCCACCGAGAAGTGATGTAAGCAGAAATATTTTGCTACAAGCCAGAAACTTGAACGCTGCCCTTTCTGCATCTCAGGCAAAGAATAGAGACCTTTTCAACTGCACTAATTCAATCCTTTGCCATCACTAAATACTGATGCAGTCTGTGTGTGCAGAGTCCTCTGAAAGCCTCACAATGGAAAGTACTCTAAAGGAAAAGTAATTTTACCTTAAAAAAATCCCTGATCTTTCTCAGCAGTCCATTCTAAACCATATTATGTTTAGTGACTGTCTCACAATGGGTCATTTCTACCACTAGGTAAGGCCTCTCTTTTGTCTTGCAATGCTGTGTCATGGAGTTGGTGGCTTGGGTTTTTTTGTTTGGGGTGGGTTTGTTTGTTTGTTTGTTTCCCAGTGTGTTTCTGCAACCATTAGTACAAACGAGGTACAGAATTGGCCTTCTCAGTGACCCAATTAGCATTAATGGCATCACACAGAGAATATATTCTCCCAGGGATCTGTGCTCTCTTTGGGAAAAGATTCCCTGTAATGCAGTTTATAATTCATACTCATATTTCCAGGAAGGGAAATGAAGAATTTTTTTAGCAGAAACACCAGCTTCTCATTGTATGCCTGACTTTAAAAAAATATTTTACCAAAGCCTTTGCTTGTTTTATTTTTTGTGCCTTAGAGGAAAGAAAGAAAAGGAGAGAAAAAATTCAAGCCAAACAGTAGGGTAAAGTTTCATAGTATATCTTAAATGTCCTACTCAAAGAAGGGGATACATTTTTAAAGGCAGTGCAATCCAGCCATTGGAGCAGAGGGGCCATGATTCCTGGGCTGCATTCCCACCACAGTCACGGATTCATTTCATGACTAATTGAGTGGACTGTTGCATGAACATTGTATTCAGTTCTCAATTTAAGGGTGAACAAGAACATCAAGTTCCTTTCCTCAGTTCCTGCACTCAGTCAGCTGTCCTACTTCTCCAGGAGGTATAGGGGAAACACGGTAGATTTATTTTTGGCCAGTCAAGCAAGTAATTTTTAAGTAATTTCAAGTTTGTAGATCCTAAAGAGATTAGGGAAAAAATTGTCTTATTTTAAATAATTTCAAACAGAAAATGCTCTTTATGGTACTTGAGACCACCCCATTCCACTTAACTGAGTGTGGACGCAAATTTTCAATATCCAAGCTCCACTGCTGACCTGAGTGACAGGACTTCAAATGTCTAATGATTTCTTTTCCTTCCAATTCTTTAACCATGGTGAGGAGAGGTATGTGAAATAGGGGACAATATCTTAATATAAGCTGAATAAGAAAAGCTCTAGAGACAAAACCACCAAGAACTGCAGGCTGGTTAAAATCTCCTCTAACTTACATTCAAGTGTTTTCTTCTATTCTGCTGGAGTAAGCACCTGAACTAGGTCTCCCACATGAGAAAGGGGTGTCCTGATGACTAGGTGTTGGAAAAGGAGCGGGGGAAGAATGTACACCTCTTTTGAGAGAGAAAAAGGAAGGAAAAAAAGTAAAAACCACCTTGAAACATTTCCATATGGCCTGGTGAGAAAGGAGGAGAGAAGAGAAAAAGAAAAGCACACTGCTTCCTTTCTACTTTAAGCTGTAGAAGGTGTTTGTGTGCAAGAACAGCTTTCCAACCCAGGTTTCCCCGTGTCAAGAAGTTTGTTTATGTCAGGTTGATTTTCTGTTGGCATTTTATGCTGCTCCCTGAAAAGAAACTATTTCTATGAACACATCCAGGCATTCACAATCCTTCCAATGGTTTGAGTCACGTAAGCCAGATCTTAGTGGTGCCTCATCCCTTCAACACTCATCCCTTGCTATTCACACAGCCTCAGTTGAAAACGTAAATGCATCATAGATCCGTTTGCAATAGTCTATAGTGTGGCCAGTGGAAACAGGAAACCCAAGACCACTTGACTTTCAAGCATTCCCCATATCACCATTGGGGTGTACAAGTTTAAGCTACAGAAAAAGTACAAATTAGTTTAAGAGCTCCAAAATGCTTTGGGTTCCTGGTACACAGCACCTGAAAGCACTGGAAACAACAACCTCTCTTTATTGATTCTTACTCCAAGTGAAGTTAGAGCTATTACTCCACATACTTGACTCAACAGTTCTGAGAAAGAGTATAAAAAAGCCCAAATATTTTTTTCCAGTCTTCTGAAAACTTGGAGATATTGCAGTAAAGGGTTTATGTAAAGGGCAGGGAGGAAAAAAAACAGGCGCCACTTTAAGCATCCAGTACTCCATTAGTCACAGTCCCTGTCACTGTACCCTAATGAAACTTAACTGACCAACTATTTCTGAAGTTCCCACATTCTCCAATGTCTTCATAATATCACTAAATACACTTTTACCAGTCCAAACTATGCTGCACTATACAGCAATATATTTTACTACAGCTACATGCTATCCAGCTGAATGCAAGTCTGCAGTGGAAACAGCTTTGTTTGCTGCAATGCTGTATTATCACACATGACTGGAACCAGGCAACATTGATTCTTAAGCAATGGCATTGATTACAACTCTTTTTTTTAAAATGCTGGCAGGATATAGCCCTTAGATAAGCACTTTAAGACCAAATTTGAATTGCATTTCCCAGCAGCTCTCCTTTTTTTACAGACACTATATAATAGAATTACGAATAATGCTACTAACTTCAACATGTACTGAGGATTTACACCAGTATGGTTTCAGTAAGAGAAGCTTTTAGCAATTTACACTTACACAACTATAGTATGCTTGAGATTATTGCTTTCAAAACGCAAAATCTTTTTTTTTCCCTTTACTAGCTAAAAAAAAGATGCTTGTTTTCCAGAGACATCTCTCTTTATTAAATTGAGTTTGACCTTTTAGAGCATAGTAAGGTAGGGATTTCTGTTCCCCAGAAACATAGGAAGATTCTTCATGCACTGCTCTGAATCATGCAAGAGTCCACAAGCAAATAAGCAAAGCACTCTCAGAAGAACACTTTACATTAAATAAATTATGCAGGGTGAGGGGGCAAGGAAAAAAAACCCCTCAAACCCAAAATATATCATTACACCTACATTTTAAATTACATACTTGAGGGTATGAAATTATTACAGAGTTTTCATGCTCTCAAGCAACCTTCCAAATTTATCATCACAGTATCATTACTTGACCGGTTTCTGTGGGGTAGTTCCTGTCTTGTTCCAAAAATAAACTTTAAATAACTCTCCAAGTTTTCTTTGCAGATTGTGCTTTTGTCTTCCCAAGCTGGTAAAAACCTCTTAGTTATCTTACTGGTTGCCACCTTAACCCCAGTTTGCAAAGTGAGTTGTTTGTAAAAATGCACAAGGACCATACTTCCCCATCTCTGGCTTTCTCATGCAGGAATACAGGGAAGCACATTGATGCCATCACCTGTGCTGGTCTATCTGGAGATCCACAAAATCTGTTACCCAAGCAGCTAAGGATCCTTTTCTTCCCACAGTATATGGTGAAAACACAAGTATAGCCAGTCCTTCCTCTTCATACCACAAGCCCTTGTTTCACTCAGGACTTACAAGCACCAAAATACAAAAATCATGGGTACAGAGTGATCTTTGTGTCATGTGTTACAATAAAGCAATATTCTGTTTCTGAGCCTTGTTTGGAATACTCTCTCTAAATTGTTGTTATTCTTTTAAGCTTTTGATAGATTTACCATTATGGATAAATTATATTTTACCCTCCTCCCTGGTTTGTTCAGAGATTTTTAATTTCACCACCTGCTTGGGCATATTAAAACCTAGCAGCAGATTTACTGTCAGGATCTAAAGAAATCCAGCAGAAACACTGAGTGAAGATGCATCCATTATTCAATGATTTCACATAGTTCCCATAATTCACTAAGTAAAATGCCTTTAGGAGATACAGATGGCATAACAGCACTTGCCATCCTATTGTTTACTCCAGGCCTCTCTTTCCAACCCACACTCATGGATGCCCCTTAATTAAGTGCAAACCAGTTAAAATAAATTAATAAAAGCCATCACTGCTCTACCACCTTCTTCTGTGTCAACTGAATTAACTGGGCTTCCAGAAAGAGGCCTCAGGAGGATCAGCAGAAACTGCAATAGTCCTCAAGAACCCCAAAAATCTGCATTTGATTTATGTACAGTCTACACAACAGAATTACTTCCACCCTCCCTCCCACTCCCTCCAAACACTGGGCAAAATCAAAATTTCCACGCAACAAGAGAAGAAAATCAGACTGGCCTGGCATCAGCACAGTGAAATTGTCACTTCTGCACAGGTTCCTTGTTTCACTGCCAGGGGTCCTCACCCCACCCAGCAGAATGCAGCTGCTCTCAGCACTGCTACACCATGGAGAGCATCTGGACAGTTTTGCTTCAGTCACTCTATTCCTGCCACTCTGTGGCACCTACTTGGATTTCTTTTGAAAGTTCAGACTAGCTGCAAACCAGCTATTGATCACCTTTGCCTTATACACATAAAAGAAGTCTCTTAATAAATACATTACAGACATCTCTTAGTGAACTTTACCTCCCTCTGATTCCATGTTGAAAAGCTATTAAAGAAAGGAACAATTATAATAAGACATATCCCTGCAAAACCCTGCTTCTTTGCACTTTATCCATTCACAGTTATCCATCCTCTCCTCCATTTAAGAACACAAACCTCATAACTTTGTTTTCTTAACATGACAAGCATAATTACTAGGTGCAATACTTGACTCAAGCGACATCTTTTCCTACTCATTTTTTTCTTTTCAGTCCAGCATGCCCAAGACACTCAATTCAACCAAATTTTGCCAATGCCTGATATATGTTAATAATGTAGAATTTTCCTTTTCTCTGTCCGAAGTGAAAGTGGATACAGATGCATAGATTTTGTGTCATAATCTGAGATGAATTTTGTATTATAATCTCAGCTCAGTGTTGTTTTCAGCAGAAGTATTTCTGACCCCAGAAGCCAAAGCCCTCCATCAGCAACATCATTCCTTTTCTTTTTGCCCACCCATCCACATCATTGCCTGACTACAAAACCACAGGACCAGAGATAAAAATCTGTTGGGTCCTTCAGAGTCACAGATAATGAGCCAGTCATGCACTCATATTTATCTAGATCGTTACTAGCAAAACCCACAAGTTGAGAAGTTTCCATTATGTGGCTCCAGACCCTGGCTCTGTAGGCCAACCACAGGATCAACTGCCACTAGATGGAGAACAATCCCTGGATTTGCCCAACAGTGTTAAGTAGACAGAAACTGAAACCCACCCTGTTCCCTACTGATCTTAAGGGAGTGGTTCCTGCATGCCACCTGCTAACCAGGTACACAGACACAGGTTGGCAGCACCTCTGTCCCTCAGTGGCAGCAGCCCATTCAATTCCATCAGCGTTGGGCTTCACATTTTATTGTTCTTTAACTAATATGGCCTCAGAGGATGCATTTTAAAAGCAGAGTGATTTCTTCTGTTTAGACTTCTAAATGCTGGAGCGGAAGTTCTCACTCTCTGCAGTAGGAGTGAATTTGTGTGCACAGGATGAAAACACCCTTCTGTTGATGAAGGTGGCAACACAGCAGCTCAAACGATTTTCCATTAGGACACAATCAGACTTTATATTGCTTATAGAGGGGAAACAAATTCAGAATACCGACAGAGTCTAAAAGGGACTCAAACACTGGTGATGAAACAGAAACAAGAGGCAAGCAAGTTTCTCATCTGTTGGTTTCTGTAACTTTGAGGTCATCTTGCTGCAACATAGTGGAATAAATCTGTATTGTGCAATTATGGATTAGATTTCAAGGGTGAACAAGAAAAAACATTTCACTATAGTTGTTCTAAGCTGACTCACTGTACAGTTTTACTAAACTAAAGATGGAATAATGCAATGAAAAAAACTGAGCAAACAGTTACAATTAAACCAACAGGTTCAAGGAATCAGATCACTAAATTAATACAGCTACTGATAACCAAATCAGCTCACAAGAAGAATAAGCTTTCTAGCTCACAGGGAAAATAATTAATTGCTTTGGATTAATGCTAGAGAGAGAGAGTTTAAAGGGAGAGTGAGCTCCCTTTCAACACAAGGCCACAGCCAGCAATAGCTTCTCTGTAGTTCACAAACCTGGCAAGCAGCATAGGCAGCAGCTCAGGATGCTCTTTGGATTTCAAGAGACAGTAAACTACGGGTGAGAAAACAAAGCCAAATGGCCAAGAATGCATCTGACCTCAATCTTGACCAGTTTGAAATGCATGAAATTTCTCCAGGTTGAATTCTTAGCTACTACTAAGTAGCTCAGATTTTCACCTCTCCAGCTCTTTTTCATTTTGCCCACCAGTAAAAAGTGTATCAAGAATATCCTTGCAAAAAGTATGGCTGCCTCTAATACTTTGATAGGGATATGTAAATCAGAACAGAATCCATCTTTCTGTATTTCCTTGAAATATAAAAATTGATCCTTTGTTTACGATTTAATGATCACACTCATAGACAAGGGCAGCAAACTGACTGACAAGAACTGAGTGTGCGGGTTCCTCCCAGGGACAGCCCAGGCTTTGGACTCCTTTTCTAACACCACACCCCTGGCTGGATTAACACAGTCCTCTATGGCCACAGCACAGCCTCTGGCCTCAAAGGAGGGACCTAGAGAACCCAGCTCTCAGGGCAGCAGAGTGGCTGCACCAAAAGAACTGCAGTGTAAGCTCGAGTTCCACCCATATAAAACCATTCATGGCCATGGGTCCAAACCACAGCTCTGTGATCATTCTTTATGCATTTTCACTAACACACCAATAGTCATTAATGAAACTATTATCAGGCTATTGGTCTCACTCCTTATTAAGACAAAGAGGCAGTTTTATTCCTTTCATGACAATATCTGCAAACAAAAACTGCCAAACAATTAATTAAAAAACAAATCTTTCCTTTGTATGTTTGCAGGAAATTTTCTTGGAAAAAAAATTCAAAAAAACATTTTTTCTGGAATAAAATAAAGAAATATTCAAACTAAGTGTGACTCTCTATGCATACATATCAACCCCAGAATGTCACAAACCAAAATAAGTGCTGGTAAGAACCATGTCCCTTGAGAGCTGAGAAGTCTCAGATGACCTGTAATCTGGGGAGAGATTAACCTTTGCCAAGGTGTCACTAGGAACTGCTGATGCAAAACCAAAACCTCTTCACGGATGTAGCACCAACAAGGCCTTAAATAAGCTGACAGGGCTCTGAATGCACGAGGGAAGGAGATGTATGAAATAATGAGGGTTCTTTTCTGTGCAACACCTTCTCTGCTCCAAAGCACACTTTTGATTTGCTGATCTATTTAAACAAGATGGTTTAGTTCATTACTTCTTACATGACTAAAAGCAGTGCATTGCTTTCCTTCTACAGGAGACAGTAAATAACATTAAGGGAGTTATATGAGGGAAGGTAGAGCAGCTTTACAACAGAAAGAATCTCATAATCACAGGATATAGGATAATAGTCTTAAGGCACCATCATAATAAAAGGCACAGTTTTTATGTAACACCCTTTTAGATTGATTTTTCTACATTCCAAATGTTCCCATAACCATCTTTTGACGTTTCTCCTGCACAGCTGGTTACACCATCCATAAGCAATCTCTGTCTACCTGGCATTATTATTCTAAAAGCAATTTCTTTCACCTCCTTTCAACTAAGACTTATGCTATACCTAATTGCCAGTTACTGTCCTCCCTTCCAGCAAAAGCAAATCTGGTTTCTAACCATCTGAAGTCCATCCTTAATGAAAACTATAATATAATTACAATACCAGTATATGCACATTACAGGAATTATGATTAGCAGAAGACCAAAAAAAAGTGGGTGCTACTTGTGTTCTCTCTGTCCCACTTGAAATGTTAACTCACAGATGAGCACAGTCTTATGATAATAACATGAGATATATTACATACAGAACTACCAGCAAGAGGCAAAAAAAGGTATTAGTTGCTTGCTTATGATTAATAAAGTAGTTAAAAGAGAAGGAATATTATTCTTGCTGAGTGCTCATTATGCATTTGATAATCTCTATTTATAGGACAATGAAACATGAGGCTTATAAAATGCCATCTGTTGGTTTCTTTTTAATGTATAGGATTTTTGACTCCAGGAGCTGCAGTTCAGCAGTGTTGATAATGCTACAACATGTAATAGTAATGCCTTTGGTTACAAGAATTTGAGCCATTAAACACCAAGCAGCAAGTTGGGTACACATCCTGAGTAGTGTAACTCCTATCTTCTTATTCTAATCTTCTTAAAAAGCAATTTATACTTTCATGTAATTGATTTTGATCAGTTATTTAAATAGCACAACACACACAAAATTATATACTGCAATGATCCACAAATGTGACAGAAGTGATTTTGTTCTTTGATCTCCACAAGAGAAGGCGTCTCATGAGAGAACCTCCAAGAGATCTAGAACAACTACAGGAAAAATAACTACATTTTAACTAAAAAATTAAACAAAACCACAGGCAAAAAGGAAAAAAAAAAAGTCTTTCTTAGAACAGAGAGAGTTAGAATCAGATATATCTGCATTAAATTTGTCAGTACCTGAAGGATGCGTTTTTTCTTACATATTAACCATGAAAATAAAGCATTCAGAATAAAGGTCAATATTAGAGTGTTTCAGCTCTAGTAAGTTTGACTGTCATTGACTTCTATTCCTAATTAACTCATCAAATGTCCCAATATCCAGATCTTAGGTCCCCTTAGAGCATAATCTTCTGATTTTAATGCAATTAATGAAATTGGGATTGTTATTTTTTAAGTGGGTCACTGTGTATTCATATCAGCATAAAGTTGGAGGGGTTTATATCACTGGTTTAATTAGGACTTCTGACTCCAACAGAACCCATAAACACTCAGCTGTTCACAGGGCAAGCAAACAGAGGAAGAAATAGCTAAGCACTGTCAGGGACAATTTATACTTTGGCAGTTTCTTAGGAAGATCAACCCACAATTTCTGTTCCCGCTTGCAATTGCTTTCACCTCGACTGCAGTCTCTGCTGTTGCCTCAGCCTTCACCCCTGCCTTGCCACAGCTCCTCATTGTGTTTCTCCGTCAGACTCTGTCAGATAACTGGAAGCAACAGCTGCCCAGGACAGGAACTGTCTTCTTTGCTATTTCTCTACAGCACTTTGACAAAGCAGTTTGATGTCTGAACCAACAGGATTATAATGCCTTCCATCCCAGAACACAGGATTTGCTTCTCCCTCAGAGGCTAGAGAAATGGTAGAAATCCCTGCCTTGCTACCAAAAACAAGGTCACTGTGTTAAGCTTAAGATGGGTTGATGTAAATATTTGAGAAAAATTGAAAAATTTTGACCAGAACTTTGCATTTGATTTTTTGTTTTCATACACCAAGAGCAACATGTGCTGTTTATAACCTGGACTCACTCAGGCTAAGAAAGGCCATCATCAAGAACAACAACAAAACAAACAAAAAAAAAGCAACAACAACAAAAGCTGTTTCATGAAAGGGCCCCTAAACAACTTTCATTATCTTTTCAGTGATGCACCCGAAAAACAAATGGGTGTTCTCCTTTCTCTCAGAGACACAGCATACAATAAGCACTGGAATTTGGCCAGAAGATCAAGACTAAATGCAAATGGACTGTGGTTTTTGGGCTGGGCATGGAGAAGTTCCTATTTGTGTCCTATAGTTGTCATATAAAAGAAACATACTGTTTTTCTAGTCAATCCACTGTCAGTGAAATATTCTTATAAAAGTCCAAGAGTCTTTAATGGCAGACAGTTTAGCAGGAGATCATGGCAATTCAGTAAACCATATGCCATCACAAATCACAGCAACCTCACTTAGTTCACGAAATGTAATTCAGTAACAGGATGAGGAATAATGAATAATAGCAAGAACGGCTGAGATGAGGAACTAAAACGGCACAAATAATTCTAAAACAAAAACTTAAAAACATTCCCTGCAATTAACTTAGGGGGTACTACTTAAAGTTTGTTCGCACTCACATAAATTAATGGTGGTTATCTCAAGTTGCAGCAAATAAATAACCAATGTACCCACATGTTGAAATCTCTTTCAAGTAGAACACAAATAGATATTGTTTTCACCACTTTGGAGAATATATAGTCATGATTCATCTTATGCCTGCTAATAATATCTCTTTTTCCCCCTCCTCTCATTTGTTAGGTTAAAGGCTGCTCACATATCATTTACCAGAGAATATTTTAGTAGTAACTACTGGTTACGTTGTTAGAGCAATGTTACAGGTTATGCAACATTTTTTCATCCATACATCTCGCTTTGTTCTTTTGCAGTAGCCTAGAATCCCTATTTGCTTTAAAAAGTCACAGGATTCCCCCTACATGGAGCCCTAGAGCATGATAATATCCACTGTTAGCCTGGAGAGATGGGTCTCCAGAGGAATTTAGCATCACTTTAATTATATTGTTCTAAAGGTCACCAAGGTGCACACAGATATCAATTAGCCAATACTGAGTGGTTCCCATGGAACTGGAAGTTCTAATCAACAGAAGCCCTGAAATTAAACAGTTATGAAAGTCAGAGTTTTTTTAATTGATCTGAATGGAAAGGCAAATAGGAGCTTGTACAGTTCCAGAAAGAAAGAGGATCCACATTAGCACCACAGAGTGTCCAACTCAAGAGTAGCGTGCTCCAAAGATGAAAAGTAAAGTACCAGGGAGTTTATTTACAGGATGTACCTTGAGCCTTGTCGAGTTGAACCAGCGAGGCGAAGAGCACGCAGAGAGCTCCCTTTGGCTGAAAACCCTGCTCAGGCAGAAAATTGCTGCCTTGATCTCCCCCTCACTCTCTTCAAGGGCTCCCAAAAACAGTAAAGTGGAGCCATCTGGTTAACACACTTCCTTCCCACACATCCTTTTCCCTCAGCCCCTGCACATTACACTTTCGAACCTGCCATCCCTTAGACCTCTCGTCTCGAAAAACGTGACTTTGCTGTCAATTCTGCCTTTGATCGTTGCTGTAAAGAGAAAGGATGCACGGATCCAACAGCCCAAGCAGTGCTGACAGCCACTATTGTTTGGCATCTTTAATCATTCCCAAAGACAGTTTCATTATGGGTGTCTACAACTCAGTGACCTTTAATACACAACTCAAGTCCTCCTTTTCAGGCAAGCAGTATTAATCACAGATCAAACACTCTTGGGTGAATGAAAAGATAATTGAAGCACTTATTTCCAATCCTAAGAAGTGAAAAATGCATATTTTATTTTCAAATTATAAGTGATCATGGTAAAGTGGTTTAAAGAAAGACCTTATTTATTGGCAAATTGTAACAGTTTTACAAAAAAAAACCATCCTGAAAACTATGCCTAATGTGGCCATCACTCACACTTTATTTTCACAAGTTTAAATCACAGTTGCATTGGGAAACATTTGTTTCTGCTGGACAGCATGGCAGCCCAAATCATCGAATGGGAGAGGGAAACAGGATCACTCAAGGAGTTCTTTGAAACATCTTTCATTTGCAATACACAGTTTAACAACTAAAACACATCGTGCTGTTAGACACTTTAGGTACCAACACGAATTGTTGAACAGGTTATGAAGCACAATTTCCATAACAGTGGTCACAGAGGTCCCACAAAAGAGAGAGAACCTTTTACATGGCTCTTGGATCTAGGCACGGTAAGGCTTAAGTGCCACACCAGGTATCACTGAGACAAGTTCACAAAGCTCTCACATAAGTGAATTTCTAAATTAATTCCCTCATTTCATATTATACAGCTGGTGTAAAAAAACTTTCAGAAGAAAATGCAAAAAACTGTCCTAATTAAAAAAAAAAGGGCAACTGAGTTTCCCAATAGTAAGATAAAAGTATATTATAGTCTCAAATAATCATTGCTAGTCATAAAGCATATCCAAAAATGGCTCAGTTCCCTATGCACTTAGTTCCAGCAGATTTTCATTTGCCTTTTTTAAACTCTTTAGCAAGTTCAGTTTAAACTCTGTTATTCGACGAACATAATTTAAAAAAAATAATCTTCAGGCTCCTGGCATGTGTGGCAAACACATGCTTTAAAAAAAAGGCATGACTCTACCCACATGTGCCATGTGCTGGACTACCTTTTAAGCAGAAAGCTAGAATGGACTTGTTCAGGGAAGTCCAGCAGCAAAGCCCTGCATTCCCTGGGGAAACACTGATTCTGTACTAAGAAATCTGTGCAGTCCTAGACTAAGTATAAAAAGGTTTTATAGTCACAGACCCAGACCTTAGAAACCCAATGTCTTCCAATAAATTACCCCTTATTTTGTTTTCCTGCATATAAATACTATGTAATTTAAAAGAATTAACCTCTAGATGAAGAAAAAAAAAATATTTCAGGCTTGTAGTTTAAATGCAACATTAAGAGGCAACACTAACATAAGGATGTTTGGAAGGAAAATTCTGAGTATTTATGCATAAATCCACAACCTAATTTTTTTGGTGTGAGTACTCCCTCTGTAAAGGAATAAATAAGGTGGAGTTTATTTTTCAACAGTGATTTTATGAGGTTTATGTCCAAAATCCCTATCCAAATAGAGCTTTGACAAATTTTACACCTTGAAGTCCAAACTAGGATTCTTTGAAATTTAATATTTTATATAATCAGATATGTCTGCATGTAGAGACATGCATATTTAAGGTACAGCAATTCAGAACCAAGTTTAGATGTTAAACAACTGGAATCCAGCAGTATTTGCCTCCAGAGTTTTGATTCGTCTTTAGTGGTGACAGATATACAACCAGGCCATTTCATAGCTGCCTTTCAAAACCTTATCAGAACCTCACAGTTCAATAGTCTTAAAATAAATAATGCATCATCAGCTAAGTATTGAAATAAGCATCTCACCACTACACATCATCAGCCTCACTTCAGTGCAGGGTAGGTCATCAACATTTTGACTCAGCCCAATTTCAGCAGCACTTAATGCATAAGTGCCACATATCCTAGATTAGTTTCACATGGAGATTCCTCATCATGAATGACAGGCAGACCCTTGCTGAAGACACTTGGGGCTCAGACAGGATGTTCCAGAGAGATTTCAGTGTTGTCAGGGGTAAGAAAAAAATGAGGTGCAGGAGGAACACCACGGCCGTGTACCTTGGCCTGTTCCTAATGCAGAATACTTGGAGTTTTGCATGACATCCCTTAGAACACTTCCTAACACATATGATAAGTTTGAAGTCCCAGGTTAAGTTAATCTATTTTTTGAAGTGAAAAAGTTCTGTTCTTCTTTAACTCCTAGGCAATGTTATATTCTAGCATTTTTAGGAGGCCTGGCCTTGACAGTAGTGAGTAAACCTGAAGTCTTTCAGCATCTGTGCATTCCTTCCCCCCTTTCTGAAATGGAAATAATGATGCTTCTAGTTCTAATCATGTTAATACCTGAAAAAAAGTGCCTGGCATTACAAATACAGATAACTGTTTTTCCTCTAAATCCTTTGACTTTACTTCTATATTACTTCATTGTTACTAGGTTTACAATATAATTTTAATGATTTTTCCAGGGTAGCTTTACTTGTTTCAAGTTAAATTATCACTATTGGTGACCATCCATTTACCTAAAGTGAAATAATTGTCCAATAGTACTTTTATCTTTAAAGGTCTATTTTTTCTATTCCCTATTCCTAGGAAGAAGTCATCACCTAACTACACACACAGACACATATTGCATGATCAAGTGAAGCTTAAAGGCAAAAAATCCACTCTGTTCCAACAAGTTTTTTGACGAACATTCTTCTAAATTCAAAAAAACAAACCAAAGCAACAAACAGAACAAAGAGGGCTCTGTCCAAAACAGCACCTGAAAGAACATTACCTTTAGTATGGAAGCCCCCACACGAAACACAGCTGGGACTCTTTTAGTGTATTTCTGTCTAGGCTATTACCAGGCCAACACATAATGAACGTGACTGTAGTGGCACTGCATGGCCAGCAGGTAGATGAGTAATCTGAGACAGCGCCCCGGCTGCTCTGCTGGCCCTGAGCCTGTTCCAGCTACTTATGACTCACTAAAATTCAGGGAGCCCTAGGGGAAAAAACAAAAGTTTAGCACCTTTTCCTTTGAACCTGTGTAATATCTTTCTAAAGGAGTCCTGAGGACAACTATCAAACTCCTGGCCAGCAGTGACCATCAGCACCTCAGGAAAGACTGGCTGAATAGTTTTGAGAAGAGCACACCTCACAAGCCACCACCAGAGTATGGCAAAATAACCAACATTTCATGTCCTCTCTCCAAGGCACATGGTGAAACTGCTCTTAGCATATATACACCTTCCCTGCACTTGACCCTTGTATTCTAGGCATGGATTTAGAATAATCCAAGGGACTTCTTAGCTAATTATCTCTTTCTAGTGATGGATGAGAATCAGATGTCTTGTAATAATGCTGCTATTATTAGCTTGATTGGCTGCCTTTGATACTCTCACAAAAGCATACAGGTTATCTCTAATCTGATTTATCTTGTCCAGAAAATAAATTGACTTCCTCAGAGTAGGAAGGCCTCAGAGTTGAGTCACCTACACACCTCATCAGGCAGCAATAGGGCCTGTCCTTCAAGTGAGAAATCAAGCTCCAGTAAAGCATCTCACTCTCTCAGTTCTTCCCACAGCTGGCAGGAAGGTTGAGGAGAGGTGGATACAAGCCAAGTAAGTTGTTTGTTGTCCAAAACTAAGCGTAGTAAACATATTATATTTACTTTTGAAATCTAATGACATGTTGAAACTTTTTTCTTTAAATACAGTGCCAGTGAAATGGTCTGACCAGATTTATCTGGGTTTTTTCTCCTTTCCCCTCCCAAAAACACTCCATGATGTCTCATCACAAAGATTCAGTTAAGTCACTCATACATTTTCAGGGAGAGAATTTAAAAAATTAAAAATAGAGTGAATGATAAAGACTTTGATGCAGTTTAACTTTTCAGAGGTTTCATGTTTTTGCTTTAGATGATGTATGTTCCTGCCAACTGCCATGGACTTGGCCCCTTTTTTTTTTTCCCCACTAGAGATTTCACACTACCAGTTTGAAGTGGCTGGTCAGTGACAGGGGGTCTGGGGAGGAAACAGATGCCAACATTTCTTGTGTACTGACACATGAGCTTTACACCTGTACCTCATCCAAATTGTATGGTTTACCTTCAGACTACAGCCCAGACCCTGCTGAAACAAAGATGCAGGTGAACAGGAGACAGCCACCTTTCAGGTAAAACTAAAGGAGTCACAGAGCACTGCTAGAAGAGAGAGAGAGGTGGCTGTGCTCCTCCAAGAAAAGGAACTGAGTTGTTGAGTTAATTTCAGCAACAGCCTGCTCAGCTTTTCCTACCATCTGTATTTTGAATGCAGACTCTCCCGTTGTTACCTACACTTTTATCACCTCGAGACTGAGGTTGTTAGCAGCACATCCCAGATGGGACTCCATCTGAGGATCACGGCATGACTGAAGCAGGGTTAGATACCTCACTGCCATGAGCTGATGTCTGTGCAAAAGTGACAGCTACGACTGAACTCAGCTAGCAGCTGAAGGTGCTGATCAAGATCTGTACTGCCTTACATGGCAAAAGTCCACCCCTCCCAAGAAATTATTTTAGTCCATCTGCCATGTTCCTACAACTCTGGTGAGGCAAGACAAGTAAGCTGAATGCTACTCCACACCCACCACAGGTGTCCACATTTGGCCCAGGCATCCTTCAGACCTGGCCTCTTGCCCTAAGGAATTTCTGAGTGAATTGCAGAAGACAACAATGCATTAAGGCTTCTGACAAACGAAGTTTGCATTTTCTAGAATAAAAGAAAGGTAGAAAAGAGTTTAAGTGCTTGCTGGTTTCATTTTTAATCTAAAATAAATAAGAGTGCCTTAAACTGTGTCCACTGCTAACATCCAATTTAGATGCACATTAACACATTCTTCTGGGGGTTTTATCAATATATAAACTTCTCAGAAACCCAAATCTGTTCTTTTATACAGAATTATTTCAAGAAAATCTTGCAACAATGCATCTGGTTCATCTGCTCCTCTCCTGGTAAATACCAAGCCCTTTTTATAAATAGAGACATTTTGGATGAGAGGCTGAGAAGCTACAGTGCAACAGTGCCATCCCCTGTCTGCAAAAGTCATTGTCTCTCTCTCGGAAAAGCCGAGGACTGAAAGGCTCCACCTGTGCCTGCCGTAGGGACAAGGAAGGTAACCGAGAGCAACACAAGTGCCACGTGCACGGTGGGAACGCTGCGGGGGAATTCCTCCCTACAAGCTCAGTTCGGAAAGAAGTTTCTTTCTAGCTAACGCCATCGACTTTGTGTCAAAATAAATTGCAAGGCGTTCTACAAATTACACATTTAAACTCAGTTTTCGTATTATCCAGCACGCAGTCCGGGGGAGGGAAAGCATTTTGCATCTTTTTGTAGTAAGCAGAAAGGAGGAAATTCTCACACACTTCTAGACATCTCTGAAGAAAATCTGTCCATCTATTCCACTGCTTTGCATGTCCACTTCTGTTCCTACTGGAAGCACTCCTTATTAAATGTCTACCCAAGAACTGCACCAGCTATAACACCCTGCAGCTCAACATTCAGTTTAAAACCTGAATTAGAATGACACATTGCAACACCAATAAGGGGTCCAAAGAAGTCTGGGAGTAAGTGGGCAGACGTATGCCCAGAGGTTTTCTCCACAGAGTTTTGGATGCTATTGTGTATCCAATTACCATTTTTCATTTACAGGACTGCTGTAGGGGCTTCCATGGGCTAAGAGCATGTGCAAGACACATTTACTCTGAACCCTCCTTTTTTTGTCTCTTATCCATGGTATCAGGACAAGAAGAAGAAGAAACTGAAATTAAGCAACAAGCTGACAGTGTCATTAGTTATTCACAGTTACCAACCCCCTGCACTTAGTGGTAAAAATTCAAGCTAATCATCCTTTCCTAGTGTTAGGAACAATTTAATTGCTGTCTACAAGCATCATCTTCTCTGAAGGTTTAAAAAAAAATTCCCAACAAACAAAAATCCCCAGAAATCCCCCATGTCACACAACTAATCCAGTGCACTATTAGTGCCAATTTCTTAAACATCTCTCAGTTAAGTGCAAGTAAAGCCAGAGCCATTTGCCCAATCTCCTCCAATATCTTCTTCTTACAGAATGATAATAAATCAGTCCTGCAGACCAAGAGCAGGCCTCCCTTCTAACCAGGGGGAAGTCTTTGTCTCTCACTTGCTATTGACACTCTCCTACAGGCTACATTAGGATTACTTTAAAGAAAAGTTAAATCACATATGTCAGAGGTTTCCCCTGACTACCCTGTTTCAATCATAGTTAAATCCATCTTTAAAGCAGCTGCAAACTGATTTGTTGTGTTTTCTCATATCAGCTTTATTATGGTGACTTCCACTGAGCAGGTCCAGGGAATCAGAGCCTTTTAAATCACTGAAGTCCAATGTATTGCCTCTTGAAATTGGTCTCTTGGGAAGATGCTACTGCAATATAACTGCAGATTTTGCAGTTCTTATGCAGCTGCCCTGTGATCCCCTTGCTTTATTAGGAATAACCAAATTGTCAGTGACCTTCTACCTTGTTTTTTCTACACCCACATTGCCCCTCCTCCTGGGAACCAGTGATGGGACTTCACTGGGACCTCGTCATCCCTGCCAAGCCAGGTCACACGTGGCCTTTCCAGGGCAACAGAAGAAAAGTCTATAAGGAAAAGCAGAAAAGAAGACTTACTCCTCATTCACCGCTGTGCCTCGAATACTTTTGAGAACCCTCAGCTTTCTTCTTTGTAGTTATGGGTCCTTGGATTAAAATGATCTTCTAGATAACCACCCTGCATGACAGGTTCAGCTTACTATTAATGTTCCAGTTCCAATCTGCAGCTGGTATTAGCTCAAGCCTCATAAAGTGACTCCATGGGGAATACGATAAAAATGACAGACACATTGCCTGAAATATTTTATTAGAATCCTATCTATATTAGAAGTAGAGTCTGATAGCTATCTAATATTTGAGCTTTCACTAAGCAAGTCAGCTTCCACTTCATTGTGAATAGGTTATTATAATCAAAGCGAACTTGCTATCACCTTTTCACAAAACAAATTAGGGGGCACAAGACACAAAACAGAAAACAAAACAAAATCTAACCTCTGAAGTTAGCACATAGTAGTTAACTTCATTCTAGACATATCTGGACATCTGTATGTTTTTTGAAGACTGATGTGATCTCCTCCTCCTCAAATATTTTGCAATTACCTTGATTTAACTATGTCTGGTTAACAACAGGTTTTAACTGCTGTAAAAGCTCACAGCAGCAAGTGGCTTAGTGGAAAGTCACAGACAGCAAGATAAGATCAACCTACCCAAATAAAGAGAAATCAATGACCAGTATCACATAAGCAAAAAAACCCAGGTACAGACAAACTGATATGACTGACAATTAGTTATGTCAACTATTGCAAGTAAGTTCATCAGTTACAATCTAATAAGGAAATACTGTTATGGGAGTCACCAGGTGGTGCTGTTAAAAATGCACATTTTACTAGAGAAATTATGTCTATTCTTTGAAGAGATACTGTCCTATTAATCTCCCTCTCTGTTTTGATGTAATCTCGGAGCAGAATTATGCTAGAAAGAAACAGTATTTGACTATTTGACCAGATCTCCGAAGAGGCACTTCTTCATGCCATGCTCCTGAGCCCCCCTGCTCTTGCACTGAATTATAGGAAGCCTCACTTAATTTATACTAAGAAAATACATAGATTTTGCCACTGACATGCAGAAAATTGACTTATGCAGCCCCAGCTTCAGGATAAAACTGAAGAACAAGATTAAACCCAAAATATGTCCTGGATCTAAGAGAGAGCAAACTATTTCCACCAGGCGAACAGAATTACCTGGTTAGTCCTGAGGCTCTCTTCTTTCTGTGGTGTTCCCTTATAGAATATGCACACTTAGTGGTTATTAAACAGAGGAGAGACCATTATTTGAGATATGGGATAAAAATTTTTGCCCTTTACAATAGGTCTTTTGGAGTTCTGACCACAAGCAGCCTAAGCACCATCCTTACTGAAGACACCATAAAACTAAGGCCTACATGGAAATGCAACCTGTCTTAGTTCAATATTGTGAGTCATGCTGTGCCTAAAACAATTATCCTGGCAAGGGCATGGAAGGACTTTATTGCCCTCCAATTAACATACTTTGAAAGAGCTCTTTCCAAAGCAGTGTATTTTCTTTCTACTCCTAGGAACAGAACCCACACAACTGGAGTGGTAAAAAAGTGACATTTGGAACCAGGATTGGAAATTCTTCTTTGGTGTCTTCTGTGGTAAAATTAGTATACATGATACCACTAAAAAAACCTATTCTAAAGAACTCCACCACCTTAGCAAACTGGAGAAATGTTTCAGAAGAGAAAGTAAAATGCAGAGCACCTTCCAGCAGAGAAGGTAAAATGCAGAGCATCTTCCAGCAGATTCCTTGCTATATATTTATTGCTGCTATTCAAAAAGTGAAGAAAAGTATTTCCTAAGGAACCATTCATACGAATGTTACATGGGCAATTCATTTTCACACTCTCTTGATTCTGGGTAGGATACTGTTATTTTTGCACTAGGTAGAAAAAGATCTACTTGAAGCCACTTCTCAGAGAGTGTGATGTCCTTCAAAGCTAAAGCAATCTTGCTGGCAGAGAGCTTCACCTTCAAAAGATGGCAAGATAAAGCCAGCATGATGGAAGAGAAAAATATCCTGTGAGTATGGCATGTGTCTCTCTGTGTTTCATCTTTAAAATACTTGTATCACACTAGCAGCCACAGATTCTTCTCCAGAAAATAGGGATTCTTACCTCAGAATCTACTAGAAGCATTTAAAAAATAAGTTGGGTGTTTTTTTAATCAAAAAAATAAGAACAAAATTCCTACTCTCTGCTACCAAGAAGTTTGCAGAATATTTAAAACTGCATCACAAAGTCAATTTAGATTCAATTACCAAACACCAGACCCCTCACAGCAGTCACATTATTCCCATGTAAAGTGCCACAGGATCTTTCAAGGCTTTATATGCAAGGTCAAGGATTTAACTGCACATTTTCTAGACATAAAAGTGTAGTATAACCAAGGTAGAAAAAAAATACAATCCTCCTCAACTGGAATCCAAAGTTTTTTGTTAATCTTTAATGTTTCAAGTTCAGTATCTGTCAGCCCCAACTGGAAATATTTACAGATCCTGAAAACATCAAGTTTGCAAGAAGCCTTTTTTGTGCCATTAAAGATACTAGCACAGAATTAGAGCTATTCTTACACAGCCAAGTCTCCAAGCATGTCCCTTCTGCCTTGGGTAGTGGCACTGTCACTCCCCATCTTACACCAACAACAGGAGTTTGGGACTGCTTCACGTTTAGGAAACTCTAGATAAGCATAAAAGCTCTCAGGTTTGGAGGAGATATTTTAACATTGTTTTAATTATTTTTTTATTTAAAATTTTATTTCAACAGGGCAAAGGAACAAAGATTTGGGAAAAAAAAAAAAAAGAAAAAAATCAAGTTATTTCCTGAAGTCTTATTTAGATTTTCTTTAAAATGACATAGAACTCCCTGTCTTTTTAAGTATAGGCTCCCCACCTGCTCACTACTAACATTAATTAATGTACTTCACAGTTTGGTGCTTCAACTTCCCAGCAAGTCAGAGTATTACTTTCAACCTCTCTCTAGCCTACCTTTCATGCCAACAAGAGTTCCCTTCTTTCCAGCTAACCTCATTCAGGCCAATTTCAACATGCTCAGACATTAGGTCAGCCTGCAAAGCAGATCCAAACAACAGGGGCCACACCTGGATTAAGGACTCCAGCAGTAACTGCATCAGAAAAGGGAAGGTCATCTTCATTTTCATATTATGCCAAAGCAAAATTTCAGCCCACTACTTAAGTGATTTTTAAAAGAGCAAAAGATCTATAGCCAACATACACAACACTGGGTCACAAAAATTAATTTCCAAGTGTCCAGTGAGAAGTTAGAGCAACAGTTTCCATATAGAAAAGAGCTTGGGAACACATGCCCTTAAGAAATCTTCTCCTGCAGGTCAATTTTAAGAAAAAAAGCCTCGTGAGAACATTCTGCAAGAACTGTTGTCCTACCTCATACCTGACAATAACTAACTTCAGATGGTAGTAAAAGAGCCTAAGGGTCCAATATTGAAGATCCTCAAAAAAAAAAAAGAACAAAAATTAAAAAGGAGGAAAGGAGGTTGCTCTCTTCTCCCTTCTTGGCTGAAAACATCCAAGCCACAAATGGAACACAATAACCTAGCCCTCAACTAGGGGCTGGCTCTAACTGGGGAGCTGTAATTCTTTTTCAGTGGTTACATTCTGCAAGGAAGCAAGAACAGCCCTTTATGGCAAAGTACTGAAGCAGCACATTGTTCTCCTTTTACTGTTTACAATCCCAGTTCACTGCCAAATCACTTTCTCAGCAGTGCAAGCAGCCTGGCTCCTGACTGCACTGGCATACCTGGGGTAATTAAATACTTGATATCAGCCCGTGCTTTCAGACCACTGTGTGGTCCACAGAATGAAATCAGAGTCACTAAACTTTACAAGAGATGTGATGGAGAAGTATTGATCAAATGGTGACTTTCTAGTGCACACTCAGACTTTAGAAGTTAAAAATGTATGAACTCCTATGTTCATATCATGTTAAAGAGATGTTACTTAAGTCCAGATACATTTAATCCCCACAGATGGGAGGGGGGGGAGGAAAGAATCCAACCACCAGCCAAACCACAAAGGCTACCATCCCTCCTCTCTGTCCTAAGGGAAAACATATCCCACAAGCTCTGTAACCTGGAATGCTGATTTTAATACTACTCTTGAGGATAACAAATAGCATAAAGCACTTAACTACTCTTTGAAGCCTTCATTTGTACCACTTACCATAAAGCGTAGTACACAGTATTGTATTGATACTGTTTTCTTTCCATTTTAAACAAAACGAATCCCCAAGCTTCTCTTAGAAGGCTCTCAGTGCACGTATCAATCACGCTCACATGCACATACGTTTCAAAGCTGTCATTCCATGTGCCAATTTCAAGTATTGATCTAACACTTCATGCAGCCTACTCTGGCATTTACTTCAATTTTCATTCCTTACAATAACTCCTGGAAACTGAGTGAAAAATAACTCTTTGCTATGGCTTTAGAGCACACAGACTAAGAGCCAATATTTAAATTCACATGGCAATAATATCAAAAGCCCTGGTAAGCTTTCTTCACTTTGGTAGAGCCATCTTCAGATGCTGATGTTCCTGAGCACAACTGAAGGTGGCAACTGCAGCTGTTATTTTTCTCTCAAACCACACTATGAACAAAGAAAGTCATTCCATCTTCTTTGTAATTCTCCAAAACACATTAGTATGCAGTTTAAGTATTGATCCTGCAAGGTTTGTGAAATTCATGTTATTCAAGCAACAGAGGGGGAGGGGAAAGCAATGCAGAAAATAAGGCAATGATCACTATTTTCTTCTCACTCCCTTCAAACCAAACCCTCAGAATTAAGAATTTCTAAGAAACCCAACTCCTGAAGTGCTCCATTCACACCAAAAATCCCCACAAAAATCTTCCTGCCAAGCTGTGAGTAACTGTCCCTAACACACTTCTCAAAGAAGCCCGTAGTCAGGTGATGGTGACCTGTACTCTCAAAGGTGGTTTTCTACTCCACAAGAAAAAAAAAGAAGTAGAAATGGCACGTTGATACTGGCATACACACAACAAGTTAATTTCCATGCAACTCAGTTTTTATCCCAATAGCAATACAAATACATTGGAAAAACTTCATCCCTGCTGAAAACACCGTTAGCACTTCTTGTATATCTGCAATATTTATCCTGCCAGTAAAGAAACTGCCTTTGCTAAGGAGTTTTAGATCTATGCACAGGTCATGATAATCAAGTTACTGGAATTGAAAACTCTTTTCTACCAGTAAATGCAAAAAGACAATTGAGTTTCCAAGCAACGATTCTGCTACTGAGACTCACAGATGCTGAGCAAGAAGGCTGAGAAACTGCAAGATTCAACATATGGTAACAGAAAGCCCTTACTTAAGCAACCATAAACTGTATTTGTTTCTGCAAAGGTAAAGCAGAGCTGAGGCTTTATTTTATATGCCATCCAATTATTTGTTTGTTTGGAGTGGTTGGGTTTTATCTTTGAAGGGTGTGCTTTAGTGCACTGCAGTGACAGACTGACATGCTCCCAAATCAACGTCCCTTCCTGTTTGTGGGACAGCCTTTCTCTGGACACAAGTAACAGTAACTCCCTAACACAGCCTACCTTACCAAAGGATCACAGTCAAAAGGAATGAGGGACTCCAGCACCCAAAACAAGCTTTCCTAGGGTATTTATGGACTGGCTGCATGATGTCTCTGACATGCAGCTCTCTGAGCTCTTGGAAACTATTCTTTTCCACTAGACCTGACAATAATACATGACCTGACTCCCCAGCTCAGTCCCATCACCTCAGCTGCTCCACATAACTGCTTCTGTGAGGCTACAGGCTGTCTCCTGCAGAAGCAGCTACTCTCCACAGGCTCCAAGTTATCCACAGCTCCTGTGTGAAACATCCCACCTGTTGCAATCCTCCTGTATGGTCAGTGCTCCACCCAGGCACTGTGCACAACTGCTCCTCCTTAGGCAGCTTGCAAGCCTCTCATAACATACACTCTCTTTCTATAGACTAGGTACTACAAAAATAGGAAAAAAATCCACCCAAACAACCAAACAAATCAGTCACAAAAGCTTCATTCACTTACTTCAAATGAGAGGTATAAGAGATACACCTTTATCTCTTAAAAACAACCAAAACCAAATATGCAGAATAAAACCCAAAAACAAAGAAGCAAAACACAAAAACTCATTCTCCCCTCTCGTTTTACACTTTCTCTACACTTTTCAAATGAAACCAGAAACTGGAAGTTGTAACAGAACAGAAAGACAATGCAAAAGAACTTAAGTCAGATCTCCCAACAGGAACTGTGCAGACACACATACACAGTGCTTACCTCTGTGGATTACATCTTCACACCTCAGTTTTGCCCCACACAAACTCTTCCTCAAAAATCAATAGGAAAACACAATACAGAGATTAAGACAATAAGCCTACAAAATATTCACTGTAAATAAGGTGTGATTTGGGTTAATTTTCGCTTCATTTTCCTACCCACACTCCCACCTTTTCCTATTTTAGACAGAAAAAATACCTTGACAGGATAAAACATTTGCAACCCTCCTTCAAGGTTTGGGTTTTCTCTCTGTTTTAGTTTAAGACCAGACTAAAAGGCAGAGGGAAAGATACATAACATAACTCTGCTTACAGCACAGCAAAGAGAATTTGAATTCTCCACCTTTGAAACATGAAGTAACTATAAATCCCATGAGGATAAGGCCACTTGCTGACAGAGCTTGTAGATAGCAGGTGTTAAATTACTTACTGTCCATTGCCATGAATACAAATGTATTGAGAATTACATTCTGCAAAATAATAAGCCAATCAAGAATAGAGTTCAAACTGACTCCATGAGAAATTATGTGAACTAGCCAAGGTAACACTTCGCAGATCAGAGCTGTTTCCAGACTGGCTAGGGAATGTTTGCCCGAATGTCTTTCACATTACATTAACCTACAGCTAATATGAGACTCATTTTCACAAACACCATATTTAGATAAGCAAATTAAGAAAAAAAAAGGAAAAAACCCCATAAACTACAAACACACAGAGGATCCCCTGCAAATAACTATTAGTTATTCACGTATACTGAGGAAATGGAATCTGTTCTTATGCACATACACAAAAATCCTAAAAGCCAATCCTCTTCTACACATAGAGAGTATAGACAGTATATCAGATATGTCCACAATTTGCTTGTCACCATATGAGAACTGGTTTTTTTCCAAATGGTTACCACTGTGATAATCCACCTTCAGGTTCCCACTCCTTCTGATAACACAGTCCACAGCATCACCCTAATCAAAACAACACATTCAAGTGCCTAACCCAGATAATTGTATGGATAAGTTTCCATTGACTCTTGTGGATAAAAGTGCTGCAGCTGGGTGGATATCAATTGTGGGGCACGGGTGGAACTCCTCACAGAGCAAGCTACATGTAAAGAATGACAGTAACAGAAAATCCACCAAGGGCGGGGTTATTTACTTTTGAAAGGAGTAGGAGGAGAAGAGAAGGCAGTTAGGGAAAGCATTTGATTTTATGAACACATCCAGGTTACTCCTGCGATGTCCTTCCAGAAGAGATCACGAACAAGAACCTCTTTCCTCTGAACACTGCAGCGCCTGATGTCTCCCTGGTTACACTGCACAGTGCTTCTCGTCACTGTTTCAGTACATCTTTACTTTGTGCCCCTACCCAGATACAGAAATCTTTAGGGAAACTGGTCACATTTTTCTGTAATATCATTTTTTAATCTTGCACCCAATAAATATTTGGTTTTGTTAGTGCCGCTAGCCAAGTGGCATTTGATAAACAATGAATACTGCAGCAGAGTTTTCTCATCAATCAAGCCATATAAAAGGCAAATCCAGAAATTTAATCTCCTGTTGCTGCAAGCTGTCTAAACACAGTGCTTTTTAACAAGACAGTTTTGTTCTAAGAGTACACACTCCATCCAAGTCTTGTCATTAATTTGAAAAATTATATGCATGATTCCCAACCCCTGGGAAATACAAAGCTATCTTACAACTATTCTTTAGAACTGAACTTCTTCTAAACAGAGTTGAAATGATCCCTAACACAATAGCTGTCAAAGCAGAAAAATAAAATTTAAAATCCATCAAATGATTCCTAAATGGTTCCTGAATTCTTAAAGGTTTTCTTTGTTGGGTGGTTTTGTTTTGAGAAATGTCCAGACTCTAATTTCAAATTTAAACAGAGGTCAAACAACTCAAAACTAATTCCTAAGTCACACCTATTACAAAGGCTTAATGTTCAGAACAGAACAAAACAAGGCATATGCATTTTTTTCCTCTGCTTTTCTAAAGCAGAGGGGAACTCCAAGTATTAGACCAATAATGGATTATTTTTATTCACAGAGAGTCAAGAGTCTGTTCAATGTCTTTCAGTGACCAGAGCATTTGCTACTGGCACTGGACTGCTCTATTCAAATAGTGTGCAAACTGTTGTGATGTATCCCAAGTCTGTCCTGCAGGACAAAGATGCTCCTGGGTCTACAGCAGGAAAGTCAGCCCACAGCAGATGGAAAAGAAGGACATTAGAGAAACCTAGGACAGTCTTCCACAGAGCAAAAGGGGCAAAGACTCAGCCTAACTCGACCTAAAATAGTTCTCTGTTTATTGCAAGATTTGTATTCCACAGCTGCTGAAATTCAGCAGCCCCTTCAGTCCAAGAAGATATTTCTCTCCCCAGACTATATCACAAACCCACCAGGCCTTGAAGAATTTTTTATAAACTGACCAGTTTTTTCATTTGTCTCAAGCTCAAATTGATGTTTACTGCAGTGTCATCATCCTCTTGGTAAAGAGAGCTGGCAATGACCAAAAGACCACCAAGCAGCTGCTCAGTACTAACAGGTTCTGCTGGATTCAAACTGATGATCTCCTGTGGAAGTAAAAGTCTCTCTACTATTTTATCAATCCTTCAAGCATTCCTGTGTGCCTATTCCTTTATCTCTTGCCCCCTGCAGTAAAGAGAAGTTAGGAAAGGAAAACCAAAACTTTCCTCCAGGAAAGTTTCCTTTTAAGTTATATATCATTCATGCATTATGTAGAAATTCCTTTTATTTTGATTTGTGAAAGTTAAAATCTTTCCTGGCCTGAAAATGGGAGCCCAAGACCTTCTGAATTTTTCATAATGGAAATACACTGTAACAAATTAACTTCTTAATCCATTTCCTTTTTGAAACAAATTTTAAAATGTCAAGTATTTCACACTAAATGTATTACCATGCAGAACATTTGTATCCAAGAATGATAGAGTGTCATTCAGAATGATTCAAAATAAATAATCTATTAATGAGAATGGCATAATTTCCTAAGGTGTTAACTAACAGGAGAGTGAGTGCAAAAGCTGAATTTCCATTTAGCAAAACAGAAAAGATTAATTTCCAACTTCAAATTTATTTGTCTCTTTCTGGGGAGACAGAAGGAAATTCAGGTGGAACAAAGTCCCATACATATACAAGAAATTTTTTCAAACATGTCTGTTCATAACAGCAGAAGATCAAGTGGCTATTTTGACTTAATTTTCACCGTTATTCAGGGTATGGACGCAGAAGTAGTTTAAGAATGCAGTGAGAGGAGAAGCCCATGACAAACCCTATTGACCCTCATCTCCATCTCATTTGGAAATCAAAAAGGGAAGAATGAAGACGAAAAAGATGGTCTAGAAACAGCCAAGGGAAGGATTGTTCTGTGCTACCTGGGACAACATAACTTGTCTATCATCTGGGAATATTTCCCATGGTGACAGGCCAATCACAGGTAATCCCACTTAAGGTGCACATAAATACTTCAGTTCTCCCAGCTGCCTTTTATTTCTTGCACTGAAACATCCCAGAAGAAGAGACATCCTACATGAAAGAAGACACAGGCATTGCTGGGCTAGGAGATAAGACTTCAAAATCTGCTACCATCCCATGTGCATATTCTCAGTGGGACAGAGCTCACCACCATCAGTCAGTGCTGCAGTAATCACTTCCCTGAGAAAGCCCCAACACAGGAATGAACACCAACTGAGAACTTTGAATTCTGCTTGTATTCCAGGTCTCTTTTGCTTACCGTACTCAGGTAACACCTCAGCTGGTTCACAATGTGACAATGCATCTTGAAAGTTATTTTAATCTGGTCAGGCATTTGAAATAGTGATTCTTTTATATCCTTAAATTAGCTGGAGTAGTCATACACGCTGCCAAGAGCTAGACAGGGTTTGTCTGTGTAACGAAAGAGAATGTAGCATCTGACTATCTCAAAGCAGTATTTTCAGGTGTGTTTGCCCCTCCTCCTCGATTCAAAATAAAGGTTGCAATCATAAGCCTCTATGAACCTTATTTCATAGTGAATGCAAAAAAATAGGTTAAGGCATTATTAAGCTTGTACGGATAGGCTCACAAATACCCCATGAAAAAGAGAGCTGAACATGAAAAAAGTCTATTCTTTTTTATTATCTGGTCTGATGATCCACTCTCTACATAAAAGCTTAATTCCTTTAAACAAGCAAACAAAAAGGTATTTAATATAACATAATTATGAACCTGAGGACTATCCTAAAGAACATTCAAAAGGGCAGAATTGGACAGTGCATTTGCCCTTTTAGCACCTTGTAATCCATGCAGCACAAAGCTCATTTCACATTAGTATAACATAGTGCTTTTTTAATATAGGAGCCATAAAGAACAGAATGAGAGAGGCCCCAGTATTCCTGACACGAATTGGCCAGCTATTTCCTCAAAAATAACCTTTACCAGTGTAAACAAGCTTTTTAAGAATGTACTGAGTACCATTCAAGGATGAGATTTTCCACAAACATTAAAGAAATTTCCAACCTTGGACAGCAACACCAACTGTCCCATTCTTCCAGACTGAGTACAATTAACAAAGGTTTGTAACTGAAACCCACCTGAAGTTAATGTAGGACTTTCTTTACAAGGTAAAATGTTTCTCTAAGCAGGATCCAGGCCCCTCTGTTCCAGAGGCTGGCATAGCTTTAAGGTAAACACTAAATAAAGCTCCATAACTCCATGCTTAGCAAACTATTTCTTTTCTCAAGGGAACGGGTCAGAAATCCCTTTCCCCTCGAACAGCAGCAACAAACCAGAAGTGCTTTACCTAGCAATTCCTGCAGCAGACTTCCCCACACTGCTCTATTTGCCAGACAAGGAGGTTTAAACCACAGCAACTAGCGGCAGCAGAAGCCACTCACAGTAAAGACAATACTGAGACGTTTCAAAGGAACCCTGAAGTCTCTGGGTGTATCCAGTGATGGGCTCAATTACAGCAATTCTGCTCTAAGGGCCCCACGTGGAGCTCATCTTGGCATCAAAGACTCAAGCAATGGCAGAGCAAGTCTGGGATACAGCCTGTGCTAAGGACACACCTGTCTTCGGCAGAAGGTTGGGATTTTGTTTAAATGGAGGACACAGCTTTATTGCTCTACTCTCCCTTAGCTTTTTTCATACAAGCAGCAGGTCAAAAGGAAACCCTGCTTCAGGGACATGCTGTAGCCATGCAATAAGTGGAACTGGATTGCAACATGGGGATGCAGTTAGTTATCTTACCTATCAGTATCTTATCAACAGCTCATATTCCTGAAGTGATAGCTGTAAATGTGATTAGCACTCCTTCCCTTCGCTCATGAGGAATATTTCTGTCTTTTTTCAATTTCACAGAGAAATTTTTAAGCTCTGGATATGCATCATATAATTTATCCACCTGATCCTTCATTGGCCAAGAAATAAATGTTCTTTATGATAAATAGCTTCATAATGCAAAATCTACAAAGTAGACATTGTACTGTTCTGAAAGATTTCTTTAGGTGAGTTACTCACTACAGGTCACCTAGGGAGTGGCAGCCCTACTAGGAGACAGCTGTGATCTCTATTCCCTGTCACTGGGCAGGATATTAATCCTATACCAGTAAGTATTTGAGGGGACTTGGCCAGCTAAATAGATATTGCACTCCCAGTGCACTAGGGAGGGATTCACTCCTACTCTTACCTTTTTTCTTCAGAGCTGCAAATGGCACCAAAACACAGGCAGGAACAGGATTAAGCAGCAGCTGAGCACAGATTTTGTAGTAGAGGGAAATGAGAAGTCCTATTAGGCAAATGTGAAACTACAACCTGAGTTGCACAGGAGTGAATTTGCACTTGACATAATTAACTCTATGGAGAGCACAAACACAAGCCCCTCGACAGGCTAAATCACAGCATCCTGGTGAACAGAAAAAATACTAATATCATAGCTAGCACTGCCAGTGTGCCTCAGATCTGGCCATCAGTATTATACATCCTCTAGGACTGGAGAAATTATGAACAAAAACCGAAGGGCAAAGGATAGGCCAAGCTCATTAGAAAGCAAGGTAACTTGCACTCACATGCTGAAGTTTTAACACCTGTGACCTGCTGAGCAAAGAAAACAGCTGAAGAGTTAAATACAAGTCCTTCATACAGTATAATTTCGAATTCTTGCCTAGCCTTCTCAAATTCTCTGCAGTTACAGCCATTAGGTAAAAATATCCAAGCTAATATAAGGTAAAAATGAAAATTATTGTTTGTTTTTATGTTGCTTCAGCAGTTAGGAAATGTAAATAATTGTGACAATTTGTTTGGGAGATTACTAGCTCAAAATTCTGTGTAAGTCAGAACTATTAAGTAGTTTCATTATCAGTACAGAGACTTTTGTTTCCTCCTTTGTTGCAATCTCTCATCTTGAGTTGTCACTACCCAGCACTCATCTCCCTATCACAGTGTGCAGCAGCCAAGTGATAAGGTTCCATGTTTACCTTCAAGGATGCCAATTGTTCATGTGTCAGTGCTCAGGTTTTATCACTGGTTCAGCGGCAGTGAAATTGAGTTCTGGGAGGAGGGAGCCTGCATTATGTGACAACAGTTAGATGCAAGGACAGCAGTATTTTTGTGATTGAGAAGTCAGTTGTGAAGCTGGCATTTACTATCCACTGGAGTCAGCTGTGACCACAGAGGAGAATCTGATGGCATGATGATAGACAGTCTGATTGCATATTTCCTCTGCACAGAGAGCTGTGAGTGTGTTCAGTGATTCTCAGATTCTGTCTGTATCCCACATGTGGTCTGCAGGGTAGAAACAGTAAAACACACAGTATTTTTCAAGCCACATTGCTCTCTGCAGGAAAGCAAGCAGTTCAAGCCTTCTCATAGGCTCTCAATAAGTAGGTTGGTTGGTTTGTTTGTTTAAACATATTTGAAACCAGGAATTTTCATCTGTAGCTTATTTGAAGCTTTAGTATGGAGTTAATTCAGTGGGTGATTTCACCATTGGAGGGGTAAATGCACTCGGGAAGACAAAGGTGTGACTACAAAGCAAGGCTAAGAAATTAAAGCAGCCATGGGTATAGAATAAAAAGGTAAAATAAATAGATTAAAAAGGCCATAATTCCAGGGAAAGAAAAGGCACCAATACATGAAGGAGGATGATTCTCAGATGGATAATTAAATCACAGTTTTTGCAGATGACCTGTGTAAACTAGGGAAAACCTAAAAAACTGAAAATAGAAGGATGTATTTCCTGAAATGCAAAGTGAAAATACTGAATACTTAAAAAAAACCTCCCTATTTTTTCAAATGCTTGAATAAAACTGGAAAGCAAGAATAAACAAAAATAAAATAATTTCTCTGTTTCAAATGCAGTAGTCCAATAAGCTTTAAGGGAGCTCAGCCCTGAGATCATTCTCTTTCACTTCCTCCTTATTAAAAAATAAAATAACATTATGGTACAACTTTTCTTGCCCCAAATACCCTAGACATTTCATTTGTGCTAGAAAGAAAATCATTCTTATCCTAACTGCAAGCTTATGAGATTACTATTGCTACAGTTAAACACAGAACACCACCACATGTCAGTGGAATGGTAGGGATGAAAGCACCAGAACTGAAGAGCTTGTACTACAGGTGTGATCACTAAATCAATGGCATTCACCATCACATGCTGCTGCATCCAAATAAGAAGGCTGAGTCCTCACAGTGTACTTAGGGGGACCGTGAAATCGGGATCAGTGGTTCTGTCTGCTAAAGCATTTACCACTTTGGCACTTTTCACATCTTACTGGTGAATTTACCCTCATTCTGCAGAGGGAAAACTGAGACACCAAACTGAGCAAATCAGCCCCTTAAGGGGACAGAAGGGCTTGGTGGCTTGAGTTGGGATCCAGGCTAATTTCTTGACCTGTAAACAAAGGCATCCAGCTGCTCTAATTAGGTCTATGTACCCAAACCCACTCAAAGGAACCCACTCAAGGACCCCAGGGAACACAGTGTCCACTCAAGGTGCACATGCAGCGATTCAGTTTAAGCAATATGAATATATCAATGTCAGTGACAAGATGGGAACAGTGGGACAAGGCCTGCAACACTTGGTCCTCATTTAGAGAGCAGTTGTATCAGCATGCAAGCAAATCCTTCTGGTCACCATTTCCATATATTATACCCTGATAACTGGAAATTAATACTCCTCAAGATGGAGTCAGTAGGTTGTAATTAGTTAGAGAACTATTGTCACACTAATTCTTAAAATTAGTGACACAGGATATTTGCTAATTGGGCAGAGAAGGTGCTGAGCTAAATGAGGCCTCAGAGCAGTACTTCCATTGCTCTTCTTGAAATCATTAAGGGGGGAGGAGAAAAACATATTCTGTTCAAACAAACTGTAATGTGTGCAAGGACAGCACAAGACTTCCTCTGAAACGTGACTGACTCAGCAGGGCCTCTGCAGAAAGCCTTGCCAGCATCTTAAAACCAAAACTGAAGCCTTCGTTTGATTTCCTTGTAATTAAAACTTCCACATCTGCTATCATTTGGCCTTTCCTCTTTTCTGCATGACATCAAGGTAAACAACTAAGTAATTATTACAGCTGTTCCCACAGAAAACAGATTTTGTTAAAATTATTGGACTGGAGTTGTCATCTGTTACTATATTGCAAAAAACCTATGTAGATACATAAATGCAACACATAATAAAGGGCTCAGTAAAAACCTGCATTATACACTACTAAAACAAATCTTTCTTTTCTACAACTGCCTAATTTGGTTGTCAAATTAACAGAATCCAAGAGAGCACCTGACATGCTACGCAAAACGAGCTATTTTCAGTTTAGAAACAATTTTGTCTCTTTGCTGAGACTCACGGGCTTGGTTTTCCTTGTATTATTATGGTAGCTAATATGAAACCTGGATAATTTCTTGGCATTTCTTCTCTTCCTGCTGCTTACTCTCCTCACCTGAAACCACATTCTTAGGTCGTAACCACCTCAGTGATTCTGAAATACTGAATCTCATCCCCATGCAAAACTATTTGACAACAAAGAAAACCTAAGTGAGGGGAGAAGAAATAAAATAACAGTGTCTGAAGAATTGCAGCTCAACAATATATTTTTCAAAGTTTACCAGCAGGAGTCAGTCACTCCGTCAGGAAGTTCTGTGTTCTGTCTGTGTTCATGTCTGAGATATTGAATGAGATTGCCTCACAGATATTGTGGAAGAAGCCTTAGATGAAGGTACATCAAACAAGCCATAAGTAACAGACAGACTGGATAAGGGACATACTGAAAGTTTTTCAATTTAAGCAGTATTTTCTTCAAACAGAACATAATAATTTCCCTCTTCTGCTTAACAACAGCAAGAAGAGCCTGTAGGAATTCAGCTTCATTTGTTATTGCAATAGTGTGTGAACTGTTCCAACAGCTGTAGAGTGTATCCATATTGGTAAGTGCCTTCTATTTTTGTGAGTATAAACAACATGCTCTTTTTAGCAGAAATGGAAGAATAAAATGTATCATCACAATTTCCACCAGAGTAAAACTTATCAGCTGGACTAGGGAGAGGGATTAACTGACAGGAGAGATACAGATAAACATCTCCTGAACTGCACATAGTGCCAAGAAAGTACATGAAGATTATTGTACTCTGAGAAAGGGAAGAAAAAACTCCACCAAAGTCATTACAGCTACTGCAATGATTCAGTAATATTTGGTGTGAGTGGTTCAATTATCCCACTGCCAGAGTGTGACTAAATTCCACTCTTACAAAACCAAAGTAATCAAACATAAAATTGAGATAGAGCCATTTTTAAATTAACAAAAAAAAAAATCCAAATGATTTGGTCTGAATCTCTATCTGATGAAACAATAAAGCTGCTTTTGTTTGCCACAGTGACTCTATTTGGACCTGATCACTGCCTTTCACACCAGTTTACCAAGTTTTAGCAAATGGTACACCTCCAACAAAGGCTCCCTTCCATGGCTCCTCCTACCTCATTAGTTAAAATCCAGAGCTGAGGAATAAATGGGATGTGGGAATCTTCAGAACTGAATGAATTTCCATGGCTCCCAAGACAGACAAAGTCACTGAACCACGGTATCCTGACCAGCAGCCAACTGCAAGGGCTCAAGTCACTGAAGCTGTCATGGGGCTTCAGAAGGGTGGCCACCTGCAGCTATGTCCTGGCAGGGCATGCACAAACACGGGAAGACACCAGCCTGCATCTGCAGCTTGGAAGTAACTTGTAGGTGGTGCTGTAAGCCAGAGAACAGCACCAGGAAAATAAAGTTTACTTTGTGTAAGGAGATGTAATTGCATAACTTCCAAGGAAGGGCTTTCAGAAGCAAGGATGCACCTCTTGTAATGAGCATCTTCCACGGCACAAATTATAGAAGCATGGATTATAAAACTTTGGAGTGTAACACAAGCACAGAGGTAATTTTATAGACTTTCCCCAAGGCAAAGGATGATAAATGACCCAGCAAAGCATTTCATTGTTGCAGAATACTACACACACTCCAATAAAAATAATCTATGAAGATTAAAATTCTCAAAGAAACATGGAGATCAGGAAAAGGAAGCTTAATGAGCTACCTCACTACAGGCAGTCTTTGTACCTATGATTAATCTGGTGTTTCCTCTCACATTTATTTTAGGAAGGGGAAAAATGACTGTAACTAATTTTCTAAAAGGTGAACATCAAAGCTTTCAAGTGATGCTATCTCAGAGCCAAAGTTTCCAACACTGTGTATATATACAGGGGTGAACAATTAGCAACAAGCTTTATAGTAAGACTGATATTTTTAAAAATAGCTAGCAATTAAGTCTTGATTTTTTGAATAACCAGTTCAACATCCTAATCAGAAGCTGTTTTCTGAGGGTTGGGACTTTCTTCCCTGGTTTATGTATCCTGGCAGCAAGTCAAACTGAAACTCAGAGTGAAGTAGAACTTTCAGAAACCTCAACAAAACTACAGGGAAAACCAGTAGTCCCAATTGCAGGGCTTCTCTTTTGTATTGTCCTATGCTACACTGAGCTTGTAAAGTAACAGGTAGTGAACAAAATTACATTCTCAGCTGCATTTCATTTGCCTTTGCAAATACATGATCTTCTACAATAGAATAAAAATTTAAGCAGGTCCAAGGATTTAGTAGGCAAGTGAAGTATGAATTACTTTTATTGTAATGAACTGAGTCTCTTGTGATAACAAACACATGAGGTCAGTTAAAAATAAGGCATGTAGTGTAAAGCTCACTCTTGTGATGCTGGTTAGACATGGGTGCAGTTGTGCTGTCTCTGGGTTTCAGAGCTTCGGCCCTCAGTGTGCACTGTATTACACAAACACAGCAGCTTAAACCAGCAGTTTATGGATCCTGGAGCTCCTACCATTGTGTCTTTAGTATGGATGGGAGTCACAGCAGCTGCAAAAGCCTGGAGCAGGGGGAGGAGGAAGGAAATTCTGGCCCAGACACAACCACAGACGTGGCTGTGTTTCCAACTCTGCTCTTAGTCGCTACATCCCACAGAGAAGAAAGGAGAACAGAGAACTCAACCAAAGTTTTTCCTGAAACATGATCTGTAATAAATACAAAGCTACCTGGTTCTCTAAGTCTCTTCCCTGTATTCAGTCTGGTTTGCTAGAACTCTTCTTTCGGTCTTTTATTTAGCTAGTTCATGGAGATTCCAACAGCACCAGAATTTTTAAATCTTCTTCTCACACGTCCTTCAGACTTCCTACGTCATCCAAAAGAACTTTCCCCTCCAGACTGAATTTTACTAGAATGGAATCTGAAATTCAACATTTTGCTGGGAGAATTTAAGTCTGTCTCAAGTGAACACATCTGAAAAGCACTTAATGCCTACAGCTAACCTGAACATTCACAGTTCCTTTCATACGACCTTTCTTAGCAGCAAGGAGAGTTCCCTTTTACCAGTGTACAGCAGTAGTGCACAACCACCCACAGCTCATCTCTAAAGAGAAGCAGCATTATTCCCCCAGAGCTCCAGGGATGATGTTATTAGAGGTCTGATTCCCACAGCCAGTACACTGCAACCTTAATAAACCATGTATTTGCATCAAGGGATTACGTCCACGAGTGCAGGGGAGTGGACTCATTTAATAGTCTTTCTCTACTGCTGACTGCTCTGATCCCTTCAGCAATTCTGCTCTGCAAAAAAAACAGCTCGAGAATGACAAATTGATGCTTTCCTTCCTTTTAAAACAAGTCACTTCTGATTTTATGGCTACACCAGATGCATTTTCCTCACTTAAATTTAAGGAGGACAAGCTGGTTATATTTCTCTCTACTTTTGCCAGAAGCTTTGTATTTTGTGCTGGATGCCTCAGGACAGGGCTGATCTAATTCTACAAACTATGGTTGATCTGTTTTGCTTTTGCTGAGCAATAGCTCACAAAAATAATCTCTATGATCCTGACTGCAGCAATTGGGCAGGATTAGAAAGTCAAAGGTCTGACATACACAGGCATGTACCTTTGTCTTTAATTCTGTGTGCCTCCATTATCAGATGGTAATGCAGATAATCCTCCATTTGAATTTTAGATAAATAACTCCCTGCCCCTTTTTTTCTTTGCATAACTAATGTAGTTTTACTCCCTCTGCATGAATGAAAATACATTGAGAGTTGCCACTGTGAAAATAAAGCCTTATGTTGGCTGTAGGGTGCCTGATCTGAACAGCCTCTCAGGACTATCAGCTGGCATTAGCTGGCAATGTTCTGTCACTCTCAGACACAGCCAGTGGCACAGGGAACTGGAAACTCTCAGCTCTCCCTTCCTACAGTCATGCAAGGGCATACTGGTGTATGCAGGCAGGGTAGTTTGTACTGGTAATGCCTCTGCTGTCTCTATCACATAGATAAACAGCTCGTTTCAGGGTACAGTCCCACCAAATTAATTGTCAAGAACATATGTTTAAGCCTTTTCCTCTCACAAAGTTCTCCATCTCCTCAGTGAAAAGTTGTATTCTAAATTTGTCCTACAATGGAGTTAGGCAGCCACATGGAGAATTCTGCTCTGTAACCATATCTGTACCCAGCAATGTAAAAACCAGTGATTTCCCTTGATCTCTTTGTCTGTGGTTAGGGTCTCAGTACAGGACAGTGGGATCTTACAGACTTGTATCTGTGCAGGTCCTAAAGAAACTTTTTCTTGCATAGTTAATATTCAGACAGAATGAAGATTGTGGAGCACATACAGAGACACTTCTGTGACACTCAAGTGGCTCAGTCTCGTGGCTTCAATCATTGACCAGTTCTCAATTTTCCCAAACTGCCAATTCCATCTATTCTGACTGAGCACAGAAACTGCTACATTCTTTCCTCTATTCACAAGGGAAGCTTGTAGACCTTCAAAACAGATGCTATAATTTCCCAACAGACTATTTCTGTTCCTGTTGTTTCCTCACTTTGTAAAAGTTCATTACCAATCTCTCAAACAACATGACCTCCCTCTGGTCCTTCACTCCCTCATTCAGAGTGAAATTAGCCCTTGAGCTAGAGACTGAAACATCCTTCTGCAGTCCTAGTGTGTCTCTCTCATTCAAACCATTCTTTTCTCAGCTTTAGCCCTCAGATAGGTGATGGGATGCATTTACTTCTTTGCTCTTTTTTCTCCATTCTTCTTGTTGCCTGCAATTCCTACAGCCCTTCTACAAACTCCAGGCTTCAGAACATTTCAGCCCTAGGCTGATGTAACTACAACTAATCTTGAACTTCAGTCCCTTATTAAAATTCCCCTGTTTTACGAGTTAAAAGTGCCTTCTCCTTTTCCTTTCATATTTTTTTTCCTCAAATATTTCCTTTCTTTCAATTATTACTGGATTCTGACAGCAGTTATCCTATTTTATTTCACATTTTACAGCCAGGTATTCTGTCTTAAAATTCAAAAGAGGTGATGAATAGCTTTCTCAGCAGTAAAGGCTTGGGAAGGTACCAAGGTAACCCTGTTCTTTGGTTTTTTCCTCTTACATCCTTATCCATTAGAAACCTTACCTTTATTTAAAATTAAATTAAACCCCTTGTATTTGAGGCAAAATCCGAACATATGAAGCAATTTCATGGCACATGTTCAGAAAGCATGGAAAGAGAAGCTAAGATCCTTATGTAAATCTTGGGTTTTCTTCAGAGCTTTCTTGGAACATAAAGAATAAAAACAGATGTTTTCTTTTAAAAATTATCCAAGATCATGCACAATATGGTTTCGCCATCTGAGCTGCGGAAGAGCTCCCAGCACTGTGGTAACAACATAAAAGGAGGGATGACCATCAGCATCTGAACTGAGTGATGAGCACACAGGTTCTCCATCACTGAGCACAGCAAGAGAAACAGAACCTCAACAGAAAGAACTTCTGAGAAGCAGAGCTGGTGCAACTGTCATCTGACTAAAGGGCTCCATCCTGCACTCTTGGATTGAAGGTACAGATGTATCAGACTGCAAATGATCTGAGCTAGGCTCTGCTTGACAGATTGCAGGCAAACACCAGCTCTGCAAGCACCAACTTCCCAAGTAAGCGACTCATGTGGTTGTGTTACAGTCTTTAAATGAAAGGCAGCAGTGACAAAGACAACATCCACTGCAGGATAATGGAGAGTTACAGACTCCAGACAGCTCCAAATCTATTTCCCTAAATCTTCAAGAGCAAAATTTGAACTCCTGAAGTCAGTTACACTTAGGATCAATCCAGATTTAGGCATCGGTTAGGATAAGCATGCTTTTAAAAAAAAAATCCAAATATCAAAAATATATATTGTAAAATAAATTTTAGAAAGAATTTTGGAGTACTTTTTCTTTTCTTATATCCTCTATAATTTTTTTCAGGTTGTTTTGCCTGTTGTCATCTGAAATCTATGTACTTCCTGGACTTGCTTTCTTTCTTTAGGAGTGAATACACTGATTTTCTCTATATTTATTCATTTATGAGAAGTTTTTCCAAAATGGCTGAAGGATTTAACCATACAAATCTTTTTGACTCTCAATAGGATTTGTTTTCCAAAATTCTCTAGAGGCTTTTGAAATCTCTAAACCTCCAGTTCCTCCAGCAGACAGTAAGTCTGCTTTGTGTACTACTGTGTTTTTATTTCACAATTGTTCTACTGTGCTGGCTTACAGGCATGCATATCTGCTGATCAGCACATTTTAAGGAATCCTGGAGAATACACACAAAATTATCTGTCTCCTGTAAGGTAACTATAAGCACCAACAACAGAATGTTTATGTGTCTTATGCTGCCCAGCTCAGATGTAAGGACAGAATAATTCAGGAAACTGACTGAAAGATCAGCAGAAGCCAAGAGTGTGTGGGAGAAATGTTTCATTGGGTAGTTTTAAATCTCCACACATAAATCAGAGGGAACTGTGAACTGTCTGGAATAGAATATTAGCCACCTTCAATGTATTCCCTATCACACAGCAGGGCAGCATTTTGGATCAAATTCACCCTGCTGAACATACTGAATTCCTCAGTTCTGCTGAGCATTTCAGATTAATAATACAGAGGAGGCAGGTGAGGTGAATCACAAGAGATCAGAAAAGGCCAAACCACAGCACCTCCCAGGTTCCCCACCCGACAGCGCTCACTGAGAACAGCTGGGTGTCAGTGCACAGGGTGAAATGGTAGCCAGGTGTGGTGGGCTGGAAAACCTGAAAGGTCTCACAGGGGATTATCCACACAGCATGCCCAGTGTAGAACATGAAGATGCCTTTCATTCCTTTGTGTCTTGATTTTAAAAATTAATTGGCAGAGCCTCAACTCACTGAACTCAGGTTCATGACTACGTCTATAAAGAGAAAAATTTTTCCCTTCCTGAGACATAGCTGTGTTTTTCTCCAACAAAGTAACACCTTGTAGCACAGTTTGTACACGTGTGGATATTTGGAAATCCCTTATTAAAAAAATATACAATGAACTGTCCAAATTATGAATTTAACTCAGCAGGGTTAAAATAAAAAACAATGCATTACAGAAATAGATCTGCTGAAGGAACAGTCATTTGATCCTAGAAAATCATGACTCAGAAAGCTGCACAGCAATTGCAAACAACTCCCATTGACCCTCACCCATAATGTTTTAGGCAATAGAACAATATGCGAACCTAAAATAAGCTAGTGTTCAAGAGAAAGATTTTAAAAAGGTGTTTATTCAAGAGCTATGCCCTATATCAGTTAAAATTGTACAGTGTACGTGAAAGAAGCAAAGGTGAGAAAAGGTAAAAAAATTATTCTAGTCTGAGGTTATAATTACAAAGTGAATCACCAGAAATACACACTGAATACCTCCATCATTACCTGCTGTCTGGAGTGAAGGACTGGGTGATCAGATTAATAACTTTCTCTTAAAGTCCAGATTTTCTGTAGGCTAAGCAGAACTCAGCATCTCTGAGTAGTCTGGGGAAAAAAATTGTCTGGCAGCATCAATAATAATATAAAGTCTGAAATGGCAATTTGTGCTGGTAAGCTTTTTCTTTTTTTTTTTTTTTTTAAACTCTTCTTACTTTAGGGTCACAGTTTCTATCTTACATCCTACAGCTTATATAAGATCAACTTGAATTTTATTTTTTCCCTCTTTTCATAATTATCAGTAAAAAATCTGACATTCAACTCTGTTTCTGATCTCCCAACTTAAAATACTGAATGGAAATTAGTAACAATGAATCTAAGAAAATTATCATCAAGCAAAAACCAACAAGTGGGTGACTGCAATGAACTGCCCCCCTGGCCCTGGCCAGCTAGTCATGATCTAACAGAGAATACACCGATTTTAAGGTCACTGAAAGACATGGGAACGACAATTGATATTGATGTAAGGGGAAACAAGCTTAGAGAAGTCCAACTGTTAGTCCAGTCAGTTCAATGAAGAACTATTCAAGTGAGACAAGGCCCACTGCATGCCCCCAGTCTCCTGTAAGACACAGAGGACCCCCATTATCAGTGGCCATGACTGATTAATCACTTAGCCTCTCATCCACAAATGACCTGAGCTCTATAATTGATCCCAATGGGGCCACCAGGGCATTCCCAGTTGTGAGCAATTATTCAGTGGTCCACTATCACATTCAGCTGTCATCCATACACCAAAGAACCCATTTTATGCTACAAAATGCATTGTGATACTTCCTTCAAAATGTATTCATATGAAGACTCAGTTTGTGAAGCAAAATCCTTAAAAATAACCACAATAGAGAGGCAATTGGAGTGAATTAATTTTACCTGATTCAACTGGTAACCATTATAATTAAAAAAACAGCTCAGCTCACTATAGAATTCTCTATTGATACACTTTTATCTTGAAGAGAAGTAAAGAAAGAAAACCATTTAAAGGCACCTTATTATCTTCCTGATTGCAGATGAGGGCAGGAGTTGAGTCTGGCTCTCACTACATGCCTTCTTCAGTAAGTAGTGTGTCAATAAAAGGAGCAAAATGTAAAGGAATTTGCAGAGTCCCTTATTCCATAGAATGAATATAGTTTAGAAGAAGATGGTTTAGAAGGTAGTTTCACCATTATAGGCAAACAAGTATATAAAAAAACAGCAAAACATTCAAATTGGGGTAGATTCTGGAATTCAACCTACAGATTAATTTATCTGTAGCACACCCAAAGTCGGTAGGAGTTTGACATCACAGCTGACATCTAAGCTTTGAACTTGAGCATTACTGCCTACTTTGATTTAAATGCTATCTCCAATACCACTCTCAAGAGAGTTATGTCATGGAAATGAAGGTTTGTGTCACATTTACTTATTACAGTACAAGAAAAATATACACAATGATCCTGTCCTCCAAAATACAATTACAAATTTAATTGCTCTTCTGAAATTATCCTGAATTAAATACTTTCAAATTCTAATCTTATGTATTCTGAAGACTTTAAGATAGTAAAATAAGCTCTTTATCACAGTTTCAAGAAGAGTGTGATGGAAAAATAAATCCTATGATAAATATCTGGCAGTAAAAGGATAATGAAGCCAATATAGAGCGACTTAAGGATTGAAAGTGGCCAGGGAATAAAGAGCAACAGACTGGTTCATATTTTCCCTGCCTCTCATGGCATTAAATCTTTCTTGAGAGAGAAATTGCACCTACCCATTTTCCTAAAAGAAGGATAGATTACTGGAAGTGATAGGTCAACAGCAATTTATCTACATAACTGTCTAAGAGCATCACATTTTTTCAGCCTATTCTCTTAATGATGCAACGTGACAGATTCAGTTATTTTGAAGGGTATTATTCCTTTTTGCCCATATGCCAAGAGGAGCTTTTGCCAAAAACACAAAAAGTATTACAAAGTTGCTATGAGAGATTTAAAAACAAGTTAATTACTCATCTATGTGAGAAAGGAAACATCTGCCTTAAGAAAAACATCAACCAACCAATCTTCATTTTGAAAATGGTCAGACATAATTCAAGTCCGAAACAAAAAAGAACACACAGGTAGGAATCAGATCCAATTCCAGTGTGGATTTTCAACACTCTGATGGTACAGCAGGACCTAGCAATAAAAAGCCCAGTGCCCACAGACAGAGTGCATTTCATCATAGTGCTTATTTGTTTATTTTTGATAACTGAAAATTCATTTGAATTTGGCTGCAGAGTAAAAAGGTCTTCCCTGTATTCTTACTGTATAGTAAGTTTCTATTTCAAAATAAGAGAGTACTACCCAAAAAAATCATAATTAAAAAAGACCTATATATACTTCTATTTCAGGGGGGAAAAAAATCAGTATGAAAAATTTCACACCAAATGAGTGTTATTTGAGCTATAAACCACCAAAGAGATGCTGTTGCAAGAGAAATCGGTCTAAGTACTACTGAATAATAGCAGCCCTACCTACAGTGGGGGAAAAGGATCCAGTCTGTAAGAATGCTGAGGCAGAGCTGAGTCATGCCCTGTCCTTGTAGCTGCCCATCAGAGACTCAGTGAACATGACACAACGGGAATGTGCAGGGGGTTGCCTGAAACCTTTTGTTTGAGGAGAGAGCAAACCATGGTCGGCCTCAAGACCCGGGGCAATGAAGAGAAAAAGTCTCCCATTGATTTTAAGGGCCTTGTGTTTGGCTCTGCAATGTTTGTTTTCATGCAACTCAAGCTATTCTGCAAGTTTGCAGCCTGGCCAAACTTTCAAGCATGAATTACAATGGAAGCTGGAATGCATTCAAATGTTACAGGCTTTTCAGAAGTGGAGCCAAATTCACACTAGAAAGCTCTGTTTAACAGATAGGAATATGTTGATTTCCCAAAAACTGTGTAGTATCAAATGGCAATGTTAAAAAAAAAAAAAACAGAATTCTGTTTTCAGGCCAGGAGAAAGAGTGGAATAGCAATCTGAGCCTGTTCCAGCCTCACAAAATGCAGACTATTGCTGGGCTTGCAGCACATCCACTGATAACAGAAAGTAGAAGCGATCACTGTGCAGTTTTGTTGTTATTTAAAGGCTCTTTTAATCAATAAGCTACTTAGACGTGCAATTTTCCAGCTTAGCCATGGAAAAGTAGCAGTGTATTATTCAGCAGTGTATTGCTTATTAACATATTTTAGCTCTCTTCCTTATATTGTGCAAACTGCTGCTACGTGATGTTTAATACGACACATTTGTGTATTTCAAACCAGTGTTTTACTTCTGAGACCCTGTAGAGGGCATGAGGAAACACAAACGCTGCCTCTTCCCAAGGCCTACATTTCTGTGACTGTAATGGGAGCAGAGCTAATGAGGATGAGATACACCCAATTCTTAACACTTCTGTGCATACATAAAGTAAAAGAGCCACGATCTTTCTGCTGCCAGTTAACCTGCCAGATATAGCGGGGTCTGGGATCCTTTTCCTTGACCTGAAATGATTTCTTTTCACTTGCTTGCAAATGTGGACTTTGTGTATGGGTTTGCTGCAATTAGGTTCTGCAATTCTCACTACTCATTCACTGCAGTAATACCAAAGCAACATTTCCCCTCCCAATCTCATTATTTTTCTCATAGTCTTCAGTATTTTTTCCTGTTGCAGGGCTTACTGTAACTTAAGAGTGTTTCAAAGGTGCTTGTTTCACTCATGTTATTCTCCTTCCCAGTCCACTGAGTGGCATCAAAGTATTTTTCTTAACCCTTGGCTTTTCTGGTTTATTGCAGAGAAGAAAAGTGAATCACTGCAAGACTGATGTCCATCCTGAAGGGTGGTGGTAACACATCTGTACCTGAGAAGAGATCCCCATGAATATTTACCTGCCTTTAAATGGGTCTGAGGAAGAGGACAGGCCTGAACAAAGTGTTGCTAGGGTGTTTTAGTTATGGAAAAGGGTCTTTCCCTCACCACAGGAGTGGATGGTTTGTTCATATGAAAACCTGAAACCCATCAAGGGTCATCAAGGACAGTGACAGCTCCTTTTTCATCTCCCCTAAGTCTTCTATTCCCTGGATGGTCTGTTAATTGAATAAGCAAAACAGACCAAGCTGTCACATCCTCTCCCCATCTTCCTAGATTTTTTGGAACAGTTGAAACTTGCAGCAGTCTCAAGCTCATTTTCATTCAAGAGCATGTGGAAATACAAGGCACGATGGGAGGGGCTGTCTTTACAATAGATTCACACTGGATTAATCCAAGTGGAAAGCTGCATGCCTCTTGGTTTTTTTCAAAAGAGTGTCTAACAGGATTAATTTCAAAGCTGTGGATGTGAGTTACCATGTTTTCTTCCAAGCAAGGCAGAATGGGCCATGGTGCTGGGCATTACGGGGCTCCCTGCCAGCCAGTTTTGCTTCATGCTTCTTTGCCAATTAATCTTGCAAAGTCTGCCCCAAACAAACAGGTTACCAATGATAAATGAACAGCTAAGTGCTCATTTAGCATTTCTGTATCCCCTTTTCCCCACACAATCACTTGGGTTTATGCTCTGGAGCTGGCAATTCAGACACAAGAGGTGAAAGGTAGGAAAGGGACAGACACAAAAATCTGCACCGCCTCCATTCTTATTCCAAAAGATCTCCTTAGGGAACACCTGCCTGAATTCCCCAGGAGCAGGTGTTTACAAGGAAGGTGAGAAGCAAAGTGAGCCAAGAGGAGATGTCCAAAAGCAGCTGACACTGGTGTGTGACCTGGAGGTCACACAGTATTTATGCTAAAGGAAATGTGTGTTTGCAGCTACTTCTCAGCAACTTCCCTCTGAAGGAAGGTAATTGATATGGTAATAGATTAATATCTATGGTAATTGGTATTAACCATAAAAGCTGGATATTGCATTTTGGGTCTAAAGGTGTGCAAACTGGAGGAACTGAGGCATTTCATTTCAGCAGAACAACTGCACTAAGAGGTGCAGTCGGTGGTCATGTACCACATTGCCCAACTAAGTTTTCATAAAGATTTCAACCTAGAATTTATAAAAATTGTGTGCTAGAGATTCAGAGGGGCTTAGCAAAGACTCTTAGANATTGCATTTTGGGTCTAAAGGTGTGCAAACTGGAGGAACTGAGGCATTTCATTTCAGCAGAACAACTGCACTAAGAGGTGCAGTCGGTGGTCATGTACCACATTGCCCAACTAAGTTTTCATAAAGATTTCAACCTAGAATTTATAAAAATTGTGTGCTAGAGATTCAGAGGGGCTTAGCAAAGACTCTTAGAAAAGAGTCTGCCGTGGAACCTAATAGTAATAGATGTTTGCAATTTAGAGAGTCACCTAACAACATATAGCTTTTGGAGATTTTTGAGCTAAGCAGAAAGGAATCAGTCAGTGCTCCCTACTCCAGCATTCCCTGTAGCAAAACATCAGTCTCAGTCATTGAAGTGAACAATTCTTTATGTTTTTGCTAAACAACACCTATGCATGGTAACACTTCAGTTATGAAGACATAGGTCTGAAAGGCTTAAAAGCTTTCCACAGCAGCCAGATACACCCATCTTTTATTGGCTGAATTTCCATGCCAGCTGTGTCTCATTTCAGAATCTATGGTTATCACAGAAAAATGTCTGGTTCCTCTTTCTGCTGTGTACCACATGTGACAGAAGACACTGTAAAGCCTGTCTGGACAAGTATTTACCTCTTCTCATCCCTACCACTCCCAATGAATCTCTTTGAGGACTGCCATAAGCCTGATAAAATGTTTGCCTCATACATTGATATGTACCACATGAAATTTTCAGGAAGTACTGTAGTACAGATCTCAGAACCCCGTCATTAATGTAATGTCCTAGAAGCCTTTTTAGTTTTCTGCAGGATCTCTGTGGCCAAGGAAAAAAGCAGCTAAGAATCCGTACTGCCTCTGTCACAGGATTCCACATGGTGTCAACTCAGTTGGGAGGAGGTGATCCTTGAATATTAACTACCTTTCTCGGAACCCTCTTCCCTCCAGGACCTTCCCCCATGGTTCTCTACCAAGCAGATCCCTGAAGAGGCCAAAGTCTGCTCTCCTCAAGTCTGGGCTAGGTAGTGAGCTTGCTGTGCACCCTTTTCACTGTCCTAACACTTCAACATTTCACCATGTCATGGTCACTCCAGCCAAGACTGCCCTGGAGCTTCACATTCCCCACCAGCCCTTCCTTGGTGGTGAGAACAAGATGCAGCACAGCACCTCTCCTTGTTGGCTTCTCTGTCACTCGGAGAAAGAAGTTACCATCATTGCATTCCAGTGCTCTGCTGTGGTGTCCCTCCTACAGATCCTGGGATGGCTGAAAGAATACATGAAAACCAGGGCTGCCTCTTCCACTTAGTCTTCCTGGTTAGCACTATAATGCCACTATCCCCACCCTCCTTTCATCCTGACCCATAAGCTCTCAGGGAGCTCCTCATCCATCCCCCCAGGCACTCCAGCTGGACATTCACACAGATGGAAACAGCCCTTCCTTGTTGCCTTTGCTTGTCCTCTCTGAAGTACCTGTACCCTTTCATTCCAATACTCTGGTCATAAGATCCATCCCACACACATCCATGATTCCACAGCCCCATAGATCTGCACACATTTCTAACTCATCTTAATTACTTCCAATGCTACTTGCATTTGCATTGAGGCATTTAAATCTAGCCCCCAGTGAAGCTTTGGACTGGCTGGAATTCCTTTGTCCTGCTCTTCAGGGGTTCTCCTGCTGATATTTGATCCCTCTCCAGGCTCTGGGCACCTCCTGCTGGCCCTGGCATTCAACTGATAGGAGTGGGATGGGCTGAGGTTCCCTTCCCACGGAAACTTAAAAGCCCTGCCCACCAGCTTGGCAAGCCTGTGACTGATGATGCTCTTCCCCTTCTCTGACAGATGGAGCCCATCCGCCTCCAGCAGACCAGGTTTCCAAGCAGACTCCTGTGGTCTAGGTAGCTGAACCAGGCCTTGTCCTTGCTGGTGCAATCTTTCATTCTCCTGCATCACTGGCCCCTCTTCCTCCCTCTCTCCCTCTTTCCTGTGTGTGCCAACAGGAAAGTTTGTATCTGTCTGGCTGTGGGCTGTGAGTCCACTGCAGATCGTGCCTGGAGCCAGCTCTCCAACTCCCTCCCAGCCTCCCTGACATGAATCGCCCATCTCAGCACCTCCTGCAGCTCAGCCAACTGTTGCAAATATGCAAATTGTAATTAGAAGCAAGTGTTAGACCAGCCACATTAGCACTGATGTTGTAAACACGCTGCAGCTTGATTTACACAACAACATTTTGACAGCACAATTATGTCAGTTAAAAACAGGGGGAAGAGCGCAGCTACAGCATCTTAGCTATGACAGAGCTGACGAAATCACTCCTTGTTGAGTTCACACTGAATCTGACATATTTTCTTCTGAAGCAGAACTAGAGCTTTACAAGGACTGCTCAGCTGGAAAACAAGCTGTGAAGGCAGGAAAGTATAGCCAGGGAGCAATGACGAGCCATTGGAAGCAGTACAATTAGCACACATGGGTCCACAAGAGGATGACCTCCTTTTTTAAACATTCGTAATTTTCACCAGAACAGAAACTCCTACTGAATTCAGCAGGCTACTGAGAGGTCTATCTAAAGTTCACACAGCAACTGGGATGAGTCCACAGTTGTAACAATTAAATTGTTATAATTAGGAACCTGGCTCAGCTGCAACTGAATATCCCAAATGCAGCCTACTCGCAATCTTTCCTATGCTTGTAAGTGCATATAAAAAGTTAATAACAAACTGCTTTATTATCTAATAACATACAGGATAAAAAAGAAGTGACTCAGCAAAAATAAAACCTCTGATTTAAATTATTGCTATCCTGCTAATATTTGCCTCACAGTCCTTTGAGAAGTCATGTTTTGCATGAATATTTTGTACTGTGAAATCAATGAAGACACCAAGTTCTTTTTCCAAGATGAAGAGATCGAATCCCTGTTTTAAATGGGGAAAAAAAGCATTGACATTTCAAGAACAGTACAGTTTGTACTTCTGAGATGAGAGCAGTATGAATTATGACTCTGATATTAAGTAGTTCTGGTCCATCTACTACTCTCCCCTCAAGAGCAACTTCAATTTCCATCTCCACTGAAGTTAAAAAGAAGACTGAATTAGAAACATGCTTCTTCTCCAATTCAGTTCTCTTTAAAACAGAACAAGGCAGTTAAAAATGTCTTAGACAGAGGGCAAGGAACTATGTATAATTATAGCAAAGTCAGCAGTAGTGTAGCACAAAAAACAAACACTTGAGATTTAAAATAGAAACTGCATGCCTGGATTTTAGCAAGGAGCCACTTACAGCCCTTTTCGTTCCCTGTGTAATGGACAGGAACAGGAATAAAAACCCCACAAAGCAAGGTGTGTATTCCATCTAAGTTGTTGTCTAACCACAGAAATTTTGGCAGTGAAACTCCTTAAGAATCAAAAACTTCCTAAGCTTCCCAAGCTGAGTAAAGAGAACAGTTAAAAGTGATCCCTTTCTGTCAATTCATGTATTTCCATTGGAGTCTTACATCTGCAATGTAGCTGCATTTTGACAAAGTGCTGCCCAGAAACAGTGTCTGAGCCCCATCTTCCCTGTGGATGCACCACAGCTCTGCATTACACAGCCTGTTTTCTTCTCAGGTGGTATCTTCTATCTCCTACTTCTTAATTATTAATTGCTTAAGCTCCAACCATCACCCCTTAATTTCTGTTGTGTTAAATCAGGCCATTTTCTGTTTTATGCAAAGATCTTAAACAATGTAAGCATGCTAATCACTATCCAAAGCTAACTGGCATTTTTGTGAGCATCCCATCTTTTTATTTGCACATGTGCAATGAAGAATCTTTTTAGAGGCCCAAATAGTAACATTCCAACCTTCATTTTTTTGTTTCCTTTTCATCCAGGTGAGGAGAGTGCCTTCCTCAGCCCTGGTGTATCCCTGGGGCCCAAGGTCTATTTCATGTTTAGTTTACAGCTTGGTGTTTATGTCCTTTCACATGAAATTCACACTTACAGGAACAACAGTGTTTGATATTGAAGTTGCTGCAGCTGAATGGACCATGTAATTAGGCATGGATTCGTTTGTTGGCAAGCTCCCAAGGAACGTGTGACACCAAGTAACTTTCCTGGCTGTCTACTATGGGCTCACAATAATGCCCAAAATAACTTCTTCTAATCTCTGCAAAAATATGGAGGGCCACAATCCCACTCTGGGGCAGAGGCAACACACCACCTTCAGAGAGTGAATGTTAACATGAGGAAACATGTTTTACTCATTTTCTCTGGTCTCCTAAGGAAGAAGGAGAATGTAAATTTCCAAACAGAAGAGTGGAATAAATGTATTTCTGTAAATATTAGTGGAACTGGATACTTCAACGATATACAAACGATTCTTTTTTCTTCACAGAATTCACAACTATTTTTCCACAGTTTCAGCTCTAACAGATCATTGGGTTTTTTCCTTAAGGGAAATTTTCCACAGGAAATTCACAACTAAGCGTGGCTAGTATGCCCCAAACACAGCCCAAGAGAGCAGATGAGCAGCTAGCTCATGGCCAGTTCACAAAAGAAAAAGTCTTCTTTACCTGCAGAGTTTTATCCCGAGTTCTGACCTTTAAAGAACATAATGCCTCATTTCCGCAATTCGGAAATTAAGATTTCAGCACGTCACCCCCTGGTGGTTACCGAAAGCAAATACAAGCGGCGAAACGCGGCCGTGGTCAAGCCCTTCGGGATCACGCAGGGTGCGCTGAGCACAGCCCCCCGGGCTGCTACCTGCCCCCAAAACTGCCCCCAAAACTGCCCCCTCTCCCTAAAATCAGCGAAAAAACACTGGCCAGGATCCACCATCGCCATGGGCGGCGAGAGCCCAGCCCGCTTACCTGCCTGAGGCACCGGGCTGGGCTCACCTGCCTGAGGAACCTTCTGGAAGCCTCCAGCCGCCGCTCACCTGCCTGAAGAACCTTCTGGAAGGCTCCAACCGCTGCTCGCCTGCCTGATGAAGGCTCCAGCCGCTGCTCACCTGCCTGATGAATGTTCTGGAAGCCTCCAGCCGCTGCTCACCTGCCTGATGAATGTTCTGGAAGCCTCTGCGCGCCGCCGGGGCGCAGTGAGCCCGAGCCCTGAGGGAGGGTGGGGCAGGCACAGCCCCTCCCTCAGCGCCGGCCCGGGGACATGGCGCTCCCCTCACGGGTGCTCCTGAGACGCTCCACAGCCCCAAGTCCCCGCTCACAGCCTGCGATCCCGGAGAAACTCCGAGAGGAGCCGTCCAGGACGAGTTTCGTGAGCAGAGGTGGCATCGCCAGGTGAGGTCCCCCTGGGGCTCGGGCGACACCTCAGGCTATGGGGTAACACACCCCAGGGGAGAAGCAGCCACAAATCAACCTTAATTCTAAATTGGACACGTGTCTTTCTTTCTCTCCCGGATGGGTTATTGGGGCCCATCCCTCTCCGAAGAGCTGTTCGCAGTTGCGAGGAGAAGGGAAGGGCGGGGGTGGGCTCCTCCCGGCCGCCCCATCTGCCGCAGGAAGCCGGGAGCTGGAGAGCCCCGCAGGGCGGAGGCGGAGGAGAGCCCCGCGGGGAGAGGGGCCCGCGGGCGGGCGGAGGCGGAGGAGAGCCCCGCGGGGAGAGGGTGTCGGCGGGCGGGCGGAGGCGGAGGAGAGCCCCGCGGGGAGAGGGTGTCGGCGGGCGGGCGGAGGCGGAGGAGAGCCCCGCGGGGAGAGGGTGCCCGCGGGCGGGCGGGACGCGCTGCCCTGGGCTAAGCCCGGCTGGAAATGAAGCACCAGACAGCTGCTCAGGCAACCCCCTCACTTCTCCTCACCCGGTGCGATGGAGAGGAGGATCAAACTCTAGGTTGTGATAAGAATAGTTTAGTAGTCGAGAACGAAGTAAAATACAGAAATGACAATAAATGATAGTAATTATGATAATTAAAAGGTGGTGCACAATTGAACTGCTCACCACCCACTGACTAATGCCAGACTCCCCTTCCCAAACCCATATCAGCCCCATTTCTGGGTAACTCTCCAGGAGTTACTAGGCATGATATTCTCTGGTGTGGAATGTCCCTTTGGCCAGTTTGGGTCACCCATCCCAGCTATGGTCCCTCCCAGTTTCTCTTGTGCACCTTCTTACTGGTAGAGCATGAGACTAAAAAAAAAAAAATAATTCACTGACTTAGTATAAATACAATTTCGCAAAAACCAAAACATTGGTGTGTTATCAACACCATTCTCAGTCCAAATCCAAAACACAGTACTGTAACAGTCAGAAGAAAATAACTCCATCCCAAATGGAACCAGGGCACAGGCCCACCATGAGCTCTCACCTCATGTAGAGGTCTGGCTACTGCCACAGGGAAACACACATGTCCTCGTTTTCCAGCCTGGCCTAGAAGCAGGATTGCAGAGACGTTTAAGCTCAGAGCTCAAACACAGCGAGCCTTTGGGGATTGGGGTCAGGGAGAGCTGGTAAGCGCTTGACTCAATCCCATTTGTGAATTAAACTAAAGCATGGGCTTAGCAGCCGTGCTGCAGGTTTAATGAAGCTTCAGCTTGTGCAGCCTGCCTTTCATTAACTTGGACAGGCTTTCTGGAGTGCCCCAGGGTGGGGAATGTGAAAGGACACTTGGTCCAAGTCGCTCGAGAGGCCTCTGGCCAAGCACAAACCACCACGTTCTGCCTGCCAAGCTGTGCCTCGACCCCTCCAGGCTGGAGGCACGCCAGGACTGCTGCTTCCTACCCCTGGATACAGAGAAAGAGTACAGCTGTAGCTGCAGAGATATTCCCAGCCTCATGGTGCTTCCAGTGAAAACCAGGCATAGCTCCTGAAAATAGACAAAGTATTGTTAAAAAAAAACCCAAACTGTCTGAAACTTGGGCTCATTCAACAACCTTTTTATGAAAACAAAGCATGTTCTATACATGTACTAATTTTTAAAAGCTTGGCACTTGGTACTTGTGAGAGCAGCATTTGCACTGCCAAGAGTATTTTACTCTCATAGGACAGAGATAACCAGATCTAAAAAAGCACGTGGAGCAAAGACTTTGAGAAGATTTACCCAGTTATTTGACAGGCAGAGGAATTGCCTCATTTTGCCTTCTATTTTAATAACGAGTGCTCTTCTCACTTGCCTGGATTGAACAGGCTGATCTCACCAGCAAGCTATTTTTCCACTCAAGCATCTGCCCAGCCACCTTGGAGCAAGACTGAAACGCCAGGCTGGGTTCTTCTATTGCAGGAGCAGTAATTAAGGTCCCAGATGTTGCCACTCAACACCTGTACCTTATTTTTGTCTGCTGCAACTGGAGCTGGACTGTGACACAGCAGAATTACAGCAGCACTTGGTGCAGCCTGCTGCTGAGACAGTGGGCTGCTGGTGTCTGTAGCCCTGTGTCAGGTACTGCCACTGCTGGGGACAGCCCATGTGCTTTGCTCTGCGGCCTCAGCACTGAGTCACGCCCTGCCTGCTTTGGCAGAACATTTGCTGACCTACCTGCAAGTTTTCTTTTAACTTGGCTTAGCTGTAACAGCATTTTTTTCTTCTGCATGCGTGGTCATGGATGATTTGCTTTTACTTTTACTTATCCTTGTATGGTACCTCTGCAGTTGTGCACAGACAGGACTGACGGGTCATTGTTCTGTGCAGAAAATACAACCCGTATATAAATGATGTCGTGGGCAGAAACACAGGCCTGGGATGGTAGCAGAGACCTTGAGAGGAGGTGGCACAGGATGCAGTGGGGAGGAGTACAGGAATAAGATGACAAAAGATGAGGCACAGGCTTGCCACTGGAAATCCCACAGCTACAAACAAACCAGCCATTGTTTTCCATTAAAAAACACAGTTAGTGTTTTGTATAGTTAGATAAAACCACCTTGTCATGCATACAGAACAAAGAACAAGTTTCCACCATATGCAAGATACATCATGTATAGCAAATTTGGGTATCATGTCAGTTGCAGACCACTGATGAAGCAGCAAGGTGTNATATGTTTTCTCTTTCTTGATTAACAAGATTTTGAAGGTAACATGCTTTAAACCTACTCTGTATTGTCACAGTAGTACTCAAAGTGCACTAAGTTACAGATGCAGGATTAAGATCCCTGTGTGTGGAGGAGATCCCAGACTACAAGTGACTTTTCTTGAANCTCTTCTCACTTGCCTGGATTGAACAGGCTGATCTCACCAGCAAGCTATTTTTCCACTCAAGCATCTGCCCAGCCACCTTGGAGCAAGACTGAAACGCCAGGCTGGGTTCTTCTATTGCAGGAGCAGTAATTAAGGTCCCAGATGTTGCCACTCAACACCTGTACCTTATTTTTGTCTGCTGCAACTGGAGCTGGACTGTGACACAGCAGAATTACAGCAGCACTTGGTGCAGCCTGCTGCTGAGACAGTGGGCTGCTGGTGTCTGTAGCCCTGTGTCAGGTACTGCCACTGCTGGGGACAGCCCATGTGCTTTGCTCTGCGGCCTCAGCACTGAGTCACGCCCTGCCTGCTTTGGCAGAACATTTGCTAACCTACCTGCAAGTTTTCTTTTAACTTGGCTTAGCTGTAACAGCATTTTTTCTTCTGCATGCGTGGTCATGGATGATTTGCTTTTACTTTTACTTATCCTTGTATGGTACCACTGCAGTTGTGCACAGACAGGACTGACGGGTCATTGTTCTGTGCAGAAAATACAACCCGTATATAAATGATGTCGTGGGCAGAAACACAGGCCTGGGATGGTAGCAGAGACCTTGAGAGGAGGTGGCACAGGATGCAGTGGGGAGGAGTACAGGAATAAGATGACAAAAGATGAGGCACAGGCTTGCCACTGGAAATCCCACAGCTACAAACAAACCAGCCATTGTTTTCCATTAAAAAACACAGTTAGTGTTTTGTATAGTTAGATAAAACCACCTTGTCATGCATACAGAACAAAGAACAAGTTTCCACCATATGCAAGATACATCATGTATAGCAAATTTGGGTATCATGTCAGTTGCAGACCACTGATGAAGCAGCAAGGTGTGAAAGTTTGTTGACAAACATAAAAAAGACCCCAAGTGAATCCTGGAGTGAGAAAGATGCAGCCATCATCACATCTCTTGCCAGCCAAAAGACCTTGCATGCTGCTGATCAGCCTTAGCACCCCAACCACCACACTGAAGGCAGCAGCATGAGGACTCTGAGAAGTGGAAGGGTGAGTGCAACACCAGGAAATGGGCAAGAAGCTGAACTGTGAGTATAAGAGACTTAGCCATATTGNAAAAAAAAAGGAAGTAGTAAGAAGATAATTAAGCAAGATTTAAAAGTTGTCATGGTAATGTACTCTTACATGTAAATCAGTGTATGAATTTAGGCAAATTATACTAAGAGCTGCCACTGCTTAAGGATTTTTCTCTCTTTTGTAGGAAAGACTGTAAGCATTGCAATTATTTTTTCAAATTGTTTTTAAAAGTGTACATTTCTTATGGGCAGAATAGCAGATAATTTGTTGAATTTAACTTTAGATATTTATATGTTTCTTTGAAAGAATCTCTATCTTGTTGTAAACCAACTCTTCCTGCCTCCCACCTTCTAAAGATTTATATTTATATCCTGGCCGAACTTGCCCTTCTGTGATGTCAGAAAGCATGCCCAGAACTCACATCATTGTTTAGCCTTCCCAGTGGGGAGGGGGCAGGGAAAAAAAAAAAAAGACGTTTTTAGAAACATTTCTACTAATTGCATAAAATAAATGTTAAAATTAATGAAATACCTGACATTGTGATGAGCTTCCACGGGAACAAGGTTTCAGACCTACGGAATCTATTGCAAATGCTTCCTAAAAATACCACTCCTCAATAATGAACCCAGAGCTGGCCTTGGAGCAGGGCAGTGTAGATTTGTGAGCAGCTCCTTGAATTTGGGTCTGTGACCCGCGCTGCTCTCGGGGATACACCCGACCCCTGTGCTGAGGCCATCTGCCACCATCAGGAGCTGGAACTCTACCCAGGGTCAAAGTGGGAGCACGATCTGCTGCCAAGGCATGTCTGTCTGTCTGTGACATTTACGTATTTTTGGAAATGCAATCTGAGTGTAGCAGATTATTCAGAGGAGACTTGGACTATTTTTGAAAAGAATACAAATTATTTATATAAGGGGTGATAGGCATGTGGAGGCTGAGAGAAAGCAGAGAGGTGAAGGGAAAATAGAGCTAGAAAAGAAGCAGGAAGGGGATAAATAGGCATATGGTGAGCTCTAGAAAATACATGCCAAAAGTATGGTAGGAATGGGAAAAGACCCAAGCAGAGGGGGTGGAAACTCTCTCCTGCCCCATGGAGAGAGCCAGGGCCTGGCCAGTCTGCCTCTCCAGGATTGCCAGCCAGGGACATGACTCTTTAAAGCCGGCTAATCCTGAAGCACAGTGGTGTGTCTGGGACACCGCTGGGTAACTGAGGAATTAGGCTCCAGAAAAGCTGCTTGTGCTGCATGTGCACACTGCAGAACACAGGGTGCTACCAACCACCGAGGAATGGCACAGCCAGGTGGGCCTGGGGCAAAATTTGAAAGGAGAGATGAGCTCTTGCAGAAACCAGAGAGAGCTGACGCTGCTCCCTCATGCATTGCTGCGCACTTGAGCTGCCTGGTGTGCAAAGGCTTCTGTTCAGCAGCAAAACATTCAGAGCAAACTGTTCCCGGGATTGTGGGGCAGCAAGTTCCACAGTTTAACTCTGTGCTGTGTTAAAGTGTACTTCCTTTTGTTTATTTCAAATTCTGTTACCTGGTAATTGCACTGGGCTCCCTGTTACAAGAACAAAGGAGAGCACTGGGAGAAGCAGTCAATTTCTATTCATGTTTCAACCTCTTCGTTGATTTTTTGTTGTTACTGTTGCCAGTCATGTATCTCCAGCCATTATTTCTTCTTCAAGCTGAAGAATTCTGGATTATTTAACCTCTTCTGTCTATTCCACATTGCTGATGATCCAGGGCATAAAGCGAAAAAAAAAGAAGATAAAGTATCTGCCTCTTTTTATTTCCTAAAATCCATTCTGAGTTCCGAACAAGGCAACATGAGAGATGCATCCTGTGATACAGAGATGGTTCTTGTTTTCTTCTTCCATTTGTTTCCTAATTACACCTAATGTTACAATTGTTCTGCCCTCTGTTGAATAGTCAGACTCGCCCCCGCAGGCAACAGTTAATTTGCAGTTCAGCCTGCTGTAGTACAGAGCTGGTTTTCCTCCCGTGCATTACTTACCAGTGACAAGTTCATTGGGTTTCCAATCAGGCCGTCATTCACTACAGCCTGTGCAGCTCTGGGCACTCAGATTTGTATCTGACCACAAACACCCAAAAACCGCAGAGTGCCGAGTGCCTGCGTTCCCCACCCCTCCTCTTGTCAGGGCAGCAATGAACCCAAGCAAGCAACAGCGCAGCACTCAGCCCACAGCCCTTGGTAACTCAGCTGGGTCCTCCCTTCCTGCAGGCATTTCTGCTCAGCTCTTCTCTTTTAAACCCTAGGAGTGAAGGTTATCAGTCCAATAAAAGACTTTTTTTCTTCTATCCACAGTTTAGGGGCTCGAGGAAGCTTTAGTGAAAACTGGTTCTTTTTTGGGATTGGTTTTTTGTTTGTTTGTGGGTTTTTTGCTTTGGTTTTTGCTTTTTTAAACTTGACAAGTACATCTTATTTTTTTTCTCTAGGAGAGAAGCACAGTCCTGGTGTGGATTACTGAGAAAGGCTGTGAAATCTCCATCACTAGATGTTTTCAAGACTTGGCAGGGCAAAGCCAGGGCTGGCCTGCACTAGCTTCAAGCACAAGTCTGGACTAGATGATTTCCAGAGTTTCTTCCAACACTTGCATGGTTTTGTATTGGCTGTGTCACACCTGCCTGCTTGCTTGTAAGTGCCTCCAGAGCTGTAAGAGCAATCCTTAGAGTTTCTCATGTTGCCCCCAATATTTAGCCAAGGCCAAGTACCTCACCAGCTGCCTATGTTTTATTACAGTGTGTAATTTTTAGCAATTTCTTTTGGAATGAGATTGAACTTCCTAGGCTGTGGTAAGTAGGACTTTTTCTGAAGCTCTTTCAAAAGTCAATCTTTCCTCTAGTTCCAACTGGAAGTGACATGTTAGAAACCACAGTCAGTTGCTGAGTTGCTTTAGGGCTCTTGGTCCATACCAGTTGGGCCTCATAGTGATTGATAGCTTTTTTCATACCTACACAGTTCTTGCTTTGACAGGACACCTCCTTGACACTTCTGCCTCCACCAAGTTTCCAAGAAATCTATTTTTAATCAGACAAGCTCTCTGTCTTCAGATCCTCTGCAAATGGTGACAAACAGGAAGAGCAGAGCACTGTGTGTCTGGCAGACACTGGCAGTGACATCTCCTTAGTAAATCCTGTGTTTAAGCAGAAGTGCCACAAGGAAGCACTACATATATTCTACATTCATGCACCATGTCTTTCGTAAAGTCATCTGTTTACTCCAGCAGGTGTGGTGACTTTTCTTCATGTTTGATAATCCATTTAACCCCATGCAGGACAAAATTTAACACCTTACCACTTGCCTTTCATAAAGCCTCATATTCTCATCCCAAATCCCACATTATTACCACCAATCCGTATGTGCAGATCTCCTTTGAGTCCTCCTGCAGTCTGACCAGAGTGGTACCTGTTATGCAGAACATGAGCAATTCCCAGCCAGTGTGACCAAGGCAGAATGAATGTCACAGCTTCAGAGTGGCAGGGAACTCTGCCCCGCCTGTGCTGCATCCCTTGAAAGGCTCCAGGTGCATTTGCAGAGCTGCTTCCATAAATAAAGCATTCTGGAGCCCAGCACACACACACTCACCTCCTTTACCACACATGCAGAGCAGGCAGAGCTCAGCTCTCCCCCACTGCCACGGGCAGAGCAGCACAGAAATAGGACTCTCGAACAGCCCTTCAGGTGTTTCGAGAGCCACAGAAACTCCACAAGGTAATTCCTGGGGGCTATTGCCAGCTGCAGGGGTGATCAGAGGTAGGGGCACAACATGCCTCCAGCAGCTACTGTGTTTCTACAAAGATGAAGGAATCAGCATGAAACCTGCTAATGGAATACTTGTCGCTCTTGAGCTCAGATTCTTGAGGGTGTTCTGACAAGACAGATTTGAAGATGTGTTGTTAATGTTCCTGTGCCTCCTGGTTCTCTCCTCATGAAAGTAAAAAGAGCAAAATACCTGTAATCTTCCTCTTGCTCCTTGCAGTTTATGATGGTTGTTCTGAAACACTGACATCAAAAGATTGTGAGTTTCACACCTTCACAACATCTCAAATAACCAGAGTTCTACTCCAGTATCTGTTCTTACAACTGGACATCGTGTCTGGGGGGTTCACTCCTGAGTAAACCTTATTTTCTACTACTAGAAGTCTGTCACACAGTGTGACAGCCATTGCTGGTCCCTACTGTGGTGTGAACACTCAGGATTCCAAACTGCATGTGTGCTCAGTGCTTCTGTGAACTGCCACTGGAAAGGGAGGCAGTAAGCCAAGTGCCATGATAGAGCCTGGACATTAAATGATGGAAGCAGACAGCATTCTGAAACAGTAGTAATTTCATGAGTCTTTTTAGACTGGGGTGGTTCACATCCCCTCCTCTCCCCCCCCACCAGCTCCCAGAGTAGGAGAGAAATTCTAGAATCAGTTTCTTCCTGGTGCTAAAGAACAACTCTCAGGTAGTCCTGCAAAGGACTTCTCTCTTATAAAATCTTAGCTCAGCAGTGATATTGAAATGAGAGAGGGGAGGATGGATAGAGAAGGATGTAAGGGAATTTCTCAATTTTCAACTGGATTCAATGAAGAAAGCAAAGCAGCTTCCAAGGAAGGCACCTGGCAGCTGAGTGCCACTGCTGTCCTGGAGAAGAACTTCACCTGAGATGAAGTTTGCAGATGTTACACCGTGCACTGCCAAACCCTGAGCAGAACACTGACCTCAGCTTGTCCTGCCAAGTTTTCAATGCTGCAAGTAGTTGCTCCTGGTTCAGCAGTGTATGGGATCTCCATGGCAACTGCCAGACAGCACGTGGTGCTCCTGGAATATCATTTGGGAAGTAAGATGCTCATGGGCTAATTGCTCACCCATCTGGAGACCCTCAGAGCCTTCAGCAGCACCTTGCTCTTACAAGTACTTGATGCTTCAGAACAAGGAGTGCTGTGCAACCACACCCCAGGCCCAGATGTTAATCCAGTTTCTGATACTGTAACTTGCATGATGGTTCTTTATCCTGTCTGATCTCTGTATCTCTGATTTCATCTCCAGGGAAAGTTGGTTAACCAGGGGTATTCACTGTCCTTCCCAACCGCTGGTCACAGGCAGATGTTCACTTTTTAGCATGCTATCACTGAAACATCATTTTCTTTTACAAGTCTGAATCTCTACAATTCTTAGTTTATCTCCAGGACATCAACAATTCCACATGCTCCTGAAACAGACATTTACTGGTGTTGTGGAAACTTCATCGATTAAAACAGCGACTACAATGTACTGAACAGTCCTGCTCTCCCAGGTATCTTTGTCCTGCATGTCTAAAATTCTGTTTGAAAGGAAGATGAACTCTACCTCTCTAAGAGGTACAATTCCTGTTTGGGAAGTCAAACCACACACTGACAAAGTCTAAGTACAATCTCACAGATGACAGTAGTTAGTGAAATCTGGGTTCATAAAACTCATCCTGGCCTTGAGCTGTACAATTTCTAAAATCGTAATACATGGGTTTTCCTGCTTAGACCCAAGAGAGAAAGTGCCTTGCAATGGTGCCATGTGCTGTTTTCACTGGAATGAGACTCACAATGGCTCAGCACCCAGGTGGGTTTGGAAATCAGCTCAGGAAACATGGGGGAGGTTCTGGTATCAGCAAAACCTGGTGCAAAAACAGCCTGAGCAGGTGCCCTCCCGCCCTTGCAGCTCAGACTCCTCCTCTGTGAAGAGCTTGAGCTGCCTGTGAACAGCCAGAGCCCGAGCCAGCCCCGTGTGCACACACCAGAGCTCCGGCTTTGGCACCGCGCCCCTGCTCACCGGGGCTCGCTGACGCAGGAGCACTTTGGGTCTTGCTGAGAACCCAGCACCTGCTGAGGGTTTCTCAAAGAAAAAGGCACACCCTGAGCTCAGCTTTAAACACCATCACCACAGTGCAGGACTGACTGAGGTGAGCAGGCTCTGAACTGAGCACTGTGAAAACAGAAACCAGGTAAGATCTGCACAGGGAAGGGTGGGAGTGTGTAGAGACACCTGTGGTTCAAGAGCTGCTTCACTTGGTCCCAGGCACCGAAGTTCAGAAACCACAGCACATCCTATGAGATTTTTGGATGTAAAAAAAGCTGAAGCTGTATCATATATGTTAATCAACCAGCACAAACCAGTTCTCCTGAGAACTTCTGAAGGCTAGTCACAAGTATTACATAAAATGAACATAACGTTTCATCTTTGTATAAACCTCTTAACATCGTATAACAACACCTGGATAGATGTATATTTGTCTTTTCTTGTGAGGAGCATCAAAATTTAGTCTCTCAACAGAATGATTTTAGGGTCTGGGGTGTTTATATTACAGTCCTAGACTGGATGTATGATAGGCTAACAAATCATTCTAGAGTACTGGTTTGCCCCAGTAATTTCAATTTACATTCTACAGGGATGCATAAGTGACTTGAAGTCCTGTATGTTTGCTTTTGTCTCGTATTTGAAATGATACTTCAATAACCATTATAACCTACATTAAATAAGGGGGAACTTGTATGATTATCTGGGATAAAATAGCTACAAATTTATTCTCACAAAATCCTTGGTAAGGCTCTCACTGTAATCTAAGGTATCACAAATAAAAAACCATTGTTTTGCAATATGAAGCTCAATTCTGAAGCTGGATGTTTGAGATACATGAATATACTCAGCACACCAATTCCAATCAGAATTTTCCACTAGGAAGATGAACTTTTTTCCTTATTAAAAATTTATAGCCAGGTTTTAACAACAGTTAGGGCAAAAGAGACTACAAACAATAATTGCATCATTTCTATTTAATTTACAATGTTCAATTTCTGCCGCTGAAGTATAATTTCATTATAGCACTTTAACCTGGATATTTTAATTTGGGCAAGATAGCTTTGCTTTAAAATTCCTTGTCAAATGAAGACAAAAATTGAAAATATGAGGCAGCAAAATGACACCAGATGTTACACAGCAGTTTTATATAACACATTACTGAACTACCTGTTAAGGCTCAGTAACCTGAATATCGAGCTTTTGAACACCAATTCATGCCTTTGCATAGAGCTGTGACACAAAGTGATCTTACTCCCAGTCTTCCTTATGGTTTGTACTTCAATTCAAACAGACTGTAAATTTAACAGTTGATCAGAAAACAACTCTGTCTGGATATTTTAAAAGTTTTTGCCCCAGAAATGCTTTCAAGAGCCACATGTTTTGTGTAAAGGCCAACAATACATCCACAAATAAAACCACAGAGTTCTACAACTTTGGCATTATTCCCAGAGCTAAGGTGTGTGCACAGCTCCTGAATGGTATCATTTGACAAAATCAACTCCTTCCTTCCCTTTCTCATTCAAACTTCTGCAGTAATGCCTTTCACCTTGGTTTTCATGTCTTGGGTACTGGAAACAGTGAGAAACAATACAACTGGCATTCTAGGACATATCACAGGGTCGGCTTTATAGGTGGAATGAAATCATTTCATCCACATCACACTCCAGGCTGACACTCTCCCCCCCATTTTTGAAAAACTAAATGCAGAGACACAACAAAATCTTCTGTTGCAATATAGGAAACTTAAAGGATTCCTACACTAAGCAGTGTATCTAATAAAATTCCTGTAATCATTTCTTTTACTCAAAACAGAGTCCCCTTTTAGATATCGCCTGATTTTACTCTACAAAAGTTCAATGAACCTTCCTTTAAGTAACTTTGGTACAATTAAGACAAACCAGAATTCTGGAAATAGGTACTACTGCCTACTACAACTCTTCATTATTTACCAATCTGGCTTTCCACACATAGAGAGAAAGTCTTTGGCCTTTCATTCTCCCAAGTGATGAAATGGAAGTTCAGGCTGTGGGTTAGGAGATGTGGAGATAGAGTCTGAAGACAGCAGGAGATAGATGTGACACGTCTACCTCTCAAATGTCAGGCTCCCTCCAGAGCAGCTCCCTTTCCTCCCAACGAGGCCTGCTGTTCCCAGGGCTCCTTGCAGCCCCCTTGGCATCACCACAGCACTGTTGTCACACCAAGCGTGGCAAGCTGGGGCACAACCTATAGCTGCAAGTTCAGTTCAGTTTTCACAGTTGGAATAAAGATCCTGTGGCATCAGTAAACCAATCTACCCTTGGGCGAAGACTTAGAGCAGTTGCATTATTTATAATGGTTTCACTTTTATTTACAGTAAGACTATCTGAGCCTACTGATGCTGCAAACATCTTAATAAATTACAGTCCTTTAGATAGGGGACCTTTAGGGCAAGTAAAAAGAATATGTATGAAAGGCTTCTGTTCCACACAGCTAAAAGAATCCAGTAGTGTCCTTTACCCAAAGAGAAATTAACATATTACACAGAGGAAGAGAAGCAGCAGCATCAAAAATGACAGTGGCCTGGTTTTGAAAACACTTGGCTAGTGGAATTCAGGGCAAATTCCAGTCTCATTATCTTCAAAAACCCAATTAACAGGCCATCCTATAAGGGCAGGCTTGATGCAGAAGAATGGCAGTTACTTAAGTCCTCTATCTTTTGAACTCAAATTCACATTTTTGGTTTTCCATGCCCTTTAAACAAGAAAAGTACCACATTCATAAAGAAACTTTACTGAAAAAGTCACATGGGCTTGCCTGGTTACAGCCCCAGCTAACCAAGTATACTTTGGCTTCTGCTTAGTGATGACCAGAAAAGAAAAGCGAGGTAAATCAGTGCCATACACATCAGGCCACATCACCTTCCTCCTATGCATATCAAGCATTTCAAAACAGATTGAAAGTGAAATAATATATGAGAAAGGCTATGACTCCCAAATCTGTAGAAGCTTCACAGTTATCCTGTTAATCTGAAAATGCTGATGTCACCCTTAAGCATTCACACACAATGCTTCCCTTATGTAACTACCAACAAAATAAGAGGAAGTACTCTCACCAGGTTTTTTTTCACATTTGCTTACATAAAGCTGCATTTGCCTCTTACAGTACCACACACTAATAACACTGTCCCATGATTCAAACTCCAGTAACGTTCCTTTACAGCACAGGAAAGGTTACATTATGCTGCTGCTTGTTCAAAGTGGCAATGGGATGACACATCACATTCAACTTGTGTTACAGTTCATGAATTATTGCATTTTGTACCCATATCTAGTTGTACCAAACAAGGAAAAATCCATGGGAAAAATCCATCCTGAAATTAAAGCATCATTCATACTGAGCAAGAAACAGAGCAACACTCATGGCAATTTCCTCCCTTCTCACTTAAGAAAGCCATTAACACCCCCCATAATGTGAAAAGTCTCACCATAAGAACTGTGCCATTTTCCCTGTGCTCTATCACATTTATGTTATTCTCACTACAGCTCTCAAGAGTTGTTACTGAAAGATCAACTTGTGCAGAGAACTCTAAAATGTATCAAGAGACACAATACATCATCATCAGAAAATTTCCAGCCTTGGCTGTTTTGACTGACCACAGCCTCAGGTCCAGGCACTGAATTTTGTTCTCCCAACACACAGGTGAAAAGCAAAGCACTACCTTCAGGATGATCCTCTATTATTTCTTTTCATCCCCTTTTTTTTGTTTTTTTTCATTTTTTCTTTTAGCAATTTACCTGACACTGCCTTCTTTCTGCAATCACTCAGAGGAGTGTTTTATTGCATGTTAAAAGACAAGATATGTATTGAAAGTAGCAATTTTATTTGAGTTAAAATTATTTACAAAAACCCAAAGACATACTTCATGAAACTGGTACAAACTATTTTTCCTGCCGTTGGCTTTTGCTCCAAAGATCACAGCTGAGAAATACTGTATAAAATAAAAATAGGATTGGATTCAGAAAAGTACTCTACTGTTCTAATTTCCAATTGAGAGTATTTACACAAATATTTACAATGGAAAAAAAGTTACTTTAAAACTTTAATTTGCAAGTTGGCCTCAAGTACCCTTTAATGCAGAGTTATTTGAGGGTCTAACACACAAAAATGCACTGCAGTTCACAGGGTGATTTCTCCCCCCACCCTCAAAAAAAAAAATCTGCATTTGTCAGTGCTTGACAATTAGTTACATTTAAAAAAAACCTGTTAAACACTGAGGTAAATCAATTCCCAAACAATTACCAGTGTAACAAAGAAAGGTAGTTGTCCCTGCTTTCCCCCATCATCACATATGCATCTTGTTTTCTCTTGCCATGTCTCCACAGAAAACTCCATAATCAATTTGAAATCTCATCATATATGTGAAAATCTCTAAAATCCAAAAACTATATGGGCCAAATATTTAATAATTTCCTCCTGATGCAGATTATTTACATACACCTTTTCCCTCTCAATACTGTTTTGGTTTTTATTTTAAGAAGGGGAATACAACCTCAAAAACTTTTCTAAGTTACACTGATACACTAAGTTTTAGAAGGTGATGAGAGAAAATGCAAAAAAATATGACCAACATAAGATTTTTGCCGTTAATCAGTTACTTCCTTACAGAATTCCCAACAATCTGCATTATCAAAAATAGGAAGACATAGAAGGCAGCCACTGTATGTAAAAAATTTACAGCTGGCACTGATACAAAAGCACAAGTTCTTAACTTTATACACGGAGATAACACAAGATCTAAAAGCAGGTTAGATTTCCTGTTATTTCCCCCTCATTATACATAGAACTAATATTTTTATGGCTTCAAGTTTTACAAATTCAATGGAGTAACATGATGTAACTACCTATACAGGTATTTAAAAATGTCAACGAAGCAGATTGCAGAACAGTCTGCAAATATTCAAGACCACCTTAATAAAAATAATTAATAATCAATTCTGTTGGTCTGAATAGTGAGTGCAAGAAAAAAATTATTAAAAAAGTCATGTATTTTCTGGGATTCTTTGTTCCACTTAAGTCCTCAAACACAATGCTTTGCTGTGAACTAGACCTCAGACTGAACAAAATCTTAGCTATATCAGCAATTTAAGGCTTTGTGTTGTATGCATTTCAACTCTGTCATACTACAGAAGGATGAAATAGAAAGATTATGTCAGCTGGAACCATTAATCCCCATTGGTGTTTTAGCTTCTTTAAAATTCTTCCCCCTAAAGCATTCAAATTCTTTGTATTCAACATTATAAAACACACCTTGAGTTCTTCCTTGAAACAAATTAAAACAGCATTTCAAAGTTTTTGCTTATCAGAAGTGTAAACTACCCTGGGACTGAGTGGTTTTTTAAATATTTTTTTTTTTCTTTCTTTCATTTGCATTTTAAACAGGGCACAGCTTTTTACAGTCACTATTCTTTTGTGGATAACATACCCTCAATGGCTTTGTGTGTTTATGGGTCTGCATGTTCCTGGAACTACAAAGCTTATGGTCTAGCGTGTTACAGTACGTGGGCCACGGGAGTTTTAGAACTGAGAAATAGTTCAACGACCTAATTTCAATCAAAACAGTATAAAAAATAAACTATCCAATCCTCGCCTCTTTGGATTCCAACAAATTTTAAATATAGACAGTAGTTATAATCACAAAAGTATTTAAAAATTTATATTTTATGATTTTGGAATAATCTAGTAATAAAAAAAGCAGGAGCAAATTAAACTCAAATAGGAGCGGTGCTGCTGTCCAGAACTTCTTTATTAGAACATTTGTTTGATACCTCAGTAGCTAAGCTGCCTTTGCACCTGGCTGGCATGAAACAGTGGCTCAACAGTAAACAGCAGTTGCACTATCAGCAGCAAGTTTTTCCCCTTGAAACTTGTCACGAACAAAGCAAGAAAAAAAGATAGGGAGGGTAAACCCTGCCAAAAATATTTAAATACTGCACTGCATCATAAACAGCAAGGTTTCTTTATTTACTTTCCTCAGAACCTTTTTCCCCTCATTTTTGATAGTTGCAGATTGATGTAGTAACTGTCTTTTAGAAAATGCTGAATGCATGGTTAAGAGACCAGGTAGCCTTAAAAATCCGAACACGAATGACACAGATGAATGCTCTTGGTACATCCTTCAAGGACTTCTTTCATGACTTCTTCTTTTGTCTAAGGGTAGCTCCAGCATTAGAGTGCCTGCAGCGGAAGTTAAGTATCTAGCAGTGTTCCAAGTATTCAATCACCCTAGAGATAGATTTCTGGCCTGTTGTTCCAACAGCACACTGGAAATGCAATAGAAAACACAAGTAACAAACAAGCATTTGTAGCACCTCCTTCAAATATCTGAGAGCTATTCTATTTTCAGAATTTTACTATTTACAATTATGCATCAGTAAAAGCAACCAAGTTCAGGCAAACAAGTCAGAAATATCTTTCTGAGCAGTCACAATATAATGACAAACAAAATTATGACAAATGGCCTTTCAGTATTAAAAATCAGAATATCATCCTGTGCTCTTATGAAGACACAAACTGAAAAATGTTAATGATTCTAAAAATGCATGAAATATTAAGAGAAAACAAATTACAAAAATATCTGCATATGTTAATTTGAAATATGTTTTACTTACAGTAAGGTTCATAAAACTGAGAAATTTTTTGAGCATTTCAGTCATTATCGAGAAGTCTCCTTCAGGTAAGTACTCCCTCACAGTAGTCACATTGATCTAAGAAATAAAACAATCTTGTCTCATTTGGGAAATATTTTTCTGACACAGAACTATAATACTCTCTATATGAGATGCACTAAGACAAGTGCATTTGCAGCATTATTAAGATGGCTTTTGCTGCCATCTTTACAATTTAAGTCTCTTTTAAGCAATACTCATCTTTACTGTGTTTATGTTTCTAGAAAACAATTGCTAAAATAATTTTTTACTGTTGGCTTGTTGAGGGTTTTTTCCTAAAAACAATAAATAAATAAAAAAAGGGAATATCAGATCTCCCCAGGACCTACAAGATTATCAAGACCTAAAACCCCCACCAGATCACTCCCCTGACAGGGAGAGGCTCTCCCTTTCCAGCTATGAAGGGTTGAGAATTACTGATTTCATTGTCAGTCTCACTCTGAGTACTAAAACTGGACACTGATCAGTTCAAAGGCACAGAACAGCACCTTAAAGACCATTTCTGCCACCACAGTTAAATTCAGACAAGCCTGAAGGCAGGTCTGAACTCATTTGCATGTGAACATATTTTTACAGGAGGCTTTATTGAGTTCTCAGCCATTGGAATTCCATATTTTTAACTTCAGCTTTCTATTACATATTTCTAAAAGGGAGACAATTCTTTTTGAACTAATAGGGACACACACAAGTTCATGTGATTTCAATGGAAGAAAAAAATCAAAGCAGACTGATAAATAATAAATAACTCTGACGGTAACTTGCTTACTAAAACTACTGAGAAGGAACAGGCTTAGCCATTTCCCTCTGCCCTTCCAAAGTAAATTCTTTTGCTGGCTACAATTAAGGGGAGAGAGGTGAAAGAGGTCAAATACTCAATTCCAACTGGTTTTGATAAACACAGTGACATTCAGAAAATTTGTTTTGGCTGGAATAACTCTAGCAAGTTTTCCCAAAACTGTATACATCAGTGTAGCTTCACCAATGTACTTGTTCACCCTGAAGCCAAATTTAATAAACCCCTTTCAAAACAGCAAATTATCATTTCATTAAACATTACACTGGACTTAAGATCAACTTATTCCCTTACTGGACTCTCCTGGCAGAGACAGCCTAGAAGCAATGCCGTGTATGAGGCCACAATGCAGTCTTCCATGTGCTTCCCAGCATGCTGAAGAGCTGTAAAAGAGACAACAGTGTATTGTATTCTCTAAGCAGCTGCTATCTTTTACTGCTGCAAATACAATCTTTCATTATCACTTTCCAGAATGCTTTTGCCTCAAACAAAACAAGCTTTTGGACTGAGATTTCAGAGATCAGGAAACACCACACTAACTGACTCAGCAGCACATTCTTGACAAGAAAAATGGTCTTCATTTACTTTCAACTCATTCTGCTGCACAGTATTTTGTTATTTGCCATTTCAATGTGCAAACTGCATGCTGAACACACCAAACTACCAATGCAAATGTTTCATGTGACACTATAGGCCTCTAAGACTTCCCCTAAAGTAGTTTATTGTATTAAGGATAACAGGCACAGAATTTTTTGCTGATGACTCAGCATTTTAGGAAGAACTACAAAGAACTGCAGACATCAGTTGATGGAGCTGATGCTGATGAAACAAGGCTATAAAGCAAGGCTGGAAAAAGTATACCACACCTATTAACATAAGATGAAAACACTATTCAAAGTAATACACTGCATCTACGATTAGAAGATTAAACAAGAAGGAATAATGTTCCTGACCCATCTTCCAGAGATATGTAACAGATCAGAGATACTCAAATTCCTGGAACAAACAACAAAAGATGAAGCACATCAAGGCACTAAAAAGGTACCTCAGATACCACTGGTGAAGGGAGAAGACAGACACAAAGCAGAAGGGGACAGAAGGGGCACACATGGCAAATAGAGAGAGGAGAGGAAAAAAACCCTTGAAGTATCTTGAAACAAAAATTCTGGAAAAGAAAATTAAGGCAGGTAACTTTCAAGGGCTGTTCCAGAAGAACAGGATATCAGCCTAAAAGCCATCCTTTCCAGAATATTTTGTACATAGAGTGTCCCAAAAAGATTTTTGGGTTTTGTTTGCTTCTTTTGGTTTTTTTTTTTTTTTTTTTTTTTTAAAACAATAAAAGGTTTTTTTAAAAACC
>VZRX01003310.1:254414-306712 GCA_013398075.1 Notiomystis cincta | reverse complement strand
AAAAAAAAGAAAATCCCCAGTGAACACAGCTTCTCAGTCTCTCAGATACATTGGCTTTGCTGCTCATAGATCACATTTGCTTCCAATGCAGGTATCTTGTGTTTTTAATTTGAAAACTACAGAATAAAGCATTTTAACTGAACTACTGTAGGAAACCTTATTCTGTATACTGATTCATTCGTTTTTTTTATAAAAAGAGGAACACATACGTAAATTCAACAACAGTACAGGTAAGTTCACTCCCTGCAAATGAAAACAGAATAGTACTCACCAGGCCTGACCAGACACTATCTTGTCTTAGTAAGAGCTTTCCTCCCACCCCCCCAGCATCTCCTGCTACTTTCCTTTCTTTCAAAATACTTGATTTCCAAAAAGGAAAAGAAAGTTGCAGATTAGATAAAGAAGAGTTACCACCCAAAGTTGTTTCTGGGTTGTAGGAGCAAGCCCTGCAGCACTCTGTCACCATGAGCACAACAGTTAACAGCCTTTCTCCAGGGCAAATGGAAGCATCCTTGGCTCAGCAAAGTATTGTGGGGATCAAGAGAACACAAGCAGCAGCAAATCTACAATAGGTTAGTTAATTTCTTAAATACCTTCACCACAAAAGCTCAAGGGCCACACAATATATTAAAATATGGTGATTATATTTTTCTGGAGTTATTTGAAGTCTTATTGCCCTCTGGCAGAAAACTAATCTTGTATTTGTACATAATAAGGGCACTAATTTTCTTTTTTTTTAAATAAAAGCAATGAAACCTCGTAATCCTTTTGCTTCTGAGTAATCCATTACATTCAATTTTTTGTCAATTACTACAAAATTTTAACCCCAAAGGCTCAACACATGGTTGCCTTGAGACATTTCAGCCTTATGCTGAGAGTGAAAACCAGAATAACCTCTTTCATCATCTGAAAAGAGAAGTCACTCCTGAAGGTTTTTGCTGCAATGCAGCAGTGAGGAGGTAGCTGCAAAAGGATGAGCTACAGAGGGCTCTCTGCCAGGTCAGGGCCATTTGCTGAGCTGAAGGCCAAGTTCTCCACATTTATCTTCTAATCCAGGACAACGAGCCTGGAACAAATTCAACCTGCATACACCTCCTTTTCAGTTTCTGGGTTTATGTTTTTAACATTAATAGCAGTTAAGAAAACAGAACCTTTGAACATTCAAAAAATTAGTCCAGCCTAACTTCTAGAGAGACACACAAACAACGCTGTCTGTGGAAAGAGGGAGGCAAACTGATCACCTTCGTCTGATCCGTGTAAGATTCAAAAAAGCGAAGGTGTGACTGGTTAGGCACAAACTGGAGGTACAAAAACATCTGCTGCACTCCCCCTGTTTCTCACTGGGTATGTCTGAGTCTGAAAAAGCACAGAGCTTTTCTTTACCCCCAGAAGATTTGCCTTTTTGTTTGCATTTTCTGCCTGTCATCTGGTACAAAACAGAGATTACTTATTGTATCTCATGACAGGGATCTACATGAAAGCAGCTTGATCTTCAACATATGAAGTTCATTATTGTCTCAACTTACCATTGCTACTATTTTAAACTGGAAGAGAACCTAATCATCTCATTTGGCTTGCAAATATTCTCTAAATACTATACAGTCTCTGCTTCTAGATGGTGCAGCTGGGAGGAAACCAGTTTCCATCTGTGAGGTACTACAATATTCAATGCATTTACAGCAACAGCTCGAAATAAATTTAAGAAATAGAGCTGCCTCAGGGAAAAACCCTCAAATAAAACAGCTGAAACTGATGGCCTAGGATATTAATGCTCTTTACTCATGAACAGCTTCCTCACAAGACAGAGGCCCTTTTGATATATGCCTCCTTTTAAAACCCATGTCTAAGAAAACACAAGAACAGAACAACAGTTCATAAAAAAGCAACAGGCTAGATCAGATTATGAATATGAGAAAAGCTCAAGCAGGAGACAGTGGTCTTTGTGGCTAGATGCTTTAGCAATGAGGAACCTGCACCAGCTGTTCCATGCTTAATAAAGGGAGCTGTCTTACATTTTACAGTGCAAGAGATATCCTGGCACCGACAAACTGTGCTATGTGAGCTGCCTTCAGTGCCAAAACAGCACTGAAAGAAGACACTGATTATACCAAATCCTAGCTGATCACCACCTAGAGAACAAACTTCATTCTGTGGTGGTATTTTCAGACTGTAAACTGAAAGTGCAGAATACAATCTCAAATCCATTCTTTCTTTGCAGATTTCCAAGGCCAGAAAGTTAATTGAAGCTTCCTACCTGTACCTTTCATATATTTGTAGGAAACAAGCCTAAAATTGAAATTTTTAATCCACTGTCACCCCAATCTGATTACCAAGGTTAACAATGATGCCATGAATATTATCTTCCTTGCCCAAAATTCAGCTCTTGCTAAAGCTACAGAAGAGTGACACTTGATAACAATTCAGCTCTCTGTTCCGTAGCCAGAATTTGGAGAGGAAATGCCCCAACGAAACTCTTCCTAAGCTGACACAAAAGTCCCAAAATCTACAGATGAAAATGCCAGTTCAACAAGGCACATCATCTTTTAGTAAAACTGAATATGGAACACAATCCTGACTGGAGATTACTGCCAGGAGTTGAACATTACTTGCACAGACAAAGCTCTGAAAAGCTCACTTCATAAGCAATAAATCAGAAGCTTCTCCTGTTGGGTAAAAGCATTACAGAAAAAGTGGCAAAAACCCTAATAAGAATCTTGTAAAGAATGTATTACAGGATGTCAAAAGATTAAGATCATACTAACATCCACTATACTGAAATATAGCAAAAGCAAAGACACATTACTTCTTTTTGTCATTTATGGCCACTCATCTAATCAATCTGTCAATCAATTCTTTAAATACACTCTTCTAAAAAGCCTTGCAACTTATCCTTTTCATTTTCTAAGTTTGATGCTAGCATCAAACCATGGCCAAATTTATTTTTAAACAGAACCAGTTCACTCTGCTGCAGATGAAGGTATTTTCATAAAGAGCAAGTATATTTGAGAAAAGAAGGAAAAAAATTCACCCACATTCATGGTAAGCAACAGAACTGCCATCACACTTTGGGTAGGGAAAATCAGTTTCTGCAGGATAGTTTTTTTTTTCTAAGTGGGAAAATTTGAACCACCTTATGAAATTAGTACACAATATTCTCATTCCCATGCACAAACCCCTACTTGTCTGTGAAACTACTTATAAAATTCAGGCAAGGAAATGGAGTCAAATAATCTAAGTGTGGTCTTCAAACAGATTATTAGTGTTACTTGTTTGCAACTGTTCCCTGTAACCAGCTAGCCTTTGCAGGGGCAAATGGATGCTCAGAGAGCAGAAGAACATCCTAACTTTATCCTACTGACAACCTTTAAAAAAGGAAATTTCAACCTTGAAGAAGAAAATACTAGCAGTGCAGTCAGGTATACAAGAAAGGTAGATAAAACACCAGGAATCCTTTGCTGGGGATATGGAATGAAAGATGATGCTTGCAAGTTCCATTTTATTAAGCATTCCACAACTGCCAGGGCTTTCCAATAAAAGCACGTTACCCACCGTGATGTTTTCGAGATCAAGATGTTTGTTGTGAACAGTTTCACACAGTCTCCGAATTTTTTCCTTAATTTTATTCATGTCTTTTTCATTCAGCAGCTTGGCAGAGGAAGCATCTTGCTCCAATTCCAGAAGCCGTATCATCAGATCCAGACTAGCTCTGTCTAAATCCATGTTCAAACGATCTCTACTCAGGATGTACATTAGAGCTGCTGTACAAAGGGACAAATTCTTGGATTGGGAGAGACAGAAAAAAACCCAGTTAGTTTTTACTAATCATTTTAGGCAGACTCTTTACTATTTTTAATAAATAAGCTGAAGATTGATAAAAGAAAATGCCTGACAGGCCCCATTCTTAGCACTTGCATGAGCACTCACTGTTGAATGGAGATTCCTTCTAGCAAGTTACTAATGCATCCTCCTGACAAATAAAACTGAGACATAAAACACTCAATATATTTATAAAGCCCTAGTAGAAAAGCAGGGATTTCTAAGTTTTAGGGACTCAATGCTGCAGACAGACTGAGAAAGAGTAACTCCAGTAACACAGTATTAGAGAAGAGACAGATGGCAGAGGAACTAAGTGAAAAAGCCCAGGGTACACAGCAAGGTGGGTGAACATTCTGGTTCAAGGGGATGAACTAGAGACAGCACCAGAAAATCCAGAGATCATGGGGACAGTATCTGCAGGGAGGGAGTGCCTGGGGACACAAATTCTGATTCTGCCAAATGGGTCTGTCAGTTAACAGCTCATCCAAACTTTTCCAGAATAAACACATTTTATTTCCAGGGGAATTCTGCTTTTTGGAAGTAGCCAGAGTATACACCAGCTTCCCCTGTGCCTCATCCCCATCAGCCCTTAACACGTGAATGTTATTAACCTGATCACCTGGATCTTACACAGAACTGGTGTAGAGGCACATCTGACTGGCTAAAGAATACTTAATTCTTCTTGAAGAAGGAATTAAATTCTACTTTCAGGAGGATGCAGAAAAGCCAAGGCAGAAGCTGACTGTCAGAAAGGGACAGACAGCAGTGAAGCAAAGCTACCCACCCCTGGTATCTTAAGTTCAGCACTTGCACTGAGACACGGAGCTCCAAGTTACAGGAAAGAGGAGAAACGTTCACTGGGAACAGAGGTGTGCACAAAACTGTCAGAAACCCCTGGCAATAACTGAAAGAGTTGAGAGCTGGGGGTGAGTGTGTGGGGTATATGTGTGTCCTACTGAGTTCAACTCTCAGGAGTCAACATGCTGCATGCATCCATCACAGTTGTTTCTGTACATAAGGTAAATTAAACATGGAAACAAACTAATTCTGGAATATAAATGTACAGCTCAACAGGAAAGAGCTGAATTCCGTGTCACAGCAGATTAACATCATGTTTAGAGTCCAGCCAGCCACCAAAACAATCATTATCTGTTCTGTTTATTTTAGAAGTAATAATCATACCTGGTCACACTAAGCAGTATCAGCATTTCCAAAACAGGATTAGGCAGCTGACAGTCTATCAAAAGCTATGTCAAAACTCCTTCCTGTCTGAGTCAAGGAAATCCTCAGGTGAATAATGACTTCAATCTGTCCAACTACCAAAGATGCACCTGAACTACTGAAGGAAGGAAGCTAGAGTTTCCAAACCTACCTCTTTCATGAATACATGAAGACAGTGTTGTTAAAAAACCCAACACAACAAACTCTTAGCTGTGAACATCACTATCCCAGCCTTTTATCACTACTCCAGCCTTGCCAGATGTAAGGCAGAAAGCATCCATGTGACTTGCCTGCAGAGGGTATACACTGTTTGCCATTAATTTTCATTAACTTTCTCCAATAGGCCTTGCAATTTTATAATTTTAATTACAGAAATTTTTTATTCTTCATTTACTTGCAGCTGGTTTAAACCATCCATGTCAGGTTCCTTGAAGAACTGTGTTCTTCCAGAATGGCAGTGATTAAAACAGGACACAGGAGTACACACATTCCAGAGAAACCAAAGGTTAGCTAATCATTGTTCAGTCGATGTGGGACTTCAACATCTATGAAGAACTGTTTTTTAATGACCAGCATTATCTAGGTAGTTCCCTGGTTTAAAAAAAATGCTCAAGGCCCTGAAGCAGTTTCTATCAATTAGAAAGTATGCAGCAGTTAACAGAGGGAAAGTGCTGAATTTATAAGCTGGGCTGCCATTATTTAGGCATTTCAAAAAGTCAGAGACTGTTCTTAGGTCATGAACCAGAAATGCTTTACAGATACTCCAAAGTCTGGTAAGGGCAATCACACTCATTCTGAAAACCTCTGTACCAAGCCCTTGCCTCTTCCAGGTTCCCTTCTTTTCAACCCAACCAGCTTTCCATTATGGAGTAACAGTTCTTTTTCCCTCTGCATCAGCTCTACCAACATTTCTCTTCAGACTGGCCTCCCAGCTTTCAAGATACCTGAATGTGATCAGAAGGGACCAAGACATGATGCAGAAGGTTTCAGGCTGCAGAAGGACTGCTGGAAAAGCAAAAAGGATGGACTGGCTCTGTGTAACAAGAGCCAGGTTCCTGCCACAGCACATACACAAGGAGGGATTCAGGCCAATAAGCCTCCAAATGCTGATGTGCAACAGGAAAAGAGTGATGATATAAAAGTAAGGACCTCAAGTGTGAATGGTGCTTACAGCATGGAAAAAACCTGCTTAGTTTCATACCAGTGATACAGGTTTTCTAAAACTGGTTTCTCCTAGCCCCTATAGGTTTCATCTGGTTTCAACTTGAATAAAACAATTCTACATTTTGCTTTGATCTTTTCTAAGTGTTTAATTAACCACACTGCCTGAAAGCTCTCTCATGCCCCTCCATACATACAGTTCTGAGTTGAGAATGAGGGGAAAATTGCTGTTACAACTCAGTTTTGATCAGTATTCTAAGAGAATTAAAAAAATAAGCAAAGAACCAAATCAATCACTCCAAATGCCACCCTTACAGACTGCAACAGAAAAGTGATTTTTTAGGGTAAGCTTCCTCCATCCCATTCTACTCCTCAAGATATGTAAAACACATTCTGCTTCCAAATAAATGCAGAGAAGAGAAAAAAGTAAAATAAATACAATTTGCTCTAGACATAAGTTTCATGGCGTATCTAACTATGGATCTGCACTCCGTACTTTTACAGAATTTGGGAAAACATCCTAGTTTGAACATACACTCCAGAAATGGCAGACCATTTACACCCACTCTCATCCTCGTCTTCTCTTGCTTGTTCTATTTATACTCCAGCTTGTGGGAACAGATGGTTATTTTCTAGGGTTCAGCACTACATATAATGCACTTTTATCTTTTTTTAAGTTATTCTCATGCTGAAGACATTATAAAACCACATTTCTGTGCTTAACTACTGAAAGCTGTAATGGAAATACAGTTTTTATTTTAAAAATTAATAATACTTCAAAATCTTTACAGAGCACGACTGAAGAGACAAAGTCAATTAAAAACTTCTGCTTTAACACAAGTCTACAAGAAAAATTTGGTGGAACAAGTAACTTTCATGTAGTTATTATTTTTGGGCATGGCTCTGTAAGATAGCTGGTTATTTTGTCTTCCCTGCTGGTTAAAGAAATGCCAACTGCCAGTATACAACTGCTACTTTATACCCCTTATGGAAATGTTAAGAGTTCCCTACACACTCAGTCTATTCCATTGCCTCAGAACAATGAATGCAGTATAAGCTCATATTTGTTTCCATTAACAATGTCACTGTAGCAGTTTTCCCATCTTCAAAATACTTTGAGAAAATATTAACCAAATAACTGTGCACTTTTAGCTCAGTCCTTATTTTACAGGGATTTGAGCCATGCATGCAAAGCCAAGTGTGATTTCTTACTCTTGAGTTACTTTGAACTGAGATTTTGTGGAGGAATTTCTATTCTTTTGGAAAAAATTAAAACTTCAGTGAAATAATCAGTGAATGAAAGAGTAGTACAGACAGACAGTGTGCTTATCCAGAGATGACTGTGTTGAAGCACAGACTGTCAGGGCATATCCATTAGCATTTATCAAGAGCAGTTTGATAAATCAGTAATTTCACAATACTGTAAAACCAAGAATGTACTGTAACTATATTCAAACATTAACTATTAATTTTTTTTCTTTGACAAAAGGGAGCATTTCATCAAATATACTGAAAATAGTGAATATAATCAATGCTTTTTGTTACTGCAGACTAATAATAGCATGCAATTTCCTTTTGAACTGTATGTGCTGGTTCTTTTGAAAATGAAGGAATAATGGTAACTGTTAAAAGACAGCCAAAAATACACCCAGCAAGCTTGTACATTTTCCAGGGAACTGTAGCTGTCCTCTGCTGATCTTCTGCAACTCAGTGGTGGCAACTGTCCTAAATTAAGTGACTGTACTTCATTTTTTTCTAGTATCACTTGGCACTATTTTGACAGTTCACAAAATAATGAACTCATGGAACCTGGTGCCTGTGTTTTACAGTTAGCCATTGCTAATTTTTAAGGGAGATGGAAAATAAGCTGTTATTCTAAATCAGTTACTTAAAACTACCGCTTTTTTCCCCCCACCCACAGTAAGATGTCAAATACCATCTCTGAAATGTCTATTTCTGTGGGTGCAAAGTTGCATTCTCCTTTGTATGTCATTCTTCTAGAGCTATTACAGAAAATTATAAACCTGACTGATGTACATATCTACTACCCATTTCAAGTAAAATCTCATCTTTTCAGCTTTTCTAGAAATATCTCAAGGGATACCCCACAGAGAACGTCAATAAGGAGAAAAACCAAACAGCTTCAGTTTAACTATTAGGTCATGTTACCATAAATAGATGAAATTTACCTTTCCTAGAATCCCACAGAACATTATATACACTCAGGGTATCCTAAAAGTGCAATTACAGCAGTGCTCAAGGAGACAAGCACAAGACATAAAAAAATACCTATAACAGCTACAGAAGAGGTGGCAATTCCCATACAAGAGAAAGTCTGGAGATGAGCACTTAGAGCCACCTTTACATAGAAGGAGGAAGGATTCCTTTCAAATGTATTTGAAAGAATTTTAAATACAATAAAATCCTTAAAAAAAGCTTAAGATAATATATAAAATAGCAATCTAAAGCACAATCATTTTTTGCAAAAGCCCTAATTTCTTAAGAAATTATTTCCAAACCCAGAAGCACATGAACAGTGGAATAAGGAATTTGTCAGTGGAACACAGGTGCTCTAATTTTTCATGCTATTAATGAATGCTTCCTTAAATGGAGACACTGATCCCAGAGGCACCATTAGATGCATTTTATTATATATAAAAATATATATACACACACACACACACACACACACACACACACACACACACACACACACACACACACACACACACACACAAGTACACACTACACTGGAAGCCTGACCTTGAACAAAATCCCTGCCTGGTAGACAGGTATCAATAAAGTTCAATGAAATGCACAATGTATCCATACCTGATGGTGCTGGGAATCATCCAGTGTTTTGAAAACCATGGCTACCATCCCGTGTGCTCTCAGGTGCATTCGGAAGCTGGGCATGGCGCACTTGGTCGCCAAGCTGATTACACTGCAGAAAATGAACTCTGTGTTAGAACAACTCAAAGGACCACATTCAGGAACAGCAGATACACAAGTCTTCAACACGAGACTGCCCACATGCCTCAGACCCTGGCAAACTGCTGGAAGGTTTCTTCTAAAATTTCTGTAAGGCAGATTTGTAACTGGTGAACAGTGTTTTATTCAGGTTGCTTTCCAGCACCAAACTATGTCTGCTTCAGTTTAAGCTTGGCTAAACCCAGGATTTTAAAGGGCAGCCTGAATTTGCTTCTTAAAAAAAAAAGCTGAAAATCTCCAATAGTTAAATTGAAAGTAAAGTGCCACAGATAAAGCATGAGGCTCTGATTTAGAGACATGGGAGAGCTCATTATGGACCACGGCATTATGAGAAATCGAAAATGTGAGCTTCCACTGTTATCTAATTAACTGACTTGTCCCACTTACATTACTTATAAATAAAACTTTATTTTATATGTATTGCTTCATTTACTATAGATTTCAGAAAAACTCTGACAAATCTATCAGTCTAATCAGTGACCAGCATAAGAGTTTATTTTAAAAATGGCAGCCTTCCCCTAGCTTTCTCAGTAAGCTGTCTGCCATTTCTGGCACAGTGCAACATAACAACTGCTAAAAATACATTGCTTTTAAATGTGCAGTAATGTGGGAGTGATTCTGCAATCAAGACTTCCATGACTGCTGAGGAATCTGCCTCTAAGAGATTCACACAGTAAGGTGTTTAAGAGAAGAAGTGTTCTTTCTGTCTCAAATCACATCAGCACAGTTAGAGCTTACCTATCTGTTTGAGTCTTTTACGTCTACTCCTATCCTTACACATTGATTTCCTTTGGAAAAACACTTTTCTTTTAATTTGTTAACTGAAAGAAAAGATTTTTGTTGTGTTTATGTAAGTTACATTCTACTATATAAATTTGGAAAGAGTTAGTTTAAAATCTTAGTAAGTTTGCCACATGAGCAAATAAGGAGCACTCATGAAAAATGCTCCTGAACTGTCACTATAGTAGTAATTTATTCTTATCATAGTATATAAACAAACTGGATGATAGAGTTCTTGTACTTATACTCCAGCAACAATATTCCTTGCTAGTTTTTGAGGAACAAATAAATTTTAAAGTAGCTGTTTTAGAGGCACAGAAAGGTTTTTCTCAGCCACAGTCAAATCACAAATAAAGCACTGCCAATCACCTCTCTGTATGGATTCAAGTTTTTCTTTCTCTACTATTTTAGTTTTACTGAACAAAAAGGAAGATTTAGGTTTATAAAAAATATTATTGCGTGGTTATTATATTTAACATTTTTACAATTACTTTCATGTCCAGACAATTGACACTGGCTTCAAGTCACAAACTTTTTCAAAGCAAGGCTAACATTTTTGATGCCAACTTCTCAGTAGTGTGTAACTTGAATATTAGGAGTGCAATGAGTAGTCCAAGACAAGTTAAGGAACCTCCCAATTAATATAGAGGCCTCAGTCCTTCTAGTGGGTGCCAGTTATGTTATTTCTCAACAGAAGATAAAGAACAGACATTTGGAGTTAAACAACACCTCACTATTTCATTAGTTCTAGATTTTCATCAAACTCTGCAGTCTTAGGGATCTTATTTTAGAATTGAATTTGCATTAAAAACAGAACAGATATCACACATAAGATGGACTAAACAAACAGAAGTTACCAGAAGGTATCTTTTTAATTTACAGCAAGGATAACAAGTGTTGAAGATGTCTCTTCCTGCACAATTTACTATTTCATCTTCATAGCTTTATACTACTTATGATTATTCACAAGATACAATCTTAATTATTACTTTCATATTCTTCATGGAAGAAGTGTCAGGTAAATGTCAATGACAATGTATGGTCACTTCTCTGATGCATATTTAATTCAGTATCTCTTTTAAATATAGGTTCAGTGTTTTGTATTAAGATGTCTTACCTAAGGCAACGTGTGTTTAGGGGCTGATTGCTCTTCAATCCACTTAGCAAGTACTCAATATCATCTGTGAACTCTTGATTTTCACCAAATTCCACTACATCATTGAAGTGCTTTACATGCTGAACAACAGTGTATAACTGGAAAAGACAAATATTATGACCTAAGTAAGTTGCTCTTGGGACTGCTTATAATCTTAACAAGTACAGTTTAAAGATCTATTCAGTTTTAAGTGCAAGGAAACATTAAGATGTTAATAAAGGCCATTCAACTATTTAGATAAAAATATTATTTTTAATAGAAAAGCCAAATTTTGTTTTGACACTGTTCCTTCAGTAGTTAGGATTACTAGTAATTTTTTATCTTAAAAATTTGTTAAGAATACTTACTTCTTTGTCTTCTTTCCTACATTTCAATGCAGTTACTATCTCTTGATAGGGCTGAGTAGGTATTGTCACAGTTTTTATCACTTTGGGAGGTGGTGCAGGAGCCTTAAAAACTCCATCATCTTTATGAATTGCCTCCTTTGAAGATAGCCTTACCTATTAATAAGAAAGTGCTAAAATGGGCAGATGTTTTGAGCATGAAAACATACACTAAATACATCAGGAAACAGTACAGGTGTGCAATTGTAAAACTCACATTTTGGGACTGTTTAGTCCTTGCCTTGCACTACCAAGATGTACCTAAGCTGTGTGACAATGTGTCTACTCTTAAATACAAAAAATCCCCTCATTTTTAAGTATCAGGAAAGCTCCAGTAGAATTCTGAAACTAAAACCAGCAGAAGAATAAAATGTCCTTTATGTTACAGGTTCCTTAAGCTTTAGGGTAAGTAACCAGCCAAATTCAGTGTTTATAAACAGTTATTTGCTGCTCCTTGAAGTCTCTTACCCCTGTGCACTGGAGCTTCAGGAAGGACCACGCTGGTTGCTCTGTGGAGCCCTGAGGAAGTGCCCGGCTCTGGCTCCGAGCCCAGCCCAGCCTGGTCTGCAGAACTCTGTGCCAGCTGTGGGGACCCTGCCTGCAGAGCTCCCTGCACTCCTCTCCAACCTCTCCACCCTCACACTCCAAACTCGGCCTGGCCTGCAGGGAGGAGACTACCAACAGACATTTTCTATGTGTAGCAGCACAACAAATGCCCCACGGAGCAATGAGAGGCACAGAGCAGGCCTCTAACCAGGCAGAGCACTCTTACTATGCTCTTATTTGTGCTGTTAAATATTTTAGGAGCATCATACCACAGCACCCTGTTCTACAGGGAGTAGAGAACTTGATGTTAGGTCTAGAATAACTACTGACAGGTTTCCAGACCACTCAGGCAAGTATTACAGGTTTCTCCCCAACCTACTTTGCTGTGTTGGTTTGAGGCTACTGTAAGCTGAAGTGCACCTTTTCTTCAGATTACTTCTTTGGCACAAAATCTGATATAAAGACAAACTACAGAGAACAAGGCATATGGAAAAAGACCTCCAAATGTCAAATTCTAAATGTACAAGTGCCAATGTCAGTGGGCATTTACTCACCCTCAATCTCTCAGTAACATCATGTACTTAGCTTCCTTACACAGAAAAATGAGAATATTTTTGAAGTGTGACTGAAAACATAGAATTAACATGCAGGCATAGAAGATGCATGATCTGTTACTCCAGAGGATAGCTGGAGAGAAAGCCTTCTTGTGCATTGTACACTGACAGTCAAAATTAAAATAAAAGCCAAAAGAAGCTGCTATATTACTGAAGTATTCTTTACATTCTGTCTCTATCACTGGAGCATTTCAGTATTCACTCCCTTAAGTACCAGTGGCAGAATGGTAATAAACCACCCTGAAAAACTGGTTTAGAGCACACACTGGAGGATTGATCTTATCAGTCTGTGAACACAGGAGAGCCACTGAAGGATCTCATCCAAGTCTTGGTTAATGGCTGCCCCTTCAAAGCAAACTCCAAGGGCGCTTAGAGAGGCCCTAAGAGAGTATTTGGTATAAGTTGTTTGCATGCTGTGAGTTTCTCACCATAAACCTGAGACAGATTTCTCCCAACCTTCAGGTGTCAAATTTCTACAGAAATTAGAGGCAGGATCATATGTGCAGGAACTACCACTGAACATTTGGATCAAGGCTCATTTACCTTGGAACTTTAAAGTCTTACACACATGTAAATCATAGTTAAAAACCACGTCTGAAGCAAGTTCAGATGTACACCATAACAAGAGCAGCAGATACAAATTCCCCTCAGTGGTTTGTTCAGCCAGATCTCTACCACATTCCTGAATTAATATTCTGACTGTTCCAGATACAAAGTGGAAGTCTGACAGAAGACAAAAGTGACTGTCTGAATTGAATGATCCAGATATTTCCCTAGTTTGAAAAAGGGATATTCAAAGTCTGTCTGACAAGACTCACACAAAATCTGCCCTGAAGTCAGCTATCAGAGTACTTCAAAAAAATCAGTACCTAGAGATTAAATAAATAAGCAACAAAAGCTTCATTTCAAAGGTACATAATTTAAATTGAGAAAGAGGTTTAGGAAAAACCCAGGGCTGAAATTTCTGCTCTCTCCTCAAATTCTAGTGGAAATGGCTATTTTCAAATCAGTTATCTGCATTTTCCAGGCAGTGCAGTTAACGTCCAAAGAAGGCTGTGCAGAATACGGTGAGGAGGGAACCAAAAACAACCACAAACAAAAGAGGAAGAAGTACCAGAACATCACAAACAGAGGTAGGATTAAAAAAAACCAAACACAACAACAACAAACAACAAAACACACACACACAAAAAATCAAACAAAAAAAACCCCAACAATAAAACCCACACACCAAAAGAAACAAACAAAAACCAAACTGGTGACAACAGCAAAAATTGAAAAGCTATCACTGCAAAAATACTACTTCCTGATTTTCTGTTCTCAGGCAAGTACTACCAGCAGGGCATCAGATGAAATTAAGTTTATTGAGAATGTACAATGCTCTCTTAGCATAATCAGTAACAACTTCTACAAATATAAGCCAAAGACCCTGTATTCTCAGAGTCTCAAAAGAGTTAAAAAACAATTACTTTGAGTCTCAAAACAACTTCAAGAACTGTTTTCACCTCTGGTCTATTTTTTGTAGACCTGCTTATATCCAATATGTTGGTATAGCATTTCTGACTGTACACAGAAAATGGTGTTTCTTTCATGGTATCTAAAGACTCAAGCCAGCAATCAGCATTACTCCATTAGAAAGGAAAAATAAATGAAAAAGCTCTTTTCAAGTTTTTCATTTTTCATCAGCAATTTGCCGACTTCTGTGGTAATTAGTAAGTTAATCCTGGGAATTCTCTCAGAATATGAAACTGAGTCCATTGTCAGAAAACTTTAACTTCAGCAGATGAGGGAACATAACTTGAAGTATTTTTTTGTAACTCTACATTGAAGTGATATGAAAGATCCTATTCTACAGCATTTCCACTGACAATTTCTTTTCTATCAAATTCCAATGGTCACATCACAAACTGGACTTCATTCTGAATTACTGTGACATTACCAGATAGCAAGAAGTTGAGGTTTTTAAAAAAAAAATAAAAATCAGTGAATCTTGAAAGGAAATTTAGTAAACTTGAGAAAAAAAACCAACAGTCTACTTACTGGGACACTGGGAGTTTTCAAAGCTGGTGGTGCTGGCAGAGCCTCTGATTCTGGCTGGTTCCAGTGCCTAGCATTATACACTGCTTTTGTGGGAGACTAAAAGATAAAAATAGAAGTTATTTCTTAAGTAAATTACCAGTAGTCACTATACACTTCAAAAATTACTGCAGCAATACTGTAGCCAAATGAGGAAAATGAGCCTCATTTTCCCTGCTGAATTCCCAGCAATCCAAGTTCTCAATATCACCTGTATCAGAAAATCAGACAGACTTCGAAGCATCTGATGGTTTTAAAGACATACAGACCCACTAAAATGGCAAAACATATGATACGTATGTATTTAAAGAATTTTTCAGTTGTTCCATCTCTTCAATTTATTCAAAGGCAAAAGGCCTGCAACCTTCCTATAGACAAAACTGACAGCTCTGGAGAAAGAAAACATGTTAGCAAACACCATGTCAATAGAAATACGACTGGTTTAGAATCAAAATGCAGATTTGATACAGACTTTGATGCTAAGAGGAATAAAAACACACAAACGAAATGCCTTAATCCATATTAATAAATTAAGAAGTCTTTTTTTTTTTGTCTTGCTCAAAAGTGTGTCAAGGCAAATCCAAATTCATCAAAATTTACTGTCCTTGAATTTTTGGGAAACATAACATACTCCTTAGAGGAAGCAAAGACAGAATTCTATGTCTAGCATTTGAGTTTACCAATCTACTTGCATAATATTATTCTAGACTAATACAGCATCAAAATTTTCACAATTTCCCACTGTGCCATGTATCAAGTAAATTCTCTAAGTACCTGCTTCCTCACAGCACTTATATAGCATTTTAAATAGGAAAAAGTAATTTCAAATAAACATTTTCTGTCAAAATATAAGGTATCAATTATTGAACCCAAATACAGCTCAAGTCCAGCCCACAGACAGGCTACATGTGGCAAGCTTTAGTACCAGCCAGGGACTGAGCACCACTGCACAAAGTACAACAAGGTTCTGGCACATCAAAAGCTACAAAGCCACCTCTCTAAGTCAAGGGTTTCTGTATTATTGCAGAGTAAAACTCTACTGTGCAGCATCCTTCTGTTCTTCATAAGAGAAAGCTCTACTGAAAAAAATTTCAAGGAATATCAGCAGAATGAAAGCCTCAGCTATGAGTTTTCAGAGCCCAAAAGCACCAAACCATTCCAATCTCCAGACAAGAGAAAAGCCTCTTTCCCCCTCCAGAGTGTGTTTTGCTGTGGTCACAAGGAACTTAGATTGTTAAATTATGTTCCTAGAGCAGTGCTCATGTACCATTCACCAACACACACGCACAGCAGTTGTTATCTTAGGTTTGATCAGTTTTTGTAAGGAAGCTCTTTTAGACAGTATCTGTTCAGCTCAAAAAGTTAAACTGAGAAACCAGTTTCATGTTCAGGATACTACAGTTACAAGAGGACATCTGGGCCCACAAAGAGGAAGAAAGTGTCATGTGGATCCCTGTTTGAAAAAAGTTAAAAAATTGTTCGGATGTTAACTCTCTTTTCTCCTATCTATTTTAGAGCAGCAAATATTTACCTGGAATGTGACTCAGGGTCTGTAATGAACAAAGGAAAGACAATTCACAAAGCTGTTGGGTTTTTTTTAATCAAGAAATTTACAAATTTCACAGGTATCTGCAATGAAAAAGAACCACTGAGTGTTTCTGTTTCTTGAATTGCTCACAATTGCTGCACACTTCATCTCAGTGCATATTTAAGATTGGCAAGAGAGGGTGCCCTATCTTGGTATACAAGATAATTCAAGGAAATAACACACTTTGTCGAGTAACCCACATGGTACAGCATTCTACAGAATCAGAGTGGTTTGGGTCGAAAGCCTCTGCCTGTGCCCCACCTGCACCTTCCTTTTCCTTCAGGCCTTGTGCTCCACCAGGAGCCAAACAGAGCCCCCGGCCAGCACAGGGGGAGCAGCGTCAGGCTGGGTTTGAGCCTGTCCTGGCAGTCTCCTTGGCTTTTCCAAACCCAGCAGCTCTGCCCTGCACACCCCAAGTCAGGAGGCTCAGCCCACAGGAAGCACATGCGGTGCTGGGGGGGGAGTTACAACAAAGTACACAAACAGCTGTGCCAGTGCAACCAAAAGGGCCACACAGCATTACTGAGTCTTCCTCAGCAGAGAGCAACAGCTGATGCGTAGGAAAGAGTTCAACAGGGCAAACAGATAAAAGCGAATTCCTTCTAAATACTCTGGGCTCACAGACTTCCAAAGATGGCATGCTTTTTATTTAACGGTCAAAAATGGGCTTTTCTTCTCCAATTTCCCTTAATCCCTTACTAAATCAAAAGCTAGGGCATCCCAAAGTGTTTTGTGACATGGCACTTTACAACTTAAGCATTACTAGGGCAATAGAGAAACAAGGCTACATTTTACATAAGAAAACAAGTAATGCCACCAATAAATGCCTGTTCTGGGAAACAAGGACATCTGCATTTAACAGCTCTCTTGTAACAGAGCCTGAAATGCAGCTGCAAAGAGTAACCCTTAAAATCTCAAATACCTATGGAAGGTTGGGTTTAGCCACCATTCCTTTTAGCATTCTTCCACTTCTACATCAGAAAAAGATATAAACAAGTGATTGGCCTGTGACTCCATACCTTCCCAGCAGCATTGCCTTAGACACCCTACTATTAGCTATCTGGTCAGTCCCACCCTGCCTGCACACAGCTGGTCCACCAAAACACAACTGCAAAAAACCAACACAGCTTTCCAAAGAAATATGTTCTAATCAGTTCTAACACATTATGCAGAAACTTTGGAGCCTCTCTTACAACTCGTGTGGACTTTAACACAGCAAATACATCCCTCCTTTCCCACCACCTCTTAAAGCGACCTTCCCATTTTCCCCTGCAACACTGAATTAGGATGAATTTCCAGAACAACTGCAAAGAAATTGTGCCAATACCCATCAATCAGTAAGCACTGTGTGGACTTGCTTTGGACTACTGTGTGACAGAACTGAAGCCAGGAAAAGTATCAAAGATCAAATGAATGCTAGTGAGGAAAGACTTTTCAGAAGGGCTTGATCATAAAAGCAAAGAGGTTGGTTTGTTTGATTTTGGGGTGGTTTTTTTAAGGCAACTCAAATGCTTGTGATAACAAGCTTCTGTGAACAAGCAATACTGATATTTAAGCAGCATTAATTTAAGAAACTTTCTCTTAAAGACAAGAAAACCTTGCAATTATTCAAATAATGCAGACTTTTCTTTAATAATTCCTTCTCTCAAGATTAACTTAGAATAGATGCAAATGGAAGTACACTATTCCTGTGAATTCTGTGTTCTTAAGGCAAATAAGTTCTGCAATATTAATCAGCTGTAAGAGCTTCTGCTGAACAGCAGAGGAGTTTCCTTTTTTTTTTGTACATCTAGAACTGACAGCTGCTTACACAGAGATACAGGTCTGAAAGAGTGCAAATATTCCAGGGAGGGTATAAGGCCTATGGTACTGTGGGACTCTGCATGTGGGTCTGGGGGTTAATGGAGATACAAAACCAGAACTAATGCCAGGGATTTTACAAAATGCACAGAGCTGCTGCTTTTATAAGATCATCTCCAAATGGCATCAACTATGGGTCATGCTTAACCTCCCATTCCTGAAAGCCTCCAAGCTGAAATTTTCAAGAGCTGGCACTCTGCACATACTGATGCAGCACTGCCTGCCATTCATAGATGTAAGAATAGCAAAAAATAAGAGCCAGGGACATGAGTCACACAGAAAACACTAGCAAAAACGAGAAAGAGCATCTATTTGCAGGCAAGAATGCTTTCCAAGGTAGAAGACAATGGCAAAAGAAAAGCCAAGAACATTTTTAACAGATATCCTGATACATGAATTATTTATATCTGAAGTGCATTCAGTAACAGTGCATGCCAGATGCTTGTCAAAACGACAAGTTCCAAAAAAACCCCAATGAACAAAACATATGAGTTACCACTCTGTATTCATCATCATTAAGAATACTACCCCTGTCCTGCATGTCTCACTTTGAACAGGAAAAATGTAGCAAGCATGTTATGCAGCACAGAAATATTCATAATGGACTGGGTTTTTTTGAAAAGGGAAAGGAATGAACACCACTCAGAATAATGAAAAAGAAATCACGCTTCAAAACAGGAAGATGGAGTATCAATTCAGCACAGGCTGAACTGTGTTATAGAACAGAAAAAAAAAGTTCATTTGGACTCCAGATAAGACAGCAGTTTCCAATAGCAGTTTAAAACCAGCACCAAGTCATTTTTGCAGTGTTCAAAATCTGAACTACATCTCCATTATTTGGATCACAGTAGCGGATTAGTGCCAAAGATCACTTAATTGTGAGGTGCTATTCCATTTAAACACAAAACACATTATTGCACACACATAGCCAGACAACCACAAGCTGTTAGACAAGGTTTAAGAGCATCAGATGACACAAGGAGAGGGGGTAAAAAATGTCACTGAAGCTTTTCTTGCATCAAACTTCTGAAGAACTGCAATTCTGCTTTTTCTTCCTTGAAGCTCAAAAGGAGGCCCACAGGGCACAAGAAGATGATGGGTCCAAAACCCAAGTGAAACATGAAAACAGAACTTAAGAAACAGGGGACAATCTGATAAATTAGATTCATTTACAGAAATAGCCAATGATGTTCTGTATGCTGCTTATGCACTGAGTGTATTCAGAACTGGTTCTATATGCTGCTTATGCATTGAGTGTACTCAAAACTGGTCAGCCACATGGTTATGGTCATTAATTTGGCCTGAAACCTTTATTAAGTCTAATTAAAAGGGACAGGGTACAGTATTTTAGACATATCACCACAATACTGGAAACATAACGTTTGCACAAGAGAAAAGAAAAACCTGCACTTGCCTGCAAGGAACACCCCAGCACAAACACTTCCCAACACCAATTGCTCACACAAAGTTCCTGCTCTCTTGGTCACAAAAGGCAGAGAAGCAGGCAAACACAGACACACCCTCTCCTCTCCATGTTAATCCTAATCTACCCAAAGTGTATCAATCAGGAAGGCCTTCCAAAATTGTAACTGCAATGAAATTCCAGAAGTCATAGGGCTGGGGTGTGCGTACACCCACAGAAACGTTTGCATTTGGATCTGTATGAAACACTGTTCAAATAAAACTCCCACATGTCCTCACTTCCAGCACTGGGGTTTGCATCACTGAGTCTGAGGGCGCTGACCTGACTGCTTCCCAGTGTGACCAAACTTCAGATGCACGTCCAGAGAGCACCTCAGCTGTTACTGGGCATTGCCTACATCAGCTCAAAGCAAAGCCAATTCAAGTCAAAGCTTTGGAATGTGTCTAACAGGGACACTGAGCCCTCATCACCACCGATATCCCCTCAAGACACGCTCATGTCTCATCGTGCAATTACTGAATGCACATCAAGTCACAGACGGAGCTGAGTGAACCAGCCATGCTCATACAGTACACAGGAGCTGTGAAGACAATTTTGCATATTCATCTGCATATAAATGAAGCTCCTACTGGTAAACGAAACTGGTATATTTTAATTTCTTTGAGCGTTTTTCCCATTTTAGAACTTCCTACAGGACTGAGACCTTGTTCAATGTAACATTTACCCCACACAGCTATCCTGTATTGCCAAATTACTAAAACATTAAGTTAATTACTGGAACTACAAAACTGATGTGTGAGGTTTTTTGCAGGGATGCAAGACAGAATCTAGTTTCAAAAATACTTTAATGCATCTTTCTTCTTGCCTTAGAGCTAATACCAGTAGGAACTGGAAGTATAAAATGCCACATTTCCACTGTGACATTAAACATTTTCCATTCAACTTGATTTTTCTACTTCCTGAAAAGTCTAAGTATGCACAGAGGGTGAAGGATTTCCATGCCTATTTTTCATTTGTTCCTCTTGCCTCTATGAGGACTCAGCTTGTTATGTTCACTTTGTGTCCTTACCCTTCCCAGACAAAGCTGCTGGCATCTCTATTGACACCACTTAGAAAACAGGCATTTGCAAGAATGTTGCTACCACACTTCTACCCAACAGCTGCCCATGGAGCACTCTTGAGGAAGCAGTTTTACCAGGTGGAACAATCCCAGCTTGGCATCTACCAGAACACCCTCTTCACCACAGTTTAATATGAAGGAGTGAGAAGAAAATAATTTTGATCAGCATCAAATGATTATCTTGAAGTGAGAAAGTGAGAAGACCAACTCCTGGCATTTGCTTTCACTCCAAGATGGCTTTGAGGTGCTAAATCCCAACTTAATTCAGTAAAATTATAGCACCCACCACACTCTTCCATTTAGGTGACTAATCTGCCAGTCCTGACTGGTATCCTGCTTACTAGTCTACACATTAAGAATTGGTTTTAGTCAATTTACATTCATAATAAGAAAAAATAGTTCCTAAATGGTAAGCACTTGGAAGCCTGTATTAAATAATATGCTTATAGAAGAATTCAGTTTTGCAAATGTTAAGTGAAATAACAGTATCAATACAAGGCTTGGGTTTTTAACAAATCAACTACTTAACAGATTTATTCTCACCTTTTATCATATTTTATCTTTTTTTAACATTTATTTTTATTCCAGCAATATAAAAATTGCTTACAACAGACAAGCTGATTGTAATTGGCTGGCACTTAGAACAGCTCATCTCTTGTTTAGCATTACAACAAAACGTATTTGGACAAAAAAATCCCCACAAAACCCACTTCACTTCAGGACTGGGTAGCCAATCTGCTAGAAGCACCAACCAGCACATGCAAGGAATGCACTGCAGAAGCAGCAAGAGGCAGTCACAGGTTGTCAGCTCTGTCCAGCACCATTTGTCAGCCTGCTGACAGACACACTGGGCTTAGCGCTGAACTGAGACGTCACAGAATATTTCAGCTGCCCTAATTCAGCTTGACTCCTCAATGGAGTCAAAACAGCTTATCCCAACTAATAATCTTTCCTCTCAAAAACAAGTAATTTTGACTTTCTAAATTAGAACACACAGAGCAGCTCAATGTGCATAGTTATCAGCAATTTAGTATCACTGGGAAAAAATGCTTTATTACAACTTTTCATCCTTAGGGTTGGACACTCTAGCTAAAGGTTATGCAAGATGAAGACAAGCAGTTCTTTCTAAAATGAGCCCTGGCCAGTCTAACTCTGATCCTGCCATTATATGTATAGAAAGGGCTATGACTGATACAGCAAAACTTTTGAATTATGATTCCAGTGCTGGTTTTTCAGGACTATTTATTTAAAATAAGCTATAGAAAGGTAATTAAGCAAAATCATATAGGTTTGTGCACTTCAGATAGGCAAATGTTCACATACTCTAAAACCTAAAAATGAAAGAACAAAGAAAAATCTTTAAAAATGTAATTTGGGGAAATGCTGATTCGTTCGCAGGCCAGCAAAAAGAAACATTACTCGCAGGATGCCTTTGATAAACATCTACTGTAAAGTACAACACAAGCTAAGTGGAAAACTACAGACCTCAGTGCAGCCTAGTTTCTGTCCCCTCCCACACACACGTCATTGTCACATTAGCCCTAAGATTACTCAGCCAGCCCAGAGCGGGCACGGGTTCGTCCTTCTCCAATTTCAAAACACTTTCAAAGACCAGGTATAAGCATTTCATCTTGAACTTCTAGTTTACTTAGACCCAGCATTTGTTTCAAATTGGTATTTATAGCTCCTTGCAGTCAGCATAAAACACCAGTGGAGAAAGCTCCCATCAACCTGTAAAAGATCTCTTATACCCTGAAAACACGTATTTACGACAAATCCTACTAGAAACAAAGACTCACATATAAGTTTTATTTTCAGGTATTGACAGTTTCTGACGGTGCTTAAACTTAAAATGGCAGCATGTTATTTTCCATGGGGAAATTGACCTCCTCATGGAAAAAACCCTGCCTATAGGACAAGAAAGCTGCGTTTAAAAACTGAAATAAGGACTAGCTGCAAACCAGACTGAAGTCACACAGAAGAAACAAAGAAAATTTCTTCCTGGTTCAGCACCTGGTAACTGGAAATAAGTGCTCTTTACACAGGATTGATTTAACATGTCCTTCCAACTCACCTGTCCAAAGATCACACTTGGAACTTGCACACGTTTCTGTACTTTGTTGGGTACTGAAGTTATTGTTAAAACTTGACTAAAACGTGAAAAGCAATAGTTACGGGGTTATGACTGGCTCCAGTTTTGTCTTGGATACAAAGTTCAGCAGCAGTCTGTTGGCTAAGCCATGTCTGAATTCAGCAATGCTTTCATTCACGTATGGGACCCCACTGTCATGACAAACCCTACTAATGACACTTGATCAAAGTGCTGCATGTAATCCTGCTAATGCCACTGTGTTTAGTGAGCATTTCTCAGTTGCAATGTTGATTTAACCAGGTTAAGATGACTTAATCTCTCTTCTTGGGTTCTCTCAACTGAGTAGATACAATAGTTTAGAGTCTCCTGGTGAACAGGATGAAGATTTATGTTAAATGTTTCATTTTCAGTGAGTTATTTTTAAAATAATACACAAGGTTGGGAAACTGAAGGCACAAGGAAACAGGAGTGAGCTGGTCGAGCAAAAGCTGCATAACCACATGCTTCTGTCAGTATTTTTTGCCTGTTTCAGGTAAAACCAGTCCTTACAGTAGATGGGGCTTTGCTGGGTTTGGGATTGGGTTTTTTGATTGTTTTTTGATGCATAATCCAAGAAGATCTCAGCTTTTCCTGGCAAATGCAGTCCACACCATTAGTGGAGGAACTTTCAAGCAATGCCACTGCTGAAAGTACCGTTACCAAACTATTCCCAGGCACAGCAAGCACTGAAAGCCAAAAGCAGCCACTAATGAGCACAAGGCCAAGCCACACAGTAAGCCCCATGGCAGGCAGACACCTGTCAATTAACAGCTAAACTGCACTACCAGCTATTAATTTGATCTAGCACATCCCAATCAAATCTGTCACTATCTCAAACCCGCTGAGCCACAAGATGGCTGCCAAAAAGGACTGCTGTGATTTAACCCCATCTGGCAACTAAGCCCCACCCAGCTCCTCACTTACCCCCAGGAGGATGGGGGAGAGAATCCAAAGGGTAGAAGCGAGAAAACACAAGGAGTTAATGCCAGTTACACAGGAAAGGCCAAAAGCCATGAATGCAAGCAAAACAGAACAAGGAGTTTGTTCATGACTTCATATGAGCATGCAGTTGTTCAGCCATTCCCAGGAAAGCAAGGCTCCATGGGGCATAACAACTACTGGGGAAGACAAAGGCCATCACTCCAAAGGTGTGTCCCTGCTTCCTCCTCCAGATTTTTATATTGCTGAGCACAATGTCACATGGTATGGAATACCCCTGAGGTCACTGGGACTAGCTGTCCCCTCCAAACCTCCCTGCACACCCCCAGTCTCTTGGCAGGTGGGGTGGGGTGAGGAACAGAAAAGGCCTGGGCTCTGTGTAAGTTGCTGCTCAGCAATTACAAAACATCCTTGTACACTGATACCGTTCTAAGCACAAATCCAAAACAGTTCTGCAAGAGCTCCTCTGAAGAAAATCAAGTCTATTCCAGCCAAACCAGCACACAGAGGAAACTCTGTGGTCCAGTACTTGAATGGCCCCAAGCAAGCATCGTGAACATCAAGTTCATGGCAAAGAGGTTTTTCCATACCTTCTCCTGTACAAGTGAGTGTGTGCAGAACAAGAGGAAAAGAAAAAGCCCACCAATATATTCCCATTCACTGGATACTCGTGAGAATGTGTACACAGTCACAAGCCAGACAGCTTTTCTAGGGCTAAGATTTCAACAAGTGAATGTAAAGACATTTTCTCCACGCATAGCAATATAAGAGAGTAAGAAAAAAAATTAAGCTTGCTTCAAGTCATTTATAAACAGTAAATTTTCAATGCAAAAGTGAATATTTAATTGAAATATGCCCATTTCACCTGGAGTCATTACGCAATGAATTAGCCTTCAGGTTAGTTTTCAGTTTGATCCATGAATCACCCATGTAGACTGACCATGCAGTGAGCACTTTCTTTCTCATCTTACCAATCATAAAAAGCACATTTCAAACTCTCAAGAAAATTTCAGTATTTTATAGGTGCTAAAATTGCATTCTATAGTAGCACAGAAGCTTTAGGAAATATACTCAGTGTGAAAGATACCAACATCTAAGAAATTAATTCCAAAAGACTTGTTTCTAAAATTCATCTATTCTAAAGCATAGGGAAAAAAAATCCTGATAAAGCACTCATCTAATCGAAATTTCATGCTACTTTGACAGAACATAAGACTGAGTCTGCTTTCAGTCGTGCCAACTTAAGAGAGTCAGGGCTTTTTTTTCCTGTTATATCTCCTCTGTCTCCTTCATGCAGCTCCCTAAGTCTTCCCACGTACCTCAGCAGCCGTGAAGAGCAGTAATACAAAGATTACATTTTCTGCCCCTCTCCCAGGCCCCTCAAGCTGAAAGACTCCCATACCTTTTAACTATGATTTGCAACTCTACCTAAATTCTTACCTTGAAATATTCAAAGGTAATCAGTATTCACTGCATCTAGGTTGGCTTCCTATGGCCATAGGCAGAATTAGGATCAGCACAGAGCTGCAGATCACTCATATATTTAGAGTTTAAGAATGGAGGGGCCATCCCAGAAAATGTGCTGTTCAGGGGACCTGGTGGTCCCTAGTGACATGCTGGACAACACCAACACTGAACTGACACAAAACACTAAGTACAATCATTAATTTTTGGGGCTGATAGATCAAAAGGTGAAGTCTGGGGATAGACTAGTCCTCCTTATGTTACACTTTTAAGTTGGCTTTTTTCAGGTTCCTATTTAGAGACAGATACTTTGCATAAGACCACAGGAAACCATTCCAGAGTATTCCTACAAAAACTGTTTCCCTTCATTAGCTGACTCTAGCTAAAATCTGTTGTGAAAGCAGCAGGAGCAGGAAATCTCAGGAAATCATCTTTATGCTATCTATTTTCAAGTCTTTAGTCTCAGTAGATTTGGACCATAGCAACCAAAATTTTCTTCTCTACTCTACTGGGTTTGCCTGCTAATGGAGAATTAGTTTCAACTGTAGAAGGGGAACTAAGCTCAAAGGGGCCAGCAGGTGGGTGTATCCAGAGCTCCCAAACTGACGTGCTGGAGCACGAGTTACCCAACCAGTTGAATTAAAATTGTAAACAGCTGCAAACAAACTTGTGCAGATGTTACTCATGTATGCTTCACACCCATAATTTGCAACTCAAGTAATGCCAATATTTATGTACTGTAAGGACTTAATTATGTTGCTATGGAATGTAACACTCCTATAACTCAGGCTCAGGATAAAGAGGTTTAATTCACTTAAAAGCATGACTCTGGTTGAGACTTTACTCACCTATCATAAAGTCTGTGGCTACTGCAACCAGGCAGTGATTTCAGTTTAGAAACACTGTTATTCACTAAGTCAGTGATGTCAGTAATATTTTATTGTACACACACTCAAAGTTTTAAGAACAGCACTTCAGCATTAGGAGACAATTGGTCAAGTTTTCAAACCCACAACCATGGGTGAGAGATCTGCTGAATACAAACTGGGAAAAAACTTGAGCTTTCTGGATCTCCTGAAATTTAATGATAGTAACTGTTGCTTCCTAAGCTTTTTTACTTAGCAGCTCAGTCTGGTGCAGAGTCACAGCTCTGAACATCACCACCTACAGAAAATATTTAATACTGTATCTGCTAGTTCCTACAAGAAAAAATAAATGGTACTGAGACAGTGAAGAAGTTCCAGAGATTTTTTTAAAGATCATTTAGTTATTATGATCAGATTAATACCTTTAGTTCTTTTCTTTTTTCATTCCCAGAATGAAAATTCCCTTAAGATACAACTAAGATAAGAGTCTACATCTATATTTTAGGAAGATAATTATAGCATCTCTAATTACCATCAGAACAAGCTTTACAAGCTTTTTTAGTAACTCCATGTAACAGCCATATGATTAGAGAACATTACCATTTAAAATCTGAATCTCAATTACAGCAACATCTACTTCTAGGTCCATTATATCACTACAGGGTCAAAAAGGCTGTTTCATTCTCAACTTTCCCACTTGAATTAAGTTTATTCCCAAGTGAGAATTTTCTAAGGTTGAAACCATTTTCTTATATAGTACAAAACTGCTGTATGGCTTTCCCTCCCATCCCAGAATTTCATGATATATACATTCAAAATTAATTAAAACCATTTTCACATAAAATCTCAGGGATTTACAGAATAAAAATTAAGAAACACATGAAATACAATTTCAGAATAATATTTGTGGCATGTAAATATTTAATTTTTTTTTAATTCTGTATTTACCAGAACACCCACAGCTATTTTATGCCATTAAAAAATACAACTAAAAAAGTTACAGTTAAATTTGCACTTCCTGTACTTCTGTTTCTCAGTGTACTGTAACACGTTCACTGATAAGAAGCTGAATTTTAAAAATTATTATTTAATCAACAGAAGCTGATGAACTTTCATTTTCAAAAAATAGTATTTCAGTTCTAAAAACACCCCCCTCACTTATCTGACTCCAGACTCTGGAGGGAGGAGCTTCCCATTCTGTCCAAAGTCAAAGCAACAAGTGACACTTCTTTTTCAGAGGGCATCACAACTGACAGGACCTACTGGTCATGCATCCTCCCACACAAAAATATTCCCCTGCATGTTTGGAGAGCTAAACCAAATTTGTCATCCTTTCTCTACCCATGAATCCATTTTTTCAAATGAAAAATAGTTATATATCAACACAACTGGGGAGATAATAAATCTTCTCGTTCTGAAGACTTAAAAAAAAAAAAAGGCACTTTGAAAAATTACTTCAAGTGAAACTATCATGTAACACAAGTAATTAGTTACCTTTGAGGAATTATTAGAATTCCTTAGGAAAAAATAGCTCACAAATCTTTTTCAAACTGTTGGACTGAAGCACATTCTGAACACACGTTAAAGACAGTTCCTATAGCACCATGCAACTGCCAGGTCCTGCAAAAACTGTGGAACTCAAAGAAAATACAAGTTCATTTTCCTCTTTCTCCTACTATTGTGGGTTGCCATGATGGTGAGACAGGGATTGTTGGCAACAGGTAACACAAATAAGTTAAGCAAAAAGCTCATGGAAAGGCTTTAAGCATTGGAAATGGCTGTCCTGGACATTCAGGTCATAAAAGCTTCACTTAATGGAGATTATATGGATCCCCCATTGCAAACTTTCACCTGGTGGCTAAACTCAATTTTTGCTGTAGGCACATTTTTAAAAGCCTCCAAATACTGAGTACCCTATAATGACAGGTAAGATAAACCACACCTAAGATCAACAATATGAATAAGCTCTTTTCATGCTATTACAGGGCAAATTCATACTCAATATTACACAGCTGGGGGAGACTGGAGTGGGACTGGAGGTTCCTTTTTTTCCTAATTAAAAGAACATCTCACTATGCCAAATGCTAAAAAGGCATTTATCCTTATAAAGACTATACCAATGCCCAATCTGAAGTTTTAAGAAAAGTTCAGTCCTATAATATTTTAGATATTTCTTGGGAGAACAAAGAAACCAAAAGAAACCCTGCCAAACATCAACAAATCACAAAGTAAAATACTCAGCATTACTGATGCTTTGCTTCAAAAATCATCTCCAGGGAATGCATTTACATTACAAGTCTGGTTCTCCATAGCAGTAATGCGAACCTGAAAAGTGAAACTTCCAGTAATAAACACAAAAATTTTGCACTTGAATGTTTTATTTTTCCAGAAATAATCTGAAAGGCTCAATATGATCTCAAGTGCAGATATAAACTGAGACAAATGCCCTGTTGCATGTATAACAAGAGACATCAATACTGAGGAGTTTATTAAAATAAGAACTTTGTATTGGTCTCAGCATTATTACTCACCCGCTTCGGCCCACTAAAAATCTTCCTGGTGTTTTCCTTAGATTTATCACCTTGTTTATTTGTGGATTTCTTATTGCCTTCCAGCACACCAGATGCATCCTCTGAAAACTCCAGATCTGTGAAAGGTAGATACAGACATGAAACAACCACTTTTAAAGCTGTTGAACTGCTAGAGCATTTCTTGCATCTAACAATTCCACAGGTATAGCTTCTGACATTACCTAATGAACAATCAATCTTCATCAGAAAAGTCAGCTTTAATGCCAAGCACAGTCCTGGATGCAGCTCAGGCTTGCTGACTGGACTGCAGTAAATACATGGAAGCATGACAAGGTACACAGTCACAACTATTACAGCACCTCTTGCCCAGTGGGTAAGCTTCAGGCCACTGCTTCCCATCCCATACTCCTTTAAATCCCAGGTTACCTTTTACATGTGTTTACTCATGGCTGGCTCACTCCTACAACCCTGAGCAGCAGATGAATAAAGCAGTAGATTGGGTTCTTCAAAAGTGTGAGTTTAAGAGATTTAGAACACACTACAATTACAGCATGGAAGAATTGATCTTGCTTCACTTCTCATGAAGGCAATCTGTTTGTATTTGCTTATTCTGCTGTAAACAGGAAAACAATACAGTCATCAGCTCAGGAAAGAGTCAGCTAGAACTGCTGACGTGGCCTTTCAATGGATTCAATACTTGCCTTACCACTGATTCCAGTACCCCATCCTGGACTGTAAATCTGCAATTCACTCATTAAGTTAAATTTTTGTCCTTTTTTTTTTTTTACACTTGTGTTGTTTTATTTGAAGCATTATCCCTTGGAGACAAGGGAAAGGGTTTACTTAGCACAAACCAGAAGTTATCATAAATTTCAAGATGGAAATAACCACAGGCACAGAGCAGCACAGTTTCATCTGATAAACTGTTTAGAAAACCAATCTATTCCTGACAAGCACCTGCTCTTTGAAAAGTGCACTGCAAAAAACATAAGCAGGTAAAATGGGTTACTCTAATCCCAAGTACATAGGACCAGCCAAGCTGGGTAAGGAGGCAAGCAAAGACAAAGCAGGCAACCAAATTTCTAATGGCATTTTCAAGGATACAAAACTTGTCTGAGGAATAGAAGTATTCTTAAAATAAAGCTCCAAAGTTTCCCAAATTGCAGTAAATTTCAACAGGCTTGGCAGCACCAGGACTGGCAGGATGCCTGCTGCAAGGCACCTCCTGGAACCAGCCTCTCACATTCCATCCCCCTGGTTTTCAGTGTAGTTGTGTCATGTGAGCACAAGAGCCTAAGAACACTGCAACAACAGCCCCTCTGAAAAGAACTGACTTTAAAAGATGTTTGATAAAATTAGTGTAAATGAAGAAAAATACTACAGACTAATTTCCATTAACTTAGAGCAAAACTACTTCCAAATCTATGTAACAGACAACTCCATCCTTGCTGAAGCCAATTTAAGGAGTAAAATCAAATTGCTTTGATATACATCCTTATAAATCCTGAAATATTTCTGAAGTCAGGTCCTGAATACAATTCTCAAAGGAAGTCAAACCAAGAGAACTGGACCCTCCTATTGCACATTCAAAGCTTAAAAGTAATTTACTTGACCACAGTCACTACAAATATGCAAGTGACTCTAGAAAGACAAAATGTTTCATCCACCAAAAGAGAACATTAACTTGTGCCCTGTGCCAAGAGTTGGACCTGGCATTGCCTTCAGTAATGATTAACAATGGTCTGGATCAACTAAGCCATGATTTTAATATCATCTTAAGTTTCCTTGTCTGAACTCTACTCCTATGTGATTCTGAACTCTCCCTTTTAAATTAGGTGATTATAATTTCAAAGAAACTTGTTGATAAAAAACATTTCAACTCCTACTTACAATAGGATAATTCTGCATTTTCTGATGCTGCTAGCACATGAAACACTTACTAGCTTTGTAAGATTACCTGGAATGCTTTTATTTGAGCAGTGCTTTTGGAGGCCTTCTAGGTACCCTAAAAGCACTGTGCATACATCATCTTAGCAGACTTTTTAATCTAAACTAAATAGGGTTTGGGGGAGAAGTCTTTTGTTAAAATAAACTGAGTGAGGCAAGCACACAAGTAGGCGGGTAAGCACTGAAGTTTCATTTCCACTGGCTCTCTCCCGTGTGGTTTTTCGGGGGTTTTTTGCCCCTTCAAGAGAAACAGGTTATACTGACATGTTTCTCATTATGGGAGCATGTAAGGCCTTTTCTCCTCTGTCCAACCATTTTCAAGGCATTTATAATCTTTGAGATAATTTGCCTGTCTTGGCTAGAACTGGAACAATGTTCAAAGACCAACTAACGCAACGACCACAGTAAATTTCCCGGGGAACAACAGCGAAGTTTTGTTTTAGTGTCTCCAGGTAATTCTGCAAAAGGTTTTGAAGTCCAAACAGGACTCTGCCTTTGAGGACTTTGATGTAGTTTTAGCTGACTTTAAATATTTACCCAATGAAGGTGACTCAGTTTTTGAGAAGATGCAAAGGAATTAAAAAAAAAATAGGGCAAGTCGGCTCAGCATAACTGAGCTGAGTGCTGGATGCTGATACACAAAAGCTACATTGCCTAAAAAGATTATAGGAATCTCATCTTGATCACTGAGAGGAAAAATGAATAGATGACACAAAGGTTAAGCTGTATATCAGAACTGATTTACAAAGCAAAACACTAAGCTGCAATACAGATTTCTCTTGGATACAACTCCCCATTGATTACTACAGTCAAGTCAGTCACTTTCTTCCACTATTAAAAGCTTCTCCTCTAGCCAGAGTCATCCTGTACTCTGGCTACTGAAATGACAAAAGTAATGCCTCAGATCTAGGGAAGTATCACCAGTACTTTTAGCCCCTGGCATTCTGGCAGAATCCAGCTGGGAAGCTCACAAGTCAAAGGGGCTTTTGCTTCACTGGGTTGCTACAGTAATTTGAGAGAATTTTAGATTGCAACGGGAAAATAAAAAGTAAACTTTTCCTAGAACTCAATGCTTCAGCAAAAATCTAAGGCTAATAAAGTTATGAAGTATTTTCATTAAAAAGTGCAGTAACAGCATCTAGGAATTTAAAAGGTGGAGCTTTTTTTCAGAGTTGGGGGTTTTATTTGCTTGGCTTTTGAGCTTTTTTGGTGTTTTTTTAACCAATTAAGCAGAAAAGACTACCACAGAAGTGAGTAGCAGAGACTATTTTTCTATGAAAGACAAGTCTAACTAATTTATCTGTTTTGCAATATTTCCTGCACTAACAATACTGTTCCTGTAGTCTGTGCTTTCTTAAATTTCACTTGCAGAAGTATTTAAATATGTATTGTTAAACTTACTTTCCCTCTGTGAACAACTAGACTGGAAGGAATAGTCTTTATAATGTTCCATTACAAAATCTTTGTCAGATGTTTTAAATTAAGGTTCTAAAATACGTTTCATTAAAATACACCCAGATTATGGCAAGTAACCAAATCAGTATTATGACAAAGTAAGGCTGTGACAGAAAGCATCAAAAGCATCAAATTTCTTGAAAAACTAATTATGCCATGTAACATTCTTTATGCACAGAACAACAAAATCAGTCTTGGGAACATCTAGGGCTGAAACTCAGAGAGGCAGTCTGGCATTTCACCTGTCAACCTGGAACAGGAACACTGGATTTTTATCTGGGGATTTATTCATTAGTACAAAAAAAGAACAGCACATACTGAACTCAGGTAGCATTAGCACCTCTCAGTGCTGTTCATCATTTCAGGACAGAGTTTTATTGTGCAAGATGCTCTGAAAGCTTTTTCTCAGGCTTCGAGTCAAAGCTGGCATTTTTCATGGATGCAGAAGTCACACAGTTCCAGTATGTAAAGACAATACCTCACAGCAATGTCACATTTTACTGCAACTTCAGGTTTAGATCCAGAAGTTCTTGATAAGTTCTCAGGCTCAGCATCACTACATTCAGGGGCTCTTAACGTGGTTGCTCTGAGCGATCACGATGCTCAAAATTTGCAAAGGTCTGAGAGAAGATAGTGTGAACTTTAGCAAGGAGTCCCACAAATTTTAGGGCAGCATCAGACTCCCTATTTTCATAATCTGTGCCACAGGACATCACCTTTTCAAATTTCAGAAAAAAGCCCTGCAAGTCAAATCTCAGTGCCTACAGTAGCACAAAACAAGAACCAAATGAGCAAAGGAGATGCAAAATAAAGGGGAAGCATCTCTCAACAGAGGCACGGAGAGGTAGCTCTTACCTGAAGTGGAGAAGTGCATTAAGAACTAACAAAACATAAATTTACATTTCCCTGTGCCATGGAAATCTCTTAGGAAAATATTTCAGAGAAGCAATCTGTGATACCTCAGAGTATAAAGGCCTGCTTGGTAAATGCAGTGCCAAATGCAAAGTGTAGATATTTTGAGACTTCTGAGGACAGCAGCTGAAAGGATCATTTGATGGGTCAGCATCTCAGCTGCATTAACTGTACAAGCAAATTCTTCCCTTGGAACAAATGGCTGAACAAAGACTCATTAGAGACAGGGACTAAGAGTACTTCTTAAGCAGCCCTGTAAGATAAATCCATTTTCCAAAGAGGCTGGAACCCAAGTGTCTCATCATAAGTAAATTTTATGAAAACAAATCATGGTCTTTTCTGTTTGAAAACAAAATCTTCTCATACAACATCAGTATTCATTTGTTCCTTTCAAATCCACAAAAAAAACTCCTAGTAGTGACATTTACTTTTGATTAAAAGGCTTACAGAAAATTCTGGTTTTAGAAACAGCTATAATTAGAAGAGAGAAATGAACATTTTTTCCTCTGAAATTTTATTTCTGGATTATATTAGCAGAAGCTATTTGTAGGAGGAAAAAAAAAAACCAAACCAGCTTCTCCAACATATGCAAGGCTAGATTGAAACACCCTCTCCCTATCACAATGAAATATATCTTGCCCAAGTCTTAAAATGTAACAGCTTCAGTGAGTAGATAAAACTTTTCATGCTTCATGCTCCAAAATGGAGGACCAAAATGTTCTGTAGAACAGTGGCAATGTTTCAAAATATTTATTCCAACACAAGTGATTCTTTGGCATTAGACTTTTTAAAAACTGAAGAGCTAAAAGCAACCTTCCACCGAAGTTATTCCTTTTGTTCTTCACCAACATACAGAACTCAATAAACCACCAAGCAAGTCTAATTTTGCAAAGGATTTTAACCACCAGAACTTGCTCAGCAACCACCATATGTAGAGTTTTACACATACCCCCCACTCCCCAACCTGTACAGAAGATGGATATCTAAAAACTGAAAACTAGAGCAGAAACACACGAATATGCAGAGGCTCTCCCAAAGCCCATTATCTGACTGGCACTCCACAGGTCCCCACAGCCTCTCCCTTGAGTCATGCATCCTTAGATAAGATGGAGCTTGAGAAGGTCCAAACTGCCTACAAACACATTCAAAAGCAGAAAAAGGTATTTCCAATTTCTTAAGAGCTACTTGAATGTGTGCACTCAGCTCTGTACTTGTGGGTTGATCTGGAGGCTCTGTGGGAGGATACCTGCCTTCCAGGCACAGATACTGTATTCTCAACGCACCAAAAAGGCACGAATCTTCTGCTAAAAAAACCAAAACCCTCTACCCCTGGCAAGAGATCAAAGGGTATAAAGCAGACTTCAAGAGAGGTATGAAACACCAGACAGGACCACAGGAGAAGTGAGTTTAACTCTTAGATTTTAAGTTTAACTCTTAGGTTTCCAAATCAGTGGTATTGTTCGACAAATTCCTAGGTACACTGCAAAAAAGAACAAAATACTGAAGTCAATTAAAATTAAATGTCATCTATGTATTCAAAAAAAGTTCTACTGACCTGCATTAGTGCTGAGCTGGCTATCCTGTGAACAGTTTTCATTGCCATCAGAGGATGACTGTAGTGAAGCAGATGGTACAGTTCTACTTCGCTTTTTGTTGGCCTTCCTTTCTGCTGCCTGCCACTCTTCATCTTCGTCCTCGCTTTCACTTAAGTCATCAAACCCAAAGTACTTGATTTTGTAATTGGAACTCCCAGAACTTCTAGAGGCGCCTTCATCTCCTCCTCCCTCGTCTTGATCATCAAACCCAAAAAACTCTAATTTGACGTCCTTCTTGGATTTGGTATTGCTCGGTCGGAACCTGGTTGTGGTTTTTGTGGTAGCAATGTCTGCTTTTTTCCTTAAGCGCCCAGCTTCGCCCAGGTCAGTGGGGGCTGCTGTGGTGAACTCATCCATGCGCTCCATGGTATCCTGGATGGTGACATTGCAAACTGACAAGCAAGACGGGTGCAGAACAGTGTAGTCTCTAGTCCGTCCAACCGTCCCTCTAAAACTGGTCCCACTACTTAAAGAAACTTTTTTTCCTGGGTTCAGACCATCATTATTTGACTCATTGTTTGCTTTGGATAAAGACTGACTAGTGCCATCCATGAGCTTGTCAAAATTTGTTGTCCCCTGCAGTTTTGCTTTGTTGGATCGACAGTATGTCCTACAGTTGCTTGGCCTAGGAATAGTTTGCACAAGTTCTTCACTAATGGCTTCCTTTGGATTTTCACTATCTTCTTTATCACACTCCTCATCCTTGCTCTTCACCTCTGAGAGATGTTCATTGTCAAAAGCTAATATATACCCTCCAGTTCTGGTGTCTTCAGTTTCATCCTCCCATTCATACAAGTGAGTTCTTAGTGGCCCCTTGGTCTGAGATGTTTCTGATTGAGAGTCTGCTGTTTTTCCCACGTGGGAGTCCCAAGAATCAGGCAAGTCCTTGGCTTCAGTGTTGCATCTGGAAGTGTCTGTAGCCTCAGCATTAGTTTTATTACTGTCTCCAGCACTGTCATAGATGAAATGACTGTTCCCATTATCTTCTTTCAAGTTCTGGAATTTATCTACAAGAAAACATATTTATTACTAAAATGAAATATTAAAAAAGTAGTCACCCATGTGGGCAACTTTGAAAAGTCACAGCATAACAAAAATATTCAGTGATCATTGACAAAAAACATTAGAGGTCTTTATCTACCTGGTTTATACTTTTTAAGCCCTCCAGTTTAAAGGTTTTGCTATAATAAAGTCTTCTTGTCATTTCCACCAAAAAACTAACTTGAATTGTCACTCTGAAAATATGTGCATCATGAAAAAAACAGTGGTAAACCCTAAATACAACCACTTATTTACCAAGGCAAATTACACAAAAAAGGAGAAACTCCGAGGTGAAAATTTCAGAAAAGACAATTAGGGAAGTTTCACACAGAAGTGACTTAAAGTGAATAATTACGGAACAACTACAAATTTTCTCATTATGTAGGGAAGTAATTTCCTTCTTGGGCTCAGAACAAAACGGCACACAACTTCAGCAACTGTCACTTCATTTTGCTGCTTCAAATGAAAATATTTGAACTTATAAAAGAAATACAGAGAATGAAATTCTCATCACAATTTTTAATTATACCACTTCTGAAATTCAGGTTTTTGCAATGAATTTCTGCATCTCTGAAGAAGAACTGCTGCCAAAAGTTATTCTTGCACTTCTCCAACACATAGCCACACTCACATCTTACACTGTCCAAGAGAACAAGTTTCACTATAAATAGTCGGTTTCTGTAAGGTTTGTTTCCAGCCAACCAGCATCCACAGAACAGTAATGTCAGGAAGTAAGGCAAGTACTAAGTTTTCTACCTGCTGTCCTCTAAACTGGTAGGGAAACCACTCCCTTTGTTTTTCCTGAACACCAACAAAAGCTTGGTGGATTAGGTACCAGAGTTTCATGACGACTGCATCTGCCATCCTCTCTTGTTGACATCACACACACAGCAATATAAGAGGGTTTTTTCCAGGAAACAAGAATTTCTTGGAACTTTCTGAGACAGTATCACCGAGCACAAGAACCCAGGTGCCTGCCGTTACTGCTGGCACTGGAACAGCTGCCTGGGCCAGGAGAAGCAAGATAAGAAGTCTGACAATGCAGAAGATCCTGGTGCGTAGAAGAGTAGCACATGAGGGGATAAACTGGAGAGAGAAGCAACTGGGACAGGGCCAAGGGACAAGAGAAATGCTAGAAGACAACACGCCTAAAAGACACGTGTAGAACACTACAGTGATAAAAGGGGCTCCACTGACAGAATGCAACCCCCAAGGCTCTAATTTTTTAGGCAGCAAAGGCTTCCTAATCTCCTCAGTAAAATGAAGGCTTAAGCATCTCTTTAGCACTAGTCCTGACCACATTAAATTTCATCAGCTTTCATTTACCTAAGTTGCTCAGAAGTTTCACAGCACTGACCAGAAGACTGCAACCTCCTAACGAGGGAAACAAGCATCAGCACTGTTCCAGGGACTTTGCCTCACTACTTTTCAAATTAAAACAGCAATATCTAAATGCCATCCTTGCACACATGTTTTATAGAAGAACTTTAAGGTATTGAAAAATCTAGTAAAAGAAATGGCTACCAAATCCAGTTTTGCAGGAAATTGTTTTAATCCTTGCTAAAATTCCTCAGGGAACTATGACAAGTACTATCTGACAAACTGCATCTAAGTTTTCTGGGAGACCTGCTGAGGTCTGTCACAGAAGTTATACGTATTCAGCTAGAAATAAAAAAAGCTTTTCACAGAATATATCAAATGCAAAACTCTACATTCCTCAAAGAACAAGGAACTCTAACCCTGCCATGTCCATGATGGAATCATGGTTATTTTTTTTCAGTATCAATATGTTATACAAGCAATACTGTTATTTCTATTTCAATCTCATGCTTGTGATAATCCAAGAGGCACAACCAAAATGAATCTTTCTGTAATCAAAAAGGGAGTTTGACAGTGAACAGTATGTTCCTTTCTCCCATATGTTTAATATTATTGTGAAGCTGAAGACTACCACAACACTTAGGCATGAAAAACAGCAAACTACATTTAAAACATTTTCAGACTTCCTTGCTAAAATACATTGTTTTGCAGCCTCACCATTACTGTTCCATATCTAAGGAAACTTCTTGTTTCTCCTTATGTGTAAATGTGACCAAAATCACTTTCTCCAGTCAGCTCAGCTGACTAATAAGTAACAAATCCATTCTATCCCAGCCAAATGGCTTTATTGATGCTTGGTTTACTACACTCCCAAGAAACGATGTTGCAAGGCAAAGAGCACTAACAGCTCTTCATGCTCACAGCAGGACTTGTGTGCCTTTGTGTAACTCGTGCATCAGCAACTTAGAACCTTGAGTTGTCTGAGAATATTCCAGAAGTATCAACAAAGTGTTGCATCTCATTTTTACCTTTCGGTTCCTAATTTAATACAGCACACCAAAAAGGTGGCAGTTAACCTCCCCCTTCATTTTGGGGCACCAAAATTTTAAAAACACATAATACTTCAAAAGTCTTCGTAAGTGCACCAGGGAGGTTTTTCCATCTCCAATAATAAGCAAAGCTGATGGAAAATGTAACCACTAAACTGTTGAGTGTACACCAGGTAGAAAGTCTGGCTTTAAAACTCATCACAATGCACTACTGCAAAACTAAGCAGTGACATTTAGAGGAATACCTCTTCAAAGGACCCTTTGTCAAGCCACTGTTCTCATCTTATCAGTGGGTCAATAGCTGTCAGCCTGAACCTTCAATACCAGAAAGTACTGCTAATCACTTCCTAATTGCCCAAAGGTGTACAGCAACTGCAATTCCAATAACCCTGATTTTAAAAATTACAGTACTTATTGGTAGCAACTACTACAGCAGAAGCTAGCAAGACTGTAGGGAAAAAAATATGGGAAAAGGAACTAACTGTGAATTACTAGATATTCTGTAGTCCAAGAGAGGCATGGAACTTCTCCTCCCATTTTTAACTGCAATTAGGCTCTTTTGGGGCTCAAATACCAAAATGACTCTTCCAAGCAATTTAAAATCAGCAATAGCATACAACTCCCCTCCCCAAGTACAATGTATACCTAGGAACCATAACCATGTTCCGTGGTAATCATGATTTATTTTCTGTTTAAATCTCTAAAACCTGCTTTATTTTATGCTCTCATTTATTTCACTTAACAAGACAGATGTCTTCAGCATTGCTAATGAATAAAAAAAACACTAAACCAAAGTAAAACTTCCACTTTTTCCCAGAAAACATGAGATGTTTTCACACACACACAGATGCATATTACTAAATCTGTAAAACTATATTTAAGTGATAATGATTATTGTTCCAAGTAACCTTAGTAAAGTTACCTCAAGAGACAAAATTTCAAGTTCAGACAATGCAAGATAGTAAATTTACATAAGGCACTAAAGTTTATACTCTTCTATAATATATATAGATATATGCAAACATTCAAACAGCAGGACTGTAACAGAGTTGTCAAAAAGCCCACTGCTTTTTCAGTAACAAACCTTTAAACATTTAACAAATATGCATCTATACTTAGATGGATTAGACTGGATGGAGATAAAGATAGTATTTTGTTCATATCTTATTTTTAACCAATACTTACTGATACTCACTTATCAGATGGAACAAATGTTACTCTATGCATTCAATGAAAACAGTAAATGCCTTGTGACTACCACAGGTAGCCAGTGCACTACTTCTTCCCTTTTCATTTTTAAAGCCAAAATGAAGAATGTGATTCTAGATTTAAAAAAAAAAAACTTCTTTTTTTTTTTAAGAGAAATTAATTATTTTAGAGAAAGAGGCCTACATTCTTCAGCTCAACATCTGACAATTGACATTAAAACTTCTCACATTTCAACTTCATTTTTTCTTTAAGTACCTATAACAGTAAAAGTTTGACAGACTTCTTACTTGAAGAGGAAACACTGAAGTTTAGAGAAAAGATAAAACGCTCTCTCCACCAAATACTGAAGCTGTAAGAGTTAACAATTCATATCCTGATCCTTCATGTATAATACATACCAAAATGGTATTCAAAACAAAATAAAGTAATCCTTTAGGACATCTTCTGGGCAAGAAAACCAAGCAACCATAGCCCCTCTATCCTCCAGCCTAGTCCCTGTTTCACTTTGCTTTGCTTTCATTTCCATTTAACTTACAAGACTAAGTCACTGGGCTCCAAGTCTGCAAACATCATTTGTAGCGCCATAAAAACCAAATCATCATTAACAGTCTAACACTAATTGCCTACAGTCAAACACTATATGCTTTAGTTAACAATTTAGCAGCAGAGCTGCAGAACTTTATTTGCTATTTTTGTTAGGTGGAACACAGAGCAGGATATTGGGCTGTGAGAAGGTCTCCTACTGTAAAACTCTCTTCTGACCAGATTTCAGGCTCCCAGCACGAAGCTGCCCCACAGCTCAAGCATCACCCCCCCAGCTTCCTCAGCACCGGCCTGTGGCCGGGCAGGAGGCAGCGCCGGCCAGGGCGGATCACGCCCAGCAACATGTGCGGCTCCATGTGCCGCTCCCCGCTCCTTCCCAGGGACTGCTCCTTCCCAGGGATTAGGGACCCAGCTAAGCCTCGTCTGCCTTTCCACCAGGCAGGCAGCAGAGAGGCAAGGGCACAGAGGACACCCGAAAGAGCACTGTGTCTTCGAGATCTCTCTTTGCCAATCTGAGTTTAATCAAAACCAATTGAACAACATAAATGTTAGTAGGAAATTGAAGAACACAAAAGGACAATCGGTATTAGGCTTGGTAAGCTAAAAAAACACACTACAATGTGAAAATATTATCACATACACAAAATAATTGCTTACTTTTTCTTATGTACTCATGGACAAGTCGCCAGTGTTACATGTTAGCCCTACTAACTTGAACTTTCAGTTAGTGTTCTCTCATTTGTAGCCATTTTTAATTAAACATTAGTAAAGTATCCTCCAAGCTATAAACAAAAGGCATATGGCCTTCTACAGCCTTTGCAGCACGAAACCTTAAGTTCCTTCCTTGCTGTGTAAGTAGCTGTACAAGCCTTCACTTGAATATTGAGAGAAACATGATTACTATCCACAGGAAAGAAATCTACAAACTTAAATTACGTTTCTTTTAGTATTAGCCACAATGCAGTAATTCACTGCAAATACTAAAGGTACTCAGAAGCAATGAAATCTTGAGAGTAGGCAGGTGGCACGATGCCAATTCTACATTCTTGATTTCTCTTCCAATGGACACTGAGACGTGGTGGCAATAAAACAAAGCATCAAGAATTGTATGCAGGGCCTTCAGAGCCCTCCAGCTACTGAGGGCACACACAATTAACAGGCTACAGCTCATGAACAGGACGGAGGGAACAGTCTGTTAAGCTCATTATGAGCTACTGCTCTGCCTGATGTCCCTGAGCGCTGGGAAACATTTCCTATGGCTCCATTACACCATCACCAATGTTCTCAAGCACAAAGCTACATCATTTCACTCTGCAACTTGTAGCTGACTAGGGTAAAGGAAAAGAAATCTTTAGCAGGTGCTTGTACCACATCCCTCATTTCCAGGAAGAGAGCCTAACTGAGACACACACAGTGTCAGCTCTGGTTTGGTCAGAAAACCAGGAACTGCAGAGAAGTCAGGCTTTTTTCCAAATTAAAAAACAAAGTTCATTATGCATTGGAAAGGAAATGTTTTGACTGGTAAGGAGAAAAGGCTGCAGACTAAACTCCTTTGATCCATTTTCTCTCTATCATTGAAGAACTGGGAAACTCAGAAAAAAAGCACCCATGGATACAAAATACACAATCTATGAAATGTGAAAAATTTATTTGAATTGGTCAGTATCCATTGATGCCTATGAGACCTTGAAAAGCAGTGCCTGTTTGGTATGAACAGCAGACAGGAAGCATAAGAGCCTCAGAATATTAGACTCCCAAGACCATTTTCCCAAGTGGCTGACAATCACTAAAATAGCTAAAATTATAGAACCACATCCATAGCTATGATTACAAATTCTTAAGTAATCCTGGTTCTTTACTATCTTTGAATAAAAATGAATTCCAACAAGTCTGCATGCAGGTGGGACAGACATTGTTTGACTCTTTGCAGATGTTTTAAATGGCACCTTCTGCAGAAAAACAATCACAGACAACCCTAAAGAGATGGGAATTAATTTACTGCCATGACAGCACTATTTTCCTTAAGAATCGTTTGCTCGTCTTGTTTCCTTTTCCAGCACCCTGAATATCAAAATTCAATTTCAATTGAAAATGCAATTTCAATGAAAATTTGTTTCTTACATAGACTTAACTAAACTCTCAGTGACACAATGTCTCCATTTCAGTTAGCTTATTCTTCTGAACATGAGACAGAGGATACCTTAGACACCTTTTCTGCTCTCAAATCACCTGGATGCACCTGTCAGTCTGGTAACACACTGTTCAGCATCTCCAACAGACCATTATTTTCATTCCCTGAGCCTAACAAGATTTTCATGCTTTCAGAACATGCTGCTGGCAGAACACCCCCCAGTGCCTTGGCTCCAGCCTGGGAAAGGCTGAACCCCACCCACAGCATTATTGCTTCTAACCTTGCACCCCTGTTTCAGCCATACAAGTAATTCCTCAGATACTTTTTTCCACTGGGCAGATGTGCTACCAGGAGGCATTCTGAGAGGTTGTGTCATGCTGGTACACCTGACAGCCAGTGTACAATTTTCTAAAAAGTCCTTGTATCTAAATGGAAGTGGAAGCCTTTCTCAGGGGTGCAGGCTGACATGGCCACCTTCCCTCTTATGCAGAAAATAATCACTGAACTAATCCCTTGCCTTTACCTCAGGCAGTATTTTTCATGGTAGGACGAGATGGTTTTTGAAATAACAATATAACTGCTTTACCCTCTTTTCTTCTAGTTCTTCAGCTAGCAATCCCTAGATATTCTGGTATCTCTCATTTTCATTGTACCTTACGCCACTGCATCTCTCAATATCAATCTGTACACATGGCCAAACCAGATAGAGTGTGCTCAGCACAACTGCCTTCCCAGCCAGCCTTCAGGGAGAAAGGGACAAAAGAGCTGCTGCCCTTTGTAGTACAAGAGTTGTCAGAGCCTGACATGTGCTCACCTCCCATGGAAAGTCCAATGGAAGAGGCAAGTTCCTCCTCACTCCAAGCTCAGAAGGGCATCTGTTGCTCAGAGCAGCAGGAGAAAGCCAGGAACTAACTACTACTAAGTGTCATGGGCTCACACATGCCAGAAATACCTGTTTTCACCAACTTGTCTAGGGTGAGCTGCTATAGAAAAAAATTAAAGCATATAGTAACACAAGAGCATTAACAATTGTCAAAACAAATGTATAGTTAGGCTAAGTCAGTTTGAATTGAGATAGTACTCAGGAATATATTGGAAACCTTTCATAAATACAATAGCAGTTTCTTAAAGGACAATATGAGCTAAATTTGAACTTGGAAGAACATTTTCCATCTAGTTAATAAGACCTCAGTAGTTTGAGTCTGAAATTACTTCCTTACCAACTGGTTTAAGTTTGCCTGCATGCTTTGACCCACTTGAGAGAGATGCACCTTGACAGGGTTTTTTGCTTCCACAAGCACTGACCAACTATTTTGAATGCAAAGTTATTTCAACTTTTTAAGTGTGAAAACTAAGATGCAGTCAAAAGTACAGCCATTTAAAAACTGTTGTACAAGTCCATGAGGAAAGAATGATTTTTAAAGTATGGATTGCAAAATTCACTGTTGTACAGGAAAGGGGAATTACAGATTGAGGGAAAAAAGTTCTGTGCACTCTGTACATGGACATATATAGTATAAACTGATCTGTCATTAGGAAAAACATGTTGCAGAAATCAGATTCTTTCCTAAACACTGGGGTCTTTCTTCTGTATTGCCATTTTTGCAAACAAGTATAAACACTGAGATTTTTTAAATAGAATTTCCACCATTTCAGACTTTTGAAAAACACCTCAGGGAAAAGACCAACAAGCCACCACTAAAGTAACAGATTAAAAAAAAAAAAGAACAATAATCACACCAGTTTGATCATGGGCTACTGACACAGCAAGAAAACTCCGTGTGTAAGGGAAAAGGGGATAACTTCAAAAGGGGAAAACTTACCAAAAAGCAACTAAAGAGAGGACCTGTGGATAAACCCCAGCTATCTACACACCCATCATAACTACTGCCACCCAAGCAAACCTCTTAACACTGAAATTCTATGGGCACACGTATTTTCTGGCAGACCTTTCCCCTTCTCTGCTATCAGTTTCTTAATTCTTTGACCCAGCCAGAGCACAGCTGCAGCTCTTTTTAATCATGGCTGCTGCCAGCTGTCTCCTAAGACTGCCAAATGCTCAAGCCTCATTCAGGTTCCCCCAACTCTGCTCCATTTTTGGATAGAAAATCACTAAAATGAAATTCTTTCTCACAAAGTAAATAACTTACTCTCAAAAACTCTGTAGAGGAAAAAAGATATTACTCTGGCCTAACTATTCTCTTACACGTCCATGTCAGTGTTAAACACAAAACAGAAGTTCTAAAACAATTTGAAAGAAATACCCTGACCAATCTGGTGGGTCAAATGCAATTATGTAACAAACCTGCATTTGGGAAGTTGCAACTTAACTCTAAAGATAGGGCTCCCCACCCACACAATCAGGATGCAGAGGCTTTGCACACAGAGTCACTAAGGTACTACCAGGATAGTATGTCAGGAACAGACTGGGTGACTTAAACCTTCTCCTTTCTCAAGGGCATCCATTTTCTGCAATTTACTCTCTGCACTCCCTGTGCTTTTCCAGCAACCAACCACAACCAGATTCTGCATCCTGGGCCAAGAAGTAGTTCAGCACAACCATAGGCTTTTGCTCCTGCACTGCATAAGCACAAGTTCTGAAGAACTACATTTGCCATTTAGATTTGCTACCTGTAAGTGCACTGGCCCCAAGTGAAAAATGAGGGCGTTAAGAACTACCTAGAGAAACAAAAGAATCAAAGAGCAGTCAGCAGACAAATGCTCCACTACAGCACCAAGAGCAAAACTACTGTCAGAACAAAACCTGTTTGAACACCAGCACGTAGTAACAAATGACAAGATGAGGAATAGCTGTTTTCATTATTGCTCTAAATGTTGGGGGGGGGGGATATTTGTTCTAATCTTAAAGAGCCTCAAAGGTCACTGCCAACACAATAACCACAAAATCTGTACTTAACATCACAACACAGCAGAAAGGGACACAATTCCTATGCTGTTCTGTAGTCTGAAGAGGTATTTTAAGCCATTCTATTTCTCTACAGCAAAAAACACACATTTTTCAAGAAATAAATTCACAGACTCTAAAAGAAACCAGACTTAAATCCATGCCAAATTAAAATACTTCTCCATGAATGCATGATTAAACACCTAATATTTTCACTGAGAATTACTGTAGAAAGGGAATATTCTCTCACAGTCCATAAACCTGAACATGAGGTATGCAAAGATGAGAAATATCTCTCGACCCAAATGCCTTCTCTGATGAGGAGCATCGACCCCTTGGAGCAGACCCTCCAAAGGCCTGAGTTACAGAGCTCAGCATTGTGCACAAAAGCAAAAGCCAGCAGATCATCACAGCAGCCAGAGTCAAAATGCAAACTCACACTACAATGCCAGAAGTATTTCCATAAACTGAAATAGCCAGAGTAGGCAAACGAGTTATCCAAAGTGAAACATACTGATCAACTAATATAACTCTGAGGTGCCATATCAATTCTTAAAATTCATCCAACTTGGACATGAATTTTCATCTGAAAAATTGTACTACCTTAATTTCAACCTACAAACTAGCAAATATTCTGAAAGAGTGAACTTAAAAAATTTGCTCTGCAAGGCTGTGTTTTTATACCAAAGCTTGTGTGCAGATGAATACAGTGTGAAATACTATTTGGGTTTATGTATTAAAGAATAAGTTTAACAGATTAAAAAAAAAAAAGGTCCCACCAGACTGTTTCAAAAATCCAAGTATTACTCCGAAGGTTTTCACCTTACCCTACTGTAAGACTCTCTTATAAAAAACTCATTTTCTAAGTAGCTGCATTTTTGCATTATTTGAATTACCAGTGTGATCTTTTTGTAATGACACACCTTACTTTCTAGCTACAACGTGAAGTTCTCCCTACCTTCACAAAGATGACCTAACAGTTACTATTAACACTGAACAGTCTTTAATTGTTTCAAATTTACCTAAACCCCTATCTGTAAATTACCTGCTACACACAGGATTACTCAGAAACACTCTTCAGACAGTATTAAGTCTTGATCAAGCAACATTAGGGTACGATTATGAGAAGCTTTCCACATTAAGAGCTTCTCAAAGCCTTTAAAATGAGATTGTTACAAGCACTAGCTGAAGGCTATTAAAAAAAAAAAAAAGACCAGCAAGTTCTACCATTTTAAACAAAAGACATAGATCCTCAACTGTGTTTCATGGCTACACAACTACTAAAACAAACCCCAAATCAACTGGTTTTTAATACCAAACATTAGCTAAAATTAACTGACACCTTCATTTTAATGTCCAAAGAAATGGTCACTCAGGCAGGATAATACAATTGGAGCAGAATTAACTGTAACTCTCAGTTTGTGCATAGCCAACATAAGCCACGTTTTTCAACTCAGTCTAATTCTTAGTATTATCCCACCTAGGTTAAGAATCAGGATACAACAATGGCTCATGCTCTCTGGGAGTCCTGAGACTTTCAGTCATGCACTGTCTAAGCAGTATGAGGACAAGGACTAGCAAACTGCACTTTAAAACAAATTAACGAGCACTTCCTTCAACATCAGGACCAACACAGCCTAGTTTCCCACCCCCAGAGCTACAGTGCTGTATGTGGGTTAAGGTTGAGCTCACATTGCAATCCTTCTTACACGGGGAATATTAATATTCTTCTACCTGCCTGCTTCCCCTCCCAGCCCCCAGCCCCTTCCTTCCTCATCAGGAATAGTCAAGCTTGCTGTCCCAAGGATCTAGAAGCCCTTTGGACAAATCTGTTGAAGCTGGTGGAGTTCAAGAGTCACCAGGAAGGGGAAAACTATATGGGGAGGGTGAGGACATGTAAGTAGTTGAGGTATATACACTATTACACTCCTCCCAAGTCCCTTTTTCCTCCAGAACCCTACCCCAAATCAATCAAATTAACTCCCTGAAGTTCTGAAAGAGCCTCCCCATCAAACTTTACTCAACAGTCACTACAACAAAGCAGCCTTTGAAGTACCTACATTTACATTGGCTGACTTTACACCACTATCTCTAATTGCTCAGTGTGCTGAGCAACGTCCTCAGAGACAACTTTTATTTATTTTGGATCAGTTTACACACAAGCATAACAGCAGCTTAACTATCCAAGTTTTATTTACACTAACTGACAAAAAGAAACACCATCACCAAGACTGCAGTCTTTAAGTAAGGGTAAGGAAACCAAAGACTCTCCCAGGAAGTTCTGCAAAGACTCATTCTCAGCTGAGTTTCATTTCTGAAGAAAGATATGAAAAGGATTTTTATCTTCATTTGACTGGTAATAGAATGTAATAGACTCTGAAAGAACAGAACCATCAGATGAAGATCCACCTTGTCCTTCACTACTCTGGCTGAACTGCAATCAGTAACAAATACTTCAGAGAACCTGGCAGGAACAGAACTCCTGCAGTAAACCGTTGTTTAAATAACCTCCCCCTCAGCATCCAGACCACAACCACACTCAGAAGCTGGATGGACTTATCCACCAAGATTCATCAGCTTCCTTCTGTTCAGAACTGTGTGTTTATGATATACATGGTAGTGTCTAGCAAGGTGTTCTAGAATTTAAATAATCATCAAATTAATTATTTTTTCCTGTGCCAAATATTGTATTTTATTATTCTCCACAGGACTGGAACCAGGAAGTACCAATGCATCTGCTGAATCTATTCTTCTTGGCCTTTCAAACATTATAAATTTTCAGAGCTCTATCACATTTTCTCCTCTCACTTTCTTTTCCAACCTGAAAAATACTGTTCTGACAAAGGTTGTCTACAAGGAAACCATTTCACTGTAAAACCTGTTCTACTACGATCTCTCATTAACAACCAAGGAAACTCATCACTAGTTCTTCTCCTTAGAAATACTGGTGGATGAACTTACTCCATTTTTTATAAAAACTATATTCAAACTTTAAAAATCACGTAAATTTTATTTCCAGACTGAAGATGAATCACAGCTGCTGAAAATGATATGAAAGAAATATTTTAGCAGCAAAAATAAAGACCAAGATCAAAAGACAACTACACATCCCACCAAGTGTCTGTCAAACTACAGCTCAAATCAGCATTTCCTGGGTTTTCTTGAATTAGATCCTTAACATATATTGCAATGATCTTCTACGATTCAGTACTTTCCCGCTTACTGCATTACAAGTGAATGAGTCCACTCAAATTTCTAATCCTTGGGTTAACTGTATTTGAGAAATGGAAGTTATATAAGTTCTCATTTAAACTGATTTTGATAACCCAGAGCAAGTCAGTAGGTGTCATCTTCATCTAGGTTCATCTAATATGATCTTCTACCCAATTATAGAAGCCATGGTTTAATCAGCCCATTATACAAAAACCTCTCAGGAGATATAACAACACTCTGATCTTTTCCAGGAACGACTTGAAGAAAATTACAGCGATGTTCAGCTCCACAGGCCCTGTGAACTCCCCTCTGAAAAGTATTAAGCTATCTCACAGACACTCCAGAGCACAAAAACACCTCCAAAAGGAAGTCTGACAGAATATAGTTTCACAGGTCCGAAGGTTTTTATCTACAGACTGATACAGTTGTGCTAATTACAAAAACTGTTTGTGTAGCTGAAGTTCAGAAAACTACTTTTTCCACCCAAATAACGAAGCAAAGCATGGCCTAAGCTGTATCTGCACCTCCATGGCTGTAAACACATAGCCAGACTAAATTCTAATACCACTAACTCATCACTACTCAAAATACATGTTTAAAACCCACAAATGCACTCAGCAATTTTAGAAAAGGAGTATTATTATTCCATTTTATGGAAAAACTGGACTAAGTGGACTAACATACTGAAATGAAGCTAAAGCACCATACACCAAAGACCTGCAGACACAGGGATTACAGTGCCAAAGCCCTCACACCAGTGTGTGAAGCGCAGAATGCTTCTTAGTGCTTTTAGTCAAACAGAGTATCCTCTACAATTGTTAACAACTAAAAACTGCCCCACAGTTTTATTAGAACACTTAACCATTCCTTGAAAACACCAAGTCTAAAGGAAGTTTAGCAAAAATCAGAGGAAAACTTAAGTATATAGACAGTTGAGCAAACACACCTGCAGTTACAAGTTTAGCAGTGCTGCCCTTGCATTCTCCATCTTCCACACTTTTGCTTGTGCTCTTTTCTTTTAAGAGAGGAACAGTATTGTCAAAAGGTATGCACTTGCTAGATGCAACATTTTCTCCACTGTCTGGCTGATTAATTCTGCTGTTTGCTTCAAGTAGAGGAGTGAAGTCCTCAGACTGAGCAGCTTCACCAGGTTCCAGCTGAGAGGAGCTTTTAGCCTGTGACACATTCTTTGAAGACACAGGAAGAGATTCTTCATCACTGTCAAATCCAAATGGATCCTCTGTTACCTCATCTTCAACTTTGGATTTCTTAGGAACTTCGGAAATATCTGGTTTGACACTGGGCCTCTTCTGTCCTAATTTGGCCATGAAGGTGGTTTCTCCCCATTTTGTACTAAGGGTGGTCCGTTTGTTGGAAAACACTTCATCAAACTTGGAACTGCCATTTCCCCCTTTCCGGCTGTAGGTCTTTCCAAATCGGGATGTCATTTTGGCTCCTGTTTCATATTCTCTGTTGTGAAAGAAAGGAGAAACATCAGTGCACCAATCTTCCAGTACAAATGATTGTTACTTCCACCCTTTATTGGGCCTAAGAGCACCAGGCATACACATTCCACACAAGCAACAGATCCATCATCTGCTTCTTTCTAGACTCACTCGTTCACATGTGACTTTCATTATGGCAAAAGGTTCTGCTCTAAGCATCCACTACAACAAACAGAAATTCAGTTGCTTGCACATTTATAAACCAATGGCACAATGGACTCTTAAGAAAAATCTGCTAAAAATCATACTGCTTTGCTCTAATTTCGTCTTTTCAAGTACAGAAGGCACTACCATAAAACAACTCAGCAGTATTTTCACCATATCTGAACAAGCAGCTCCCTCCTAGAGTCCAATAGCACAGCATAGCATGAAAAGCCCTCTTGCCAGTTAAATACAAAAACTGCCAGAATATTTCACATTGCTATAGATATATTTTAAGTGCTAATTAATCACAACGATGACAACTCCATCCCATGTTCTTCTCTCACACTCAGACTCACTAAGCAAGTGTTTCACTTGGTAACGTGGTGTGGTTTTTGCCATCTGCATCAGTCCTGGTCAGGACTGCTGCACAGCCACCCCCCACAAGTAAATCTGATTCATCAGGGAACAGAAACACTGCTCAAGCCATTTCTAAGAACATGGAGAACACCTTCAGCAGGGCAGTGTAAACCATTACTGTTCAATGGCTCTTACAAGCACAGCCACTTCACAGTTACCTTGCTCAGAAGAATAGAAGTTTAAAATTAACAGATTAAACAGGAACATATTTAGGAGCTCCTTGCATGTGTTCTTCTTCTGCTTTTGTTTACCTCAAGAAGGAAGACAGACCAGCTGGGGGGTTTTTACCCAAAAACAACTACTTCAACTACGGGACAAATGACAACATAAATCCCAAACACTTGTATCTGTTTTGTGAACTACTATTTCTCTCTTTTTGGCCTGAACATGGATAGGAAATTGCAATTTTTTATAGTCAGCCTGAATCTAATCAAGTCCATCTTTCTCTTTGAAATTCCTATCCATACTGGAAAAAAAGTCTGTTAAAAAAGACAGTTATTTGAGCTACAGAATCAAAGAAATCTAACTTTTGAAGCGTTAATTAATTTCATGTAAAATATACGAAAAATGGCAGTTAAAATAATTTTTATTGATCTTATCATGATCTATTTGTTCAATACAACTGCTTTTATTATTATTCCCCAAATATGTGGTATACTGTCATGCCTATTTTAGTTTTCATCTCAAGACTCACAGCTTCTCAACCTGAAGTGTCAGTCTTGCTTCTGCCAAATTGCCAGACTGCTTTCCAAAAACGTCTCTCTATCACTTCATTCTAGCAAGACTGAGTCACTAACTCTCCCCCTATCAGACCAGGCCAACCTCCACTTCTCACACAAACCAAGCAATTAATGGGGAGAAAATCCACGGAGAAGATTTTAGTCGAATTAAAACGCTCAGATTTGAACTCCAGAGGTTTACCAGGTAGATGGTGATGCAATGAAGAGCTAGAGAAACACCCACTCTGGGAAAGGCTCTTCTCCCCAGCAGTCCAGCCAAAGGAAGGTAAGGGTAGGTGCTTATCTGCTGAGCAGAACCCTGCTGCAAAAGCCCACTCTGCAGAGGGCTCCTGGCTGCTCTAGGAGACAGCGCTCTTCAAGCCCATCTCCTCTTCTCCCCACACAGAGCACTGCCAAACTTGCTCTTTCCTCCACTGCAGGTAGCTCTAATTTTGTATTTTCTACCTGCACATACCTTAGAAAGCAAACAGCAAACTAAAATCTAAATTACTACTGGTGCTTGTAAATATTTGTAACAGGAACCAAAAGATTTTAGACCAGAAAGTCTGGGGTTTTGAGCTATAGAAACTAAAGTAAAATATTTATTAATATCTCAGTTTCTAACAACTTACAGGAAAGAAAAAAATACTTTATTCACCACTTACACATTTTCCTCCCCTAAACCCTCAAGACTCAAATAAATACTTCTCATAATAAGCACAATAAGAAGTATTTAAATAAGTATTTTTGACACTGTATTTCCAGCCTATGCAAAGATAGTGACAGATTTAAATTATGGTTTGTGGCTTGCAGTTCCAAAGAGAAAACTGCTGTAGTTAAGAGGAGCTCATTTACAGAAAGTAGAACCACATTTTCCTATTTATAAATTTTAAAATTAAGATCTCATAAGAAGTTTTAAATCAAAGTATCAAAAGCCAAATTAATATGATGTGCAGAGGTTAAAAGATGAGTATTAGGAAAACATAAATACGCTATGCTATTAACTCATATCTTAGACTGAGATTAAATTTAAAGACATAAAGAGGTGCCTCCTTACACGAGAGCATCCACAGAACAGGATTTTTACTCTTTATTTACAATTTTCTTTTGATTTTTCACTCAGAGAGAAATAAACCACTGGGTCAATTTCACCGTTTCCACTCCCTGCCTCCCTCTCCTGCAGTGTGCTGCACCATTTGGAGCAGTGCAAGCAACGTAAATACAGGTAAAATCCAAAACACGGTTCTCGCGCATTTCCCAGCGCTAACTCGGCGGACCAGCTGGAGACAAAAAACCCGGTAACTCGGTAATTCCCCAGGAAGCCCATCAGCCACCCCTACTCATGGCTCCTCTCTACACCGCTCCTCTTACATAATCAAAGGAAAGAAAAATAGGTTAAATGCACGGAGGCAGAAGGAGCTGATGAAATCCCACGGTGACAGTTTCTTTTTTCCTCCCTCCCCCGGCGCTGGGGGGGGCGCGAGCGGAACCGGGTCACCCCAGCGCTCCCTGATGTCATTTCCCTTC
>VZRX01003310.1:175221-254025 GCA_013398075.1 Notiomystis cincta | reverse complement strand
GCCGCGGGCATCCCCGACCGGCCCCACCCCGATGGCGCCCGGGCCCAGGTGGGTCCCGGCGCACGTCGAGGGGTGTGGGGGCAGCCTGGCCCCGGCCCGGCTGGAGCCGCGGAAGGTCAGAGCCCTGCCCGCGAGTCTGGGAAGGCAGCAGGCGCTGAAGTGGCCCTGCGTGCGCTCCATTAAAAGTTTTCGGTGCCTCGCTCGGCTGGTACTCACAGTGGGTGCCCAGCGCCCGGCCCTCACAGCCGCTCCCCGCGGGAAACGTGCTCGGCACACAGGGCCCCAGAGCGAGCGCCGTGCCAGTGCCAAATTGTGCCTTTCGCATGCTCCCACTTCCACAAGCTGTTACATCCGCCCACGTGCGTTAGATTTATGCACACCTTTGAGGCTTTAATTAATGATACGTACTGTGCAGAGAGAGAAAACGCTCCACAAAGATCGTCTCATGCAGCAAATACATGTGGGCATCAGTCACCAAATCCAGCATTTTAAATTCTGCAGGCAGTATTTCATAAAGTCCTTGTGGGACAGAAAACTAAGGATGGGTGACCAGAAAAAACATTAAAAAAACAACATCACACAGATGTAGTTTGATCATTTTTCAGAGGATTGAGGAACTCAGAAAAGTCAAAGGAAACTCGACAACCTTGGAGTCTAAAATGGTTTCACAACACATGTTCATACCCAAACCATCGTTTGAGGCTTTACAAGTCCCAAATACAGAACTAATTAAAAGGCTGATTTCACTGTGCAGAAGAGGTTAGAGTTGTCTCAATACCTCTAGGGTTTTTTTTTTGTAATTTTATATTTACTTTACCCAATGCAAAATCACTGCCTGTCAATAAGATGTGAGACTGTGGTTTTGTTTAGTTATCCTTCAAGTAAATCTGGTCTTTACCTGATCCCTACTGATGTGTTGGAGCTTTCAGGCATTACTTCTGAAGCAGAAACATGCTGTGAATGTGCTGTCTAAAGCCAGGGTACAACTGGTGCTGCTGGAGAAAGTGGAAGTAAAACCATCGGGGCCCTGCAAGGAGAAGTACGAGCTTCATTTGGAATGTGGTGGATAATTGTGTTGTGTTTCAGACAAGGCTTACAAGCTCATCTATATGTGACCACCTGACTCAGTTACTGAAGAGCCACTGAAAAACAGGTGGCAAACTTTAAATCCATACTTTGACTACAAAAGTGAGAAGATTGTTCTCCTGAGAGTATTCTTGATCAGAGCTACTAATGAGCTCATTTGAACTCTAAGATTAAAATGGATAGCTAAACCTGTTTGAGTTTGCATAGTCTTATTTGGTGACTGATCTGTTAGACAAAGAGGAAAATGCCACTCTGAGAGCTCAAAATACTGAGGCTCTGACAAGTTCTTTACAACAAATAAAAGTTTGTCCTGAGACCCAGAAAAAGTGAAGAATATGGCCAGAGTAAGGAAGCGACACCAAGAAACTATTAGGAAATAGTTTCTATTTTGATATGAAGTTAGAAGAGCTGAAATTAAATCAGATCTGTTTCCAGTGTAAAGCCTGGGCTACCTAAGTCACACAGTAACATAGAGACTTTTGCAGTCTAATGATAGTAATTGGATGTCATTTGAAAGCTCTTACACACCTTATACCCCTGGGCCAGCTTCATATTTCCAGTCTTTGTAGAAACCCCACACAGAGTAATCCAAACCACTGCAGATTCATGGTCATGAGGGAATTTCCCATGACTAACAGAGGATAAATTAAACTCATTTATGTGCTGTCTGTCCTATCCTGGGTACTAGCAGAAGTCTCTAAGTGAAACCTTTTACTAGGATGATGATGGAAAAACAAACCTTGTTGTGTTCAAGAACAGAAGAGATGTGCCAGCTTTACTGCCCCAACATTCTTTAGATACTTTGAGATTTTGACACCCTGTATCTTAAGAAGCTTGGCAGTTAACATGTTAAGCTTTGCTATTTCCAGTTTCATCGGGCTCACCTCAAATATGCAAGTACCATGGCAGAGCAAATAAAAGCCCAATCCCATCTGTGTTTGGCAGTAGGTATGTTTCACTCTCAAAGGGTGGAATTTAACAGGCATTTTATGCTTTTTGTGAAATTATATTACTGATAGTTGCCATCTCCCTTCAGACATTAAAAAAAAAAAAAAAGCCCCAAACCAAAACACCAACCACACAAATCCTTTCACAAAAAAAAAGCAACCCATGAAACACTCCAGTTTGGCATTTATCTCCATGAGAGCACCAGTGGGAGATAAGCAGCCATCTTCCAACTGTAGTTTTTCTACCTTAACTGTTTTCTGGGAAAGCTCGCCCCTCAACCCCCCCAAGGGAAATCATCATCTTTGCTGTTTACAATAAAGTCAGAAAGCCCTGAAAAACACAGCTCAAACATGCCAAAGGTGGAGATAAAAGAGATAAAAGCACAGTAGCAGAAGGAACACATAAGAGGGACAGAACAGTTATTTAGATATGTCACATCTTAATACACTCTAGACCCCTCTCAGTTCTCTTTCTGAGGTTCTGTGCCAGGACCTGTGTGGGGCAAACAACACAGAATTTTCCAAATGAGCTGCAGCCTAGTACAGAGCCTTTCAAAAACATTAAAACATTTTAAACTGTTTCAGTTTCTTCCAAAAGAAAAGGGAGGCAATGCAGTAGGAAAACAGAAGGTTTCCCATGCAGCAGATACTCCTGGGGCAGAGGAAGACAGTCACATCCTTCCATAAGCTGTCAGGAAGGTTTCTCAGTGCTGCCTCATGGACAAAACACAGCATTTGACAGTAACAGCAGCGTAACTGAGGCTGCAGGTTTCAAAGGGACCATAGGAGTAGGTATCCCTTATATCAAGTACCTGAATTAGCACCATAATACACCCTGGCTCCACTCTTCTTCCCACAAAAAGGGAATGAGCTCATAGTCCATGGCCCTGGTTCCCTGTGAAGCATTACCCAAGAAGCAAACAGTCGCTCACAGGAAGGCTCTCCCCATTGCTCCTCATTCCCAGACTGCTCTTCTCACAACTGTGAAAGCCTCTCAGTCCACTCCTTCTCCTCTGCCTCTTCCCTGTTCTTTTGTGTCTCAGCCTAGTCACCGTTTGCCTTCCAAGTTCTCTTCAACTTCCTGTGGTACTTCCATCCTTGCCTCTTGTCCAGGTGGGAAGGGATGGGGGTGAAGAGGTGTCCTGCTGCACTCACGGCTGCTGCAGTGTTTTCATGTCCCAGTCAGCACCGCTTACACTGCTAAACATTTTGGTACTTTTTGCTTTTTCTTTGCAAAAAGTCACCCTGCTCCCACTGCTGTCCTTCAAATGCCACAGGCACACACGGGTGACAGCACACAGGCCCTTGCCATTTCGATTCACTGGGGCGAGAATTTCCCCCTTGCTATTTGCACAGCAGAGGTGAGGGGAGGGTAACGAGACCTGTGAAGTGACTAATTACCATGTTTTAGTCAACATCTCCAAAAATAGTGACTTAGACTTTAGTATCACTGCTAACGTGCTAGAGGAAGGGCAGCAGCATCACCCCCAGCAGCAGCACAGGACTGGGCAAGAACAGCAGAGTTGTACTGAGAGCTGCAGCAGCTGTACAGTGCAGACGTGGTGGGTTGACCCAGGCTGGCTGCCAGGTGTCCACCAAAGCTGCTCTGTCACTGCCCTCCTCAGCTAGGCAGGGGAGAGGAAATGTAACAAAAGGTTCGTGGGTCGAGAAAAGGGCAGGGAGAGATCACTCAACAATTACTGTCACAGGCAAAACAGAATTGACTTGGGAAGATGAGTTAAATTTATTACCAACCAAGTCAGAGTAGGATAATGAGAAATAGAACCAAATCTTAAAACACCTTCCCTGCATCGTCCCTCTTCCCAGGCTTAACTTGGCTCCCAGTTTTCTCTACCTCCTCCCCCCCTCACATAGTCCTCTCTCCAGATGCAATTGGGCAGTTTTTCTTCTTCTCCTTCTTAAATCTGTTATCCCAGAGGCGCTACCACCGTCACTGTTGGGCTCAGCCTTGGCCAGTGATGGGTCCATCTTGGAGCCAACAGGCATTGGCTGTATTGCACACAAGGGAAGCTTCTGGCAGCTTCTCACAGAAGCCACCCCTGCTACTAAAACCTTGCCATGCAAACCATAAAGTAGTAAGTACAGGGGCAGGGAAAGAGGAGAGATCTGCAACCCAGTGTACAGCAAAGTATAATTTCTGTCAAGAATACGGCTTTTCGTAGTGAGGTATTTCCAGTGGATAATGTACTGCTAATTTCTGATACTGAACCCTGAGAAGAAGGACTGAAAGGCACTCAAACAGGGATCTTTATACAGCTTTGGATCATAATTTTCAGTAGCTGCCTCCTCATATGTGGAGGTCAAGCCAAGGCATTAAGTTAAGTAACCAAAAGGTTAAAACAAGCACTGCTGGACAGACCAAAGGAATGCTTATAAGAGTGCAGTAAAGGGCCAGTTCTCCATGATAAAAAAAAAAAAAAAAAAAGAGTTCCCTGGATCATGGCATTAGTGAATCAGGCCCAGAGAGCAGAAAAAGTTGTGCTACTCCACCTTCTCTCTGGCCTGCACACCCATCTGCTGCAATCATGTGAGAGGCAGCATCGTCCCTGCAATGTCAGAGCCTCTGGAAAGACTCGTTTTACTCGATGAACCGACAGTAGTCATTCACCTACGGCTAAATTCTCAGTGGTTTTCTGTGCAGCTTTTTTCCCTAGGTGATCAGCCTCTAAGTCTACTGGAAAAACCTGTGCTGAAACACTAGTGGGAAAGCACAAAGTAGCTTTCACCTTGTTATAATCATCAAGGTCAGGACTTTATTCTGCTATGCAGTACATTCCCAGCAGCTCTGCTGAGAAAGTAACCACCTGTGCTGTTTCCCACTGAAGATTTTATGATGTGCCAACATGTTTCAGGAGAAAAAAAAACCAAAACAATGGCATTTGTAGTAAAGATGCAGCCTCACTTTAAAATCCACAAGGAAAGTCTAGGTTCCTCTGTCCTTTGAACAAAGCAAGTTCCCATTGTTTTATAAGGAATAAAAGGGTGCTGTCTGTCTCAAAGACCTGAGATCTCTCACAGCCTTTTAGGACAACCAGATTGAATACCAACCTTTCCTTCTTCCTGAATTTTTTTAGACTCTTTTTAAGATCTGTTTTACATTATTATTGAATTTGTCTGTCTTTATAGCAGCAGCCCTTAAGGAAAGCTACCAAAGTGTACCAACATAGTGCTTTTTGGGGAAAGAAAAACATGGGAACCCAACAAGAAATTGGTTCTTATAACAAGCTCATTGGTGCAACTGTCATTGTCTTACTCTGTTCCTCCTCCAGTAAGAGGGGAGCAGCCATTTCTGTTGCTTATTTTGCTACTTTGCTTCCTTCATCTTTTAAAAAGGGCAGTTATATGACCAACGCTTTGTCTTCCTTTGTCCTCTTAGTTTTGATTATTTGGTTTGCATGTGTCTCTCACATGCAGATGCTGTAATATTACCTTTTTAAATTACAGGAGTTTTGTTTTAACATTTGTATTTCCTGAGTACTTGATTCTACATTTTAGAAAGAGGCCACTAACTAATAAGCACTTCTACAGCAGTTACAAACCATGAAATTCCAGCAATATCAGGTCAACAAATTTGTTGGTGCATTGGAACCAGGATGTGTTGCCATTGAGGACTGTGAGCATTGCTACAAAGCACAGCAACATCATCTACAATTGGAGAAGAAAATCCACAGAGAATTAAAACTCATGTAACTAATGAGGTCTGGATGGACGTGTCCCTGAACATCATGACAGAGTTAATGTACTAGCTAGCAAATTAAGCTGATAAAATGAAAAGTGAAAAAAAAATTAAATTAAGATTTCCTCATGGGAATGTAGGAGGCAACAAAATATCAGTTACTGACTTCATTAGTTTCCTGCCAGAATACAGCACTGAACAAATTACTTTCACCTTTACTCACATTATAATGCAGCACCACAAAGAAAGCTGCAATGTCTGTTGCACAAGACCCTGGTAGGTCCAGGGCCTTACACTCTGCCAGTTTTGCAAACCTGTTCATACTTAAGGTTCCCTGCATATGATGCAATCATGTCCCGTGAAGGGAGCAAAGATCACACCACAGCATGAAAGAGAGGGCCTGTTAATGAGTGGTGGCAGAGTACTCAGAAAAGTAGCTAATGATAACAGAAGGCTAAAAACATCTGTGCATTGCCTGGTTCTTTAGACATGTCACGGAAATGACTCATTACTGGATCAGCCACATGTAAGGGCAACAGAACAGGCAGCACATTTACTGTCCAAAACCACATTATTATTCCAATAATACATTGGCCTGCAGGCAGCCTCCTTATGCTATACTTCTCTGCTGGATCTGTGACCTTGAAATTCTGAGATAAATGTTTATTGTGCAGCACAGTCTTTTATTTTCTTTTTTGGTAAACATTTGAAAGAAATTGGAGGAATTATTGATGCAAGAGCTTAGTCTCAAACTAAGATGCTTTGACTAACTCAGAATGTCTCCCTAGTGGTTTTCATAAAGAAGAAGCCTTGTACCATGGCTGGGGGAAAACAAATTGTAATTCCCCTTTTATCTTTGTGTGTATGATACCAAGTGGATTGAACAGCATGCCACTGTCTATATGGTGCTTTTTTGTGCCTTTCAGATGGTAGATACTTAAGCATACTTGAAAGCTCATCTCAATCAAAATACCTTTGCTGATCAGCTGTCAAGCAAACACACAGCAGACAAGAACTACAGTTCTTTCAAAAGGAAAAAAAATCGTTCCATGCTCTACTTCAGCTCAATCCCTAAAGCAGTCTTTATCAGCACAGTGCTGTATCTTCTAATGCAAGGTATAAGAAATTTTGCTCCCTAAATGCTTTCTCAGTCTTGCAGAGAGCTGTTTTGCAGCTGACAGGTCATTCCTGTCCCATTCAGTTCCCAGACTCTAATCTTCAACACAGGTCCCAGAAAAGAGAGAGAAAAAAAGTATTTAGGTCTTTTGGCTTGATTTTCTCTTTTCTCACCACCATCAAGTGCAAGACTGAGGAAGGGCTGAGTAATCATACAGGCACTGCTAAGTGGTTTCATCTTTGTATAAAACAGTCACTTTGGTCATTATCAGCTGGGACCAGGTTCAGTCATTCTGCAGAGGAAAAAAAATCAGAAATCTTTCTCAAACTATTGAATTATCCACCAACAGTTATCAGTAGCTAAGACAGGAAAAAACAGTTGAAAGAGCATTGATCACAGTTCTTCATTTTTATTGTATTTTACTGTGTGTCATCATGTACAAATATTGAATGTTCCTCTATGAAATAAAGGGTCGATTAAGCAGAAAAGATGTTTTAAAGCCGTAATAGCTCTCTGCTGGACTCCAGTGCCACCTACTGGTAAACAAAGAAGTTACCAAACATTTCTTCAAAATGCACACGCATTCATTTATACACCTGCCCTTAGGATCACTAATAATTGTTTTGGCAGCTCAGGCTATGAACCACGCTACAGTCAGGTGTTAGAGTTAATTAAACAGTGTATTTATTTTTCAAGACTGGATTTTGACTCCATCTGATTATTAACTACTTGAAACTGAATTTTTATCACTCTGAAGGTATTGTCAAGTCATATTTTTGCTACTGGCAGCAGTAGATTAAGATAGGCCAGTGAAATTTTGGCTTTCTGGAGTAAAATGGGACATATTTCCAATTTTACTCCGACTGATTTCATTAATATAAATATAGTAAAAAAGTAAATAATTTAATACATCTTCATTTGCTTTCAGGTGCATTTCTTATAGCACAGATTCCAAAAATGAAGATCTCTTTAGTAGGAAAACTCAGTTCATGGCTTTGCTTCTGACACCTCCTTGCTTTGTAGTGCTGAACCAGTTTGTCACAGCTGTGTTAGTGTGGCAGGTCATACAGATATTTCTGTATGTAACTTCAGCCAGCATGTGTAAGAGTATAAATACCAATAAAGTGATAGTTGCGGGATGGGGATTTCAAGAAAACCTCACACGATGCAAGGCTTTACCCATAGAAAATGGATGCAATATGCACGATGCACACTCAGACTCCTCAGTTGCCAGTTGGGACAAGGAGAAGCAACACAGCAAGGAAAAGCAGTACTACAGCTCTGGGCACCACACTCATCTCCCTGTCTACACTGGGCTCCATAGTTCAGGGTATGGACCCGAATATTTCTGTTTGAGACAATCTGTGACAGAGGGATTCCTCCTGCAGTTGACAGGGAAATATGCAAGGTTTTCAAACCACAGTCTTGCCAAACAACTGGCAATGAACATCACTGATGGAGCTCTACCAATCCCCATTGCATTAGGAAAATTTGCCCTTACTACCTCTAGCAGGCTTGGAATTGTCTTAGTTTCATCTCTAGCACTGAGGTACTTTCAGGTATGGCTGAACAAAGCCATGAAGTGTTTACCTCTTTGTCCTGGAAATTCTTCCTTTGAGGAACCGAATCTACCTGTCCAAAAGTCTGTTCTGGTTAAGTCTGACAGTCTCCAGTGCAAACTGTCCCAAGACAACGAAAATGCTCTGTTACAGAGTGATGAGGCCACCTGGCAATGAACAACCAGCACAACTCTCAAACTATCAACCCAGGCATCTCAGAACAAAGAATGCACAGAATTTTATTTTTTTTTTTGAGTACCAAAGTTGAAAAATCGCTTTTGACAGAACACATCAGCCAGATTCGCAGAGGCAAGAACATTGCCATAGGTTACTGGAAAGCAGACAGACCTGAGCAAGGCAACTTGGTTTTATGGTAGGACACTTGCCAATTAAATGCTGCTCCCAGTACTCAATAACAAAACTTCTAAGCTGGACAATAAAGACAATTTCTAAAGGAAATGTAGAAACATTTTTAGAAGCCAGGCTATAAATCTGTTAAGCAATAGTTGAATATAAATTTTACAAACATGTCCGTAATAATGACTTTGCAAACCTGTGTACATAATTAGAACAGGAAGATATTAGAGAAAGTGCACTATGTTGCAACTTCAAGAGCTGGTCAAAGAATGTAATTTTGTTTTTTAAATATGTTGTATTAAACTTTATCAGAGCAGACCTATGCATGATCCTATGGAAATCAGATGCTCAGATGTTACTCCCTGGCACTCTGCATTTGACCCCTGGCTTAACCATAACTTCTGTGAAGTACACAGTGTTGACCAACTGACTAGAAGCTATCTTGGTGATAAGCAAATGCATATAAAGAGATACATACAAATAGAACCATCCCATAAAAACCCAGACTTTGTACCTCCACTAAACAGAGATTCACATAATATAATTATACCAGAATTGAAGTTTTCTTGTAAATTAGATGTTAATTTCTCTACAGGTGGAGCAAAAATTTTTAATGAAATTGAAGAAAATCCATCCAGTCCTTTGTCAAAGATAAGTGGAAAGCTTTCCTTGGCAAATACGAGAAGCCAAGTAACCTGTTTCCAAGTTTCCATTCAAAGCCAGTAGTTTAAATTTCTCATTATTTAAAAAAAGACAAGCTCAAAGCTATCTTTTATGTGAACAGATGCTGCGCTGTCTTCTTGAAGCTGCAGGCTTAGAGGCAGATTTTTCATGCAGCTGCAGAATGAAGTCAACAAGCCCACTCTGTTCCAGGGTTGCTATTCAGAACCTTTTGGGCAGTAATGAAAGAAGATCACATCAATTTCATGCTGGTTTTGCTGCTCTACAAAGATATGAGCAGCAGACAGAAACACGAATCATGCCTACATTACAGGGGAGAAAAATGTGTCAAACTCCTCAGGAAAACAAGGTATGGAAGATTTAATCAAGTACAACTTTCACAAATACCTCTTTTACTTTAGGGTACTTTTGGTGCCATGGCACTGTTTCTGTAGCAGCCTCTACTCTGGCTGAGTTACAGACACTGAGCTCCATGTGCAATTAGGAACCATGAGTAGGGTCCCTGGATCCCAACTAGAACAGATTTGGCAGACATTGGCCTCTGTCCCCATCAGCAGCATTTCCCTTGTGGCCCATGTACGTTCTCAGCATTGTGCTCTGCATCTGACATTACTCCTGAACTACAACCCAACACACTTGTTTTACAATATTAATTTAATTGTAATAACAAGACAAATTCCAGCTGCAGGTACAGAAAAACCTTTTCAGGCAGGCAGGGAAACAAGGTGCCCAGAGAGACCGTGCTTGAAGGTTTCCAAACCCACCTGGATAAAGCCCTGAACAACCTGGTCTGACCTTAGAGCTGACCCTGCTTTGAGCAGGAGGCTAGATGAGAGACTTCCTGAGGTCCCTTCCCACCAGGGCTATTTTATAATTCTGTGATAAACTCCATATGCTAGTAAGTGATTCATGTGCTTTTTCAAAATGACATTATATATATATACACACAACTAATACCTATACATTAAAATGCTTTAACTTCAGTTCTCTATAATATTAAGAGCCTAAACTGGAGTCCTCATTCTGTATAACACTGATGCTGTAGCTTAGGATGGCTGCAGTGCATGGCTAGAGAATACAAGTCTCAGCACTCACTGGGTTGTTCAGATCAATAAAAGAACTGTGCATAGCTAGACATTGTTCTTGCAGTATTCCAAGGGAGAGGATATAAGGAATTAGTAGCAATTTGGAGGTGCATGGATTGCCTTTGCTTTGCCACTAGTTAATAGCAAGCCCCAGCATTTAGGGGTTAGGAGTCTTAGAAGCAAAGCTTGGTAAAAAGCAGTTCACTTGAATAGATATCAATGACCATAATCAGAGTTAACTATGCTGAGACATGAACTTATAAAATTAGGTAAAAGTAGAGGCACAACAGAGCTAGAAAGGAAGGTATTGTAATGGAGTCTGCCAAAATCCAGTTACTGAGCTTTCCCACATCCTTGTCTTTAAGGACACTCAGCAACCTCAACCAAGTACATTCATATTATATTAAGCTTATATCCTGTTTATTTGTACTGATTTCCCATCTTTCATGCTGAACTCCAAGAATCTAATCTGTATTTTTCTCCCCAGCACAAGGAATTTAGTGTTAAGCATGCCTGCTAGCAGCATTGATTTATCCAAAGTGCCCTCAGATTGGTAACTTGGACATTAAAAGAATGGAACTTCAAAATTCATCTGGATGAACTGCTGAAGGGTAACCTCTGATCTGCTTCAGGCTCTAATTGTACTTTTCCTTGATGACAAACTTTGGTCTGTTTCCAACTGGAAAGTCTTTCCCCTCACCAAAGTAGCAACTCTACTAACTCAGTTGGGGGCTACACCTGTACTGCAGGCAGGTGTTTGTTGCCTGAGCCTGCACACTCAAACTACCTCTTCATCAGGTAGAAGACTGGAAAAGGCAGAACTGCCAGAGTGTCCCTCCTGCTGGTACCCAGTGTGGGCAGATGGGAGCAAACTGGTGTGGTTCCAGCAAACCTGGTCTCATTTCCCTCTGCAGGAGACACTTGAGAAGGTGCAAGACAAGCACATATCTCCTTCCTCTCCACTCATGTTTCATTGTGCTTAGACACGTTACAATCAACATTTACCATTCTACTTGTTGGCAAGTTATGACTCAGGAGACTTCAGCACATTCCTTCCTAGAGAACAAGGATTACTATCAGATACTTTTACTGACAAGATAAGCAGCCAGTCTCCCAGGAAACAGATCTATTCCACAAGATGTTGAAGAGGACAGCTTGGTACTTCTCTCACCAGCTATTCGCTTGTTCAAATACTTGGTTACATGTTTATGCTGACAATTAACATGGCCTGCTGATCTGGACTCCAACTCGTCTTTCTCATTGGACCCTGACACAACTCAGCACTACAGACTTGTCTCACAATGGCTGTGGCTACCACTGGGCCTTCTCTGCTCTTCCTGCACAAGTCCTGTGGGATTGGTGAGGCCACTTTCCACACCTGCCTTGCTATCATCCTCAGCTCCTGGCTCACCTATGTTGCAGAGCAGCCTATTCTTCTTACTGCTCCCTGACAGCAATCTCTTTTGAACAAAACAGGAAGCTTAAATTTAACCTAAAATAAAACCAAACACCAATTTGGAAATAAGGTGAACTGGAAAAGTCCTTGAAGAACACAGTTCCCTCTCCCAGGTCCTTCTCTGAGGTCCATTAAGAAAGCATAAGATACAAGCTCTCATATATCTTTAGGTACAGAACAATTCAGACAACTGGCCCATAAAAGCAACACTTCAGAAAACATAAGATCAAGCTTCTCTGCAGCTTTCTTTACACGTCTCCTGGCTGGGAACCTGCTGCATGCCCCTAGCACCTTATACAATGAGTCAGATTCAGTAATCAGTAGGAAACAAAATTAGCAGTGAAGGCAAAGATATTCATGCAGTGCAATTTACAACAAGGCATCTGTCTGTGCATGAATTAGTATTTTCCTTAATTATCTGTAATAGGAAATCCCAAGATTCTCAGCTGGCCCTGTCAGTCAATATTAACTACAGACTTGGAAAATGATACAAAAATAGAAAGGAAATTGAATCCTGCAGAGGCTGCAGTAGCACTTTACAAGGAATGCAAACAGAACTTCACTGGGAACAGTTTCACTATTGGCATCGTTGGTCCCATTCCACTGCAGAGTTTGCCAACACATCACACAACACAATACAATGTGACATTTAGTTAACTTGTAGCTCTCACATAGGGCTAAGAGACTACCAGAGATGGAAACAGTGGTGAAAGCAGCAAATCCAGAGCAACACATCACGGTTATCCATCTATGCTCACCTTTTCATGTGCAATGGTTTGCCTTTTCAAAACTCTGAAGATTTAACCATAAAGGTGATGTAGTCCTGCAAAGAACAGTGTAAGGCATACTCCTGATTTTGCCTGCTTGAGGAAATTGTGCAGCTGCTGCTCTTTAACAGCAGGAGCTCTATTGTTCCTTCTGTCAGACCTGGCTGTTTAATAGCCAGTCACTTGCTACAAAAGATGTAACCTGCACCCAGCAAGCAGGGACTTGGCCAGGATAGTCACTCAGGTATTCGGTGGTCTCACTTGAGGCTTCAGAGTACTGCTGGCACAGACATTCCTTAGATTGCATGACAAAGTCCATCTGCAGTTGCACAGGTTCAAGAGCACCAGCTATCAAATACAGCAACTACAGGCATGGTCTGCAGCCTTCCAGGTCAGCCAAGCATACTTATCTTGGCCAGGTAGCACCTACAGAAGACAGGACACAGAGCATCCTGCTGAGTGTCAGTCCTCCTGTACAGTCATAGCTATAACCATCCTGGAGACAGGGAGTGAAAACTGGCAAACCACACACTTCTCCATTGCTCTTACACAAAAAGAAAGCATGCTGTCTTTCCCATCAACATTCTTCATTCAGTCTGCTTCATCTGCTCACTGTGCCTCTGGCATTTTACATCCATCTCTCTTTACCACATTTGTTCCCTTCCTTTCCTAATTCTCTCATATTTCCTCCCTTGGCTTGTCTGACATGTTTAAAAGCAGAATGGGTGGCACACAAAGGCACTCATGCTATGTCTCCATCACTGTACTTAGCTTTGACCCAGCTAGATAGAACTTTGCTTTTTGGCTAAATCAGCAGAAAGTTTAGGTTTTTTCTAAGGCACTGGGGTTCAGCTCCTTTAAAGGGAAGCAAGCACAAACATGAATGAATAAATAAACTAAAGGCTTTGTTTAGCCCTCACAGGCAAATCCTCAGAAGCAAAAGGCTGGCTCAGTGCACAACACCACACACCCCACACCATCAGATTTCTTTGCTTCATACAAGCCAGTAATTCAAATCAAACTTACACTTTCTCAGCAGCCAACAATCCTCAGGGACTCATCAGCAGATGACTGCAACTTAAACATTACTTTATACTTAACAAAAAAGATATATATTTCATAACAATACATTCCTATGTTAATCAAAAAATAGGGTTCTTTTCACTTCCAGAAGACTCCCACAAATATTTGATTTCTTTTTCAAGAGAGGAGTTAACTCAAGTAATTATGTTCCAAAAGAAAGCACAGTTAATCTTCTTGTAGAGATTTGCATTTACAGTCAATTACTTATTAACAGTGCATTGTGTCATGCTGACTTTGAATATCTAAATCCACTGCTTGCTCCCAACCTCTTCTGTTATATAATTTGTGGCTTGGAAAATGTCCATGTAGGTCCTGTCATAAACTCATAACAGCTCCAAATATCAGTGAGAATTATTTCTATTGAGTAGGTTTGAATGGCTCTGCTTGTTGTACAAGTGTACCTAAGAGCTACTCTGTAAACAGGCCTTGCCATGCCAGATTATTACCCCTTCCACTGTTTGCAAGTGTCTGTCCTTACATAAAAGCCTGTGTATATTTAATATTTACTTGATAGCTTACAACACATCAGTAATTAGGGAGTATTTTAGACATGAATCTAAAGGTTTTTCTACACACAAAAAGTTTCTTCATTCAGATTAAAACAGCTATAAAAATAAGAGACTTGCTTTTAGCTTCAGTTTCCCTAAACGCTTAAAATAAAAAAAAAGCTCCTAGCCATAGTTAATAGCCAGCTTATCCTTCCTTCCTAGGTATTTTATTGTTCATCTTTTATATTCCTTGGGATAAAACTGCATCATGGCAACCTGCAACCTAAAGTTCTACCAGATAAAGAAGCTGCACCTCTCCTGCATATGATCTTTCTCCCTGTCAGAGCAGGACTGTTTCTTCTGATACAGTTAGGACAGAGTATGAGACATTAATTCACACAGAGCACTGAGGACTGAAAGCATGAGAAGAGAAGCCAGGTCCTGCTCTGCCAAAGGCTGTTGGTGTTGCACCAGGGACCACAGAAGCAGAAGAATTTAAATCTTTCTGAGAGCAGGTGAACAGTTCATTCACAGACTGTGGCACTCCCTCCCCAAAGGAAACACCAAGGCCTTTAAAGGGCTGAAGAAAGGTAGAGGACAGCACAAAGGCTGAGTGCAAAGCAGTATCTTTTGAGATACACTAACCTCACATACTGGAAAAAAACCTGGTGATTTAGGTTGAACATTAATTCCTATGACCATAACTCCATGACAGATTACACATGATATAAACAGCAGACAGAATATTGCTTAAAAGAAAAATCAGTCTTGTGGGGCAAAGGTGATTTAACAACAAACTGCAGACAACTTGTAAGAAGAAGGTAGAAGAATGTTAAGGCTGTGAAAACTGCAGAAGTAAGAAGGGGAAAAAGGAAACTAATTTTCCTGCCTAATGACCTCCTTCTTTATACTGATAGAAAAGAAACATACTTGATACAGTAGTCCTACGCTGAAAACAGATTCTTATGTCTCACAAAGAGGGTATAATTTTCCTTCCTTGCCTTTTCTAGAGGATCTAGTAGTCAGGCTTGACTAAATCACATTAAATTTTGTCTGTAACAACAGCTATGAAGATCATCATTAGTATCTCTGATTGTTTAAAAATAGGTTCCCCATGCCATAAACATCTGGTCTGTTTTGCATATTACACTGCTGAGGCAGCTTCTGCTGCCACAGTCCCCACCTGACCAGGCTGTACCTGCTGCAGCATCAGAGCCCTCCAGGCCACCAGGCAGTTATAACCAGGAGCTGTAGTTCTGCCTCCAGCTGGGTCATCCCTCAGCAAATTCACACCCACAAACACAAATTTACTACTGCCTCTGTCTTTAGTAGCAGCCATAAGGCAGAAATAGTTTCCTTCTTTCTTTCCAGAATAATGTAGCCTTCTGTGCAAGCAAGGACAGCCAGGCCTTCTAGACAAAGCTGGGACTCAGGCAGCTTCTATTTTTGGTATGGACTTTCTGAATAGCTTTACAGGACTCTTAATTCGTGTCCAGTTTCTGAGCTATATAGAAAAGATACTACTTTTCCCTTCTTGTTCTTTTTTTCTTCCGTATGATCTTAGAGGGAAGAAAATCTCCTGTTTGACGCTCTTAGAATGGAAGCCACTTGCCCCTTGCAATTTTTTACAGCTTCCCACTAAAGAGAGCTCGTTCTGTGGTGAGAAATATGGCACTGAGGAAAAGGGAATGTTATTGCTTCCCTTTTCTCAGCAGTCTTTTCCCTTTATGAGAAGAGCATCTGGCATAGGAGGCCTTCCTTATAAAGCAGGGTAGGACTTGACTGATATAACCAGAGTGGTCACATTTGAGATGCAGTTTCACCCATGGTGCACCATAACAAACCTTTATCTTCTCACACTTTTAAGATAAAACAAAGTCAAAAATGCTTACAGAGTAATCCAGTGCCATAGAGATTGTCCTATCATTTTTATACTCTTGTGGTTCAACAACAGAGGTTACATCAAACACCAAATAACGTAGAACTCCTCACTACAACAATTGCCTTGCAATTGCTTTCTAAAGCAGTAAAAGCAGCTAAAACTCTTCTTACTCCTGACTATCTGGGAAGAAAACTACAAATAATTTAACAGGCATCTCAAAAGAAGCCAGAATTCAGTGTTATCATCACTCATACTCAGCCTCCATCAGCTTCCTGTACTCACTTTGACTGTACTTCATTTTCAGTTCTCTGAACTGGCTCACCGCGTAGGAAGGAAGAACCATACCTTTAGGAAGCAACATTACACAAACACACATTACACAAACAACCAACTGTAGGAACAGCCTGAAGGGCAGCAGATGAGAAGAAGCAGGGAGACTTCTGCAAGTTGTAAAGCATCACCATCAGCAGCACTAAAAAAAAAAGACCGTACTATATAAAAATATAGCTACTAAGGCTACACAGCCTCAGACCTGAGTTTAAGTAGCACTCCTGGGCCAAGAGGCAGAATGTGTGGATGGGAGTCTCAGATGAGGTCAATTAGGGTCATTAAGGCCTTGTCACTCAGCCCTGACACATTTTCATTCATCTTAAGCAGGAAAAAAATGCAACACAATTCTTCAGCAAATTCACAGCTAAGCAAACGCTGTATTTGCACAGACCTTGGATATATTTGAGGAATTATACTGTCTCAAAGAGATATCACAGGCCCCATTGCTCTTACAATTTAATTTTCAAGTGATTATTGGTACAGCTGGCTCTGCACATGACTTGTCCCTACACAGCATGTGATCACATTCCTCACAGCCTTGTGACAGCTCAAAACATTTTTCTCTGCCTGTGCTCACTTGCATCTATTTGGTTTCCTGTTCTGAAAATGGCAGGAGCCCCACATTATGGGCTTTGAATAAATGTGGCCAGTTCTCTTTCCCTCCAACTGCTATTTTAAATAATATCCGAAAGTGCCTTGCAGAACATGCTACATGTGCACCTTCCCAATACCAGGGATCTTTGTGTATCTAACATCAGGACATCCCAGAGTACCAGGTGGTGCAGATTCCTGACTATTATCCCCATGCATTTTCCTTTGTTATTATTATTTTTAGTGTCCTATACCATATGCTGTTTTGCCATGCAGAAAAGCTAAAAGTGGTAAAAAAAGTCATGGAAGAAAGTGTAGCACTACAATTAGAACAGTTAACATTACTGAAAAGCACTGCTCAACAACAGTAACTTGCTGGGAAGAAGTGTTGCAGTGACATCTCCATTCTGCTTCCACAATCCAAACTATCACCTCTGCATGGTGCTTATTGTGTGGTGTTGACATGTCCTCTGTTCTCTCCTTGATTCAGACCATTCATTTGCTCTGTTGATAAAATGAAGGGGAAGCATGAACAGCCTCATGTCCATCTGATCTGACAGCTTGTTAAAGTCTAAGTTATAGGGAGCAAAAGAGAGGCTGAAAATCACTTAAGTATAATTCACATCAGGAACCTGAAGAGAAACCACAGGGAATTTAAATGCAACATGAGAAATACTTGGGGGTGTAATTTAAGTTTGTGTGATCACACTGACATCATGAAAGAGATGCTTTCTCTTTAACTTTTTACCTTGGCAAGTATGGCAAGAAAAGGTAAAAGAAGAGCTCTAAACCTTAGGAAACCAGCTGCTTGCAGGGGAGCAAGAGTGTTTTCAAACTCTCAGAACCTGGTGTGAACTGAGGCCCTAAGTGCCCTGACCAGCCTCACCTGCTGCCTCCACCCATCCCTCCTGATGAGGAGCTCTATTTAGCGCAGCTCGGGATGCTTCCTTCTTTTTGTCTTTGTGGGAATGTTGCCGGGCTGTAGCTGTAGCCCTGCTCTTTCTGGCTCTTTTTGGTCTTTGGCTCTGGTTTCTCAATTTGACTTTAGAGCTGCTCCCTGGGATGTCTTGCCCTTGTTATCCTTAGCAAGTCATATCCCAATATAATTTTCTGCTCTTGTCCTTGGGAGCAGGCGTAAGGATTTGGACTCCAAGCTGTTCTCCCTTGACCTGGCGGATTCTCAAGTAAAGTGGGGCTGGACCCTGGCTGGTGGAGGTCTCTGTTCTCCTGACTGTGCTGCTGTGTCTGGTTTCCAGTGCTGGTCCAAAATGTTTTCTGATACAGAGCTTTTTATACCAGTTTTACTTGCTGAAAATTATACTTTAAGTATTTCTTATCTTCTTTTACATTTGTGAATGAGTGGTATGAACTTGCTAAGGCTTTTATGAATGTGTTTAATTCAATAATGCTTCTACTGGTGGTCTGTGTCTAAAAACATTTTGTGTGAAAAAACCTTCACCCTGTGGTCCTTGCTCCTAGGGAACTTTGAAGACTAGTTCAGACTATTGCAGTCAGCTTTTTTTAGAAATGCTAAGTCAATTTTCATTCAAAACCTCATATTCAATTCTTTTAATAATATATTAGCAAAGTATTCTTCTATTTATATCTGTGAAGCTCTCGTTCACATTAGAAATCACTATTGTATAAATGCTAGTGATTCTTAAATGCAACTCAAATTGGTGTTAATCCTTTTTCTAGAGATGAAATATTAATTCTGTAATAGCTTAAAGCAAGGGTATTTGATGTTAAGTGATAAGTAAACAAACAATTTCATCCCTCCTGGTATGTACCAAATCAAAATTCTCAGCATTTCCTCTGATCCTTCAACTTCCCAAGACTAGGAGAATAAGCTTTTGCTGAATTAGTCAACAACTCTGAATTTCAGGGTTGAACTGAAGGTAACAGGGTTGACTAAGTGTGCATTAGTCTTCTCAAATTATATAAAATACCAAGTAGGAACTACTGATGTATGTTATATTGTGTTGATTTATTACATCTAAAAATTGCTTCTGGCAAATGCAATTGAGAATTATTTCCACTGTATAAGATAAAGTTATTCTTGCAAAAAAGCCCTGTTTAGGAAAGACTATTCATGTTCAAACTTAATTTTTCATTAAATGGTCTCTCTTGTATAGCTCTTGTCTTGTGATAGTGCCCCAGGACCCTTGGCAGACTAACTGCTGCTGTCTTTGCTAATTAGAATTTGCATATTAAATTAGACAATCCTGTAGTATGTTATGAGCAGGAATTGGATGCTGTGGGTTATAGCAAAGGTTCTCAGTCTTTCTCTGGTGCCCCAGACTTCACTTCTGCAGCTCCCAAGTGAGGAACTATCCTACAAATTAAGTTCCTTATGGCTGATTCATGTTTCAGATATTTTGTATCTCAGTTCTCCTGATCATTACTGTCAGAATATTCACTCTTCTCTCCAATAACTCAGAAGTTATTTTGCTGCTGCTTTTTCCTCTTGTTGTAATCAAATTGATAAGCTGTCTAGAAAAAAATTTTTTTTCATAATACATGTACAATTTCCAGTCACATGTGGCTTGAAGTAACAGAAAGTGTAAGTGCTTCTCTTAAAACTGAATGTACTAGAGATCTTCTTAGCAATTAGACTCTAATAGATAATATAATCATATTCAGGAATGGTAGATAAGTCAAGGTTTAACTTGCTTTTCAAGCACTGAGAATTGCTTAGACCTAGTGGTAGCAGGGGAATAAAGTGGTGTACAGCTGATACTATATCAAAGGTTATTTCCAAAGCAGAACCAAGGGAGACAAGTTTGAGAAACATGGACCTCCACAGGCTCTGTTAAGGTAGAGACAAGTTCAACCAGAGAAGATTAATTTTCTCTGTTTACAGAAGGCACTTTTATGTCTTTCATCAAAATTAATCAAGAAAGAGATCTTTCTAAAGACTTGGGCTCTTTGCTAAAACACCTTTTCTCTATAATATCAGAAAGCCTTTCTTAGTTGGATCTCTCATTTAACTTAAAAAAAGTTTCCTATTGTGTAACAAATATACACTGGTTATGCTGCAGAAGAGAGGGGAAAAAGACCCTGTTGTTTTGTCATGTGATAAAATAGGTTGTAAGTAAAGGTATTGTGCCTTGTCAATGCTTGCACATTAAAAATCACGAGCTATTCAAATGAAACTGTACTCAAATCAAAATTAGACCTCTTTCTTTGTGCAGAGCAAGCTGTTGCTCATCCCTTTTGTGTAAGACAGTGCTTACCTGGACACAGTGAATTGCTTGTGAAGCAGACAACAGCCGCCTCTGGCTGGGCTCTGTATCTTATCTAGAAGGTAGTTGATATTTCTGTGATTGCATTTGCTGGAACAATGTAATCAAATGAAGGAACAAAACCTAGTTTCATTGTTTGGTGTTCAACAGACTGTATTAGATTGTAAAGCAGATTCTAATTCAGTTCACCAAGCTCATCTTAATGCTTTTTGTTTAAAGAAACTACTCCCATTCTCCTTGTCTAGCTTCTAAAACCAGAATTATGCTATTCTTGAACTAATTTATAAGTAACCTGGTTAGCATCAATTTAACAAAACAGCTGTATCTATAAAATAGTTTCTATATAGTGATATTCTGATAGTACAGGCCATGCACTTCTTTTAAACTGTTGGTTATTTTTCAGAATAAGCATAGGCTTTTCCAAATGATATCAATTCAACTAGTGAATTATATATGCAGCAACATGCAGTAGTTTGCCTTTCCTCTGGAGGGGGAAAGGCAGATTTTCCTGCTTTAATCTTACCATTAAGTAATGTCATTCTCCTCAAAGGAGGCTTTCTTCATTACCTAAAGAAAATGCCCTTAAATCTGTGCCAAATATTTGAGTCAAAAGCTTTTTAAAAGTCTTGTTAAAAAGTCTGTGTGTTTGTTAGCCTGCAGGGTGTGCAAAGAGCTCTTGGACACAGAATTAGAGTGGAACTGGCTGATGTGAAACTCAGGCTTGTTCCAAGCAATAACTATCCTACATTAGTTTGCTGTAGGTATGGTTCCCTGTTAAGAAAAATAGCTTACTTTTGTGCTTTTCCATTTTCCTACAAAACTAAGTGTTCTCCCTCAAAGACTGAAAGATAGTGAAATGAAAAAAGGATAAGTAAGAGAATGGAATGAATGAGAGATACAACTTGGGAAAATGGAAAGGAATGAAGGGTAGGAGGAAGAAGAAAAGATATTGGGATGAGAAGAACAGGGTAAGTGAAAAAGGTGACAAAAGAAATACTTCATCACCAAGGCAATATTTATAGTGGAACAAAACCAGAATAAGCTGGGTAAGTGAACTATTGCTTGAATTATCGAGCTTTCACAGAACACCATCTAAATAGTAATGAGTGTAATATTAGGAGACCATCTTACTGGTAATTTCTTCCAGTTACACTCAATTTCTTTCTAGCAGGACTCCAATCCCCAGGATGACATCTTCTGCACTGGTGGATTGGTGTGTACAATGCTATATGAAGTTGTTATTCTCTTCCTATGCAAACTTCTGAAAGAACCCAAGCCCCTCCATTGTCTATCATTATGGGATTTAACATGTGTTCAGGGGTGGCTCTTAGGACTGAGAAATCACCTCAGAGTTTTGCTTTTACCAAAGTGTGCCTTAGTCTAACACAGGCTCTGGTCAGACCTGTAGGGATTGAGTGCTCTTAATTATTCACTTGTTTAGCAAGGCTCTGTATTCATTAGTGAAATGAGCATATTAATATTTACTTTCCTGGCCAACAAAAGAGCTGTTAAAACTAGTTATGCCTTAATCCACCACATAAACAAAATTAAAATCAATATGACTTAGCATATGCTTTAGTTTCAGTTACCATAAGCTCTATAACATTAATAGGTTTGATGCAGGTTAAGTGATCCCAGTTATATTATTACCCTGGTTCTTACACAGCTTCTGCAATCTTATTTTATACCTTTTCATCGATATCTGGAAACTTGCCCAGTTTTTGAAAATAGTTTTACTAATAGAATTTGCATTAGCTGTGATTTAACCTAATTTATCTATTTCCAGATATCTAGTTTTTTACTTGCCTTTCAAGGAAGTGACAACTAGGCACAAAAAGAAGGACCAAAGGGATAAAACAAAGGGAAGAAAATTAGTAGTGGGGCCTGAAGTTAATCATCTTTAGAATGAGGAAGGAAGTAACATGATCAGCATTTGCATTAAATTTTGGAAGTCTCAAATGTCTGCTAGTTGCTTTAAAAAAATGTTAGAATTTCAGAATTCATGTTTTCTAGTAAACTATCTTTGGTTTTCCTCCTTTGTGGGTGGTGGCAATTGGAAAGATACCTCTGCCCTTTCTCTTTGTGTGCCATTGGTTATTAGGGATATCAGTCTTTTGGTGAGCAAAACCTGCAAGAGACCTTTTCCATCTTCCTTGGACATTCAAAGGCCATTCTTGTCTGAGTGCAGCTGCTCTTCAGAGGAGTCCCTTTTTTGAAGAGATGATTCCTGTGATGGACTTGCTTTACAAATTTGTAATCCTCTCACATAAATATTATGTTAGAACCATTAGTAAGATTAACATATTTCATGTCAATAAGTATTCCTTTTACAATATAGATTTGATTTATTAGACTTGTAACAGCACTTGCAGCTCTTTTCTTTCTATCTAAAAAATAAAAACTCTACAATAAAATGTTCCTGTAATAGAACAGCCTTTTCTAGATAAAATAGATAAGTGTTTTGCTTTTTGTGTAGCTAAGGGGGAAGATAGTAACGTGGCACAGTCACTCTATTTCATTACTTCCCATATTAACTTCTGGTGCTAGTTCGTGCTTTACTAAAAAGTTTCTTAATTGTTGTCCCTTAGTAAAAGACAGTTCAACTAGCTATTTTTTATGTAACCTGTAAAAACCCTGAATATCCTTTCATAACCTTTTTGAAACAAAAGTATTTTTAGTTTAGAAGCTTCAGGCAAAAAATATTGAAAGAGACCTATCAAGACACATATTTTGACAGTTCTTTTCATGCAAAAAAAAAAAATAAAATCAGAATTTGCTTTTCATATCACTTAAAGATATAATACTGAATTTTGCACAGGCAAGATTGCCCACTCTCTGACTAGGGTTAATGTCAATGTTCATGCAGGTTGCTTTTAGTAAGTAAGCTTTCCATGCCACTAAAGGCTTTTCAGTTCCATTAGTCTGCTATGCATTATTGATTTCAGGCATTATTGATTAATGCTGTAAGTAGAATTATTTCTGTTCCTAGAGAGTAAAGGATTGGCACCTCTGTTAGATGAATGGTGTCTTACTGCTTGCTTTGGTCAGTTCTGTGCTGACTCCTTCCCTTGTCTGTGTCTTGTCTGTCCCCTTTATTATGTTTTTTTCCTAATACCTAGTTCAATGTTAGGTGCTTTCCATCTTCCTTCTCTGTAAGGGAAATTTGCACTAAACTTTGGAAAGTATAAAGTAGTACAGAAATGGTAACCTCATGCATGTGCAGCAGTGTTTTTTCCAAGTTAACAGGGTGGTGTTTCACGTGTGTTGCTCTTTCCAGAGCCTGACTCCGCCCATGGCTGCTCCCTCTCCCCAGGGATCACGGGCTGCCGCTGGCACTGAGCAGGCTCTTCAGTCGTTGAAGCGGCTCCTTATCCCACCACTCCCAGGTTCCAGATTCTCTGTAGTGCCCAGGTGCATGGGATAACTTGGTGCTGGATTTCTCACGATTCATCCAGGGCAATACAATGCACTTTGGATTTGTGACCAAGCCCCATAAACCCAGATCCAGCTCTCCAATCTCTTGAATTCAAAGATTATGAACTTTGGCTCCTTTTATCTTTTTAACTAGTAACTTATTACATTGTATGTGTTCTTCTAGCTATCGTCTAGTCTGCACTTTTGAATTACTTTGTATGTTGGATACCTAAACTTCAGTCATTAGCACCTCTGCTCCATACAAGTTATTGATCTTTGGCTGTTTTTTGCATGCTGTTCTGTAGCTTATGTCCCTGGGGACTACAGACATTTTACTCTTTAACAGAGTATAAGCTCATCACCTGCACTTTTAAGTCCCTCACTATTTCTGTTTCACAGCTGTAATAATTTGACTTTGTATTTCACTGTCAGCACTGATAATCTACACCATATTTCAAAGTCAGGGATTTTTAAGTACTTAAATGGTATTTTGGGGAAATCTTACTCAATATCAGGTTATCAAATGTCTGTGAGAATCAGTCAGTCAAGTTAATTCTCATTTTTGAGAGTGTACCACTCCCCTCAGCTGTGGGACAGAAACACAAACATCAAATGTCTGTGTAAATTAAGACTTGGGACTTTCATGTAAATGTTAGTGCAGGTGATTGTAAAAGAAAAGTTATAGATGTTTTAAAGGTACCTGATTTCATGTGTCTGGGTGGTGGTTTTCTGTTTGACCTGTCACCTAATAGCCATTGTTTTCTGCAAGGAGACAGAGTGAAGCACTTTATACGAAGTGGAGTGGAAAGTTCCTCAGATGGGGACAGGTGGCTAAAAATGTTTTCCTTCCTGTGAAGGAAAAAGATTAAAATGAATTTAAATAAACTGGGTACTTTCTATGTTTTGGTAAATAAGTAAGTTATATCCTGAATTTAAACAGTGTCAACCTTCTGCCTCATGCAATTCTAATTATAAGAAAACAACCTGCAAATTATTCCTCAGAATTTAGTTAGATAAGTACCCTGCACAAAAGATCACTGGCATCTTTGACTCCTACATATGTATTTTCAGAAAAGCACATCAAGTGACCTCACGATAAACATATAGGTCAAGTTCCAGAACCAGGTTCCAAAATGCACATGCACAGATGATCATTAAAGGACTAAAATACTCATCTCCCTATGAGTGGATGTTTCTCATGTATCCATAACTCTACTGGCTACCAAAAATTAAGAACCTGGTCCCAGTGGATTAGTTGGCAAATGAAAAATAGTCTTTCTGAAGCCTCCCCTTTGGTATTTTTCTATGCTCAGTGAATCATGGCAAGTCTTTTACTGCTGTAATGTCTAATAAGCAAAGGTAAGAAATTCAGAAGCACCATAAATTATAAGAAAAGCCTGCGAAACAGCAGTGATTAGAACCTATTCCCAGCATAGTGACTGTTAATGTTGCATTACTGTGTTAGATTTTTAGTTCTATTCAGCTGCTCTGCTCTTAGTCCTAATGCTTATACAAAAACCATGTTCCTAAATCTTCGAGGTAGTCTGGATGCTTCAGCTGCAGACACTTCTCAGGAGTGTGAATCTCAGTTCTGATTATCAAACCTTGAAAAGCTAAGCTTTTAATAAGACTATCTGGGATATTAAAAAAAATGTTTCATTAAAATTGGTGAAGCAAGAATTCCTTTTGAGAATAATTTCTCTTCCAATAATTAGAAGAAAGGAAGGAAAGGGAGCTTGGGTCTCAGCTGGTTCATTCTGACAACTCTTTTGAAAGGCACTTGAATATCATGAAGAGAGTTGCTGAGCTGAAAACTGGTTTTGTAGTATGACTGTGTTTTAAATTATACAAAGCTTTCCAAGAGAGGCTGTGTTAGCTTTCAGATTTCTGTGCTTGTGCTCAAGCTAAAGAGCTATTTAGCTTGGACCAAAATAACTTCATGGTTCAGACTGCAGCCTTTCTTTTCCCAGACTTTTACACTGACAACTTGAAACTACATTCCTACCTACATCCTGAATCCTTTTACAAACCCACAAAAGCCCCATCAATGTTTGAGTTAGATCACTGAAATATGGGTTGAGAAGCACAGATTTGCTGAACTGCATGCTGTTTGAGGCTGAAAGAGTATTTTAGGGAAATCTCATCATATTCTTGTACTCTTTCCTGGCATTCTGCTTTCAGTCACTGAATGTGAGGTTTAACACACCTTTGGACTGACTCAGAATGGCCATTCTCATTTTCTACTGTTCATGCTCAGATAATAGGTCTGAGTTTCTTCAGTATTGAACTTAAGAATGCTGCCATGAGGTTTTTTTGTTCATGGAGTAACCAGCCATTATCACTGCTGCCTTGCTGTCTGCAATATACCAGAGCAGACTGAGAGCTCTGCAGCTGTCTAATGATGGTAACAAGTTCCGATTGTTGCCCAAGGATGTTTCTCTGTGAACTGCAAGATAAACAGCCCTGCTCTCTCACTCTAAAAGAAATCCAAGAAAGTAACTGTGCCACAAGTCAATGAGTTTGAAAACAAAGACTTTGTGGGCTTTTAAGTATGTCCATAGTCAGCAATATAATAGCAAAAGTTTGTACTGATCACATGGTTAGGATGTTTTGAGTGTCATTTAAATTTGTGAAGACAGAAGTGAGTGTATTTCTGTTTACCTCTTCTCCCTGATAATTAGCTACTATAAGTGCTACTAAAAAAAGTAGCATTTTCACCTCTTGAGTCAAACACAGCAGCAATGTATTTGTTTAGTAAAATATACGTGTAATAAGAGCAAAGGCTTAACTTCTTGGCTGGATAGAGTTTTGTTTTGGTGGGGGGAACAAAGAGGATAAGAATAATTATTAAATTACGTTTTGTAACTGAAGCTGCAAGAAGGGGATAGAGGCATACAAAGAAAATGGTTTTGTGATTAGGGAAAAATGCCTCAAAATGTCCTTTTTTTTTTTTAAGTGTTTGGTGGTCTTAAGTCCCATTACTGAAACTCTGCTTAGAAAAGAGCACATTAATTTTTCTCCCTAGGAAAAGAAGTAGCTGAATCATTCACTCAGAAGTGAGATAAGGTCTGTCTAAATCTGATGTTCCTCATCATGAATTCAGTTGTTTATTGCACAGGGGAGAGGTCAGTCATCCCCTACTTGGTGACATCCTTAACTTACAGTTTGTACAAGAAGAAAACTATATGGTGGTGTGAAAAATCGCTCAAGTGTCCTGGAGACTCAAGCCCATATTCAAGGCTGTATGTTGTTAAGGTGTTTTTGTTTTTCAACCACATTTGTAGCCATCTGAAAGAGCAGAAAGAGTGCAGTGCCCAGCTTTCTCAATCACATCTATGAATTTCAGGTTATTCAGTGAAAATTTCTTACAGTAAGTAGAGATGACATGTTTGTCTATGTTTGTCTGCTGTGCAGCAAAATCATCACCCAATTATGCTTTTGTGGTTTGCAACATCATCTGCAAGTCATGAGCAGGGATGCCAGTTCTGAAGGGAGTAGGCAGAATCATAAAACTAAAGTGAGAAACTGTAGTTTGACTTTCTGAGGATTGGTGCCAGTGTTTATCGCTTCATAATGGTTTGCTTTTGAGATTTTTTTTTTATTCATAAGACTTATTCTGTTGCTTTTTAAACTCTGAAAACCATTTTCAGCTGTCCATGTTTTTATTAAAACAGAACACTGATATTTTCTTGTCATCATACTGAATTATTCCCAAGTTCATCACTAAAAAAATTAAGCAGAGTGTTTTTCTTAAGCGAATTCATGGCATTACCAGAAAATGGAAGTCTACTACATTTGCATTACTGCAATACTTAAAAATGTTAGATAAGTGAAAACATGATCCCAGCAAAGACTAAAAAGTCTCTGCTCCAAAGAGCTTGTTATCCAAGTACGAGGAGATGAGAGTGAGAGGTGTACTGGCAGGAGAGGGGCAGATAAAGTCAGGCACCATAGGTCAGTGGTGTCAACGTGGCCAGCAGGCTGTGTGTGCCTGCAGCCCAACTGTTGTCAGTGGTTCTTGTTGCCACTGTCACCAGCATGCAGAACTGCATGGAGACAAGCAAGTCATGCATGGTGGGAATGATGGAGATGGGCATCACTGGTGACAGGATGAGAGAGCTGGCAAGCCAGAGCTGTCTGAAGGATGATAGCTGAGCTGGAGATAATCTATCAAGGCTTTTAGAAGTGAAAACCAGAATACATATCTGATTTAAGAGAAAAGAAGGGTGGGTGGAGGGTGGTCAGAGAAGGTGATGCAAGGCAACAACAGTTAAAGAAAGGAGCTGGGAGAGGATAGGGTCAAAATGAAAAGGGCTTAGATTAACTTGAACACAGTCTCACTTGCATCCTGTCTTCAACCTTGTGATAACTGCCCTGTACCTTCCATTAATTAAGGTTGCAGAAAAAGGATGTCATAGCAACTGAAACAGAAGTCACTGAGGATCCAGAGGAAGCATTTAGCAGAGTAGATATTAATAAAGGCCACACTGCAGAGCTAAACAAAGAAGGATCTGTTCATTTAGAGGCCTCATATGGACACTTGGGAAATCAGAGTCCACAGTGATAACAGGCTGGATGACAGCCCTAGCAGAAGAGTTTATAAAGAAACAGGCATAGGCTTCACACTTCTGTACACTGAGAAGCTCTGAGTTACCTCTGCACTGGATTCTGTTCTAGCTGAAGCATTAGGTCTGTTTGATTTCAGACTTTGTGTGAAGAGTTTCAAGTTGCATCAGGGACAAACTCCTCATAACATCTCTGTTCTCAGAGGCCATTACAGAATCCTGCCCAAATCCTGCACACTGTTGCAGCTGAAGCAGAATTTGATGCAGGCTACTGCTGGTCTTTTTGTCTTGTGTAGGACATGGAAATCTCTTACAGACTCAGCTAAAATATCTTCTGGCAATTTTAATTTTCACTTGCTTGTCAGGCTCTTTTCAGAAACAATTCAAATACAAGATCTTGAAAATTCAGTGATGTTAGTGAGTGTTTCTTCCTTCTCATCCTGCTCCAATTTCTGAAAGCACTGGGCACAATGCAGTCTAGAACAGCAAAACAGGGCACCTTCAATGACTGGGAATTGCTGAGACTTGAGATGTCTGCTTATTAGTGCAGCAACAGAATTCTCTCCCACTGCTGGCTTGACAATCATGGTTTGCTTTTTTTCACCTACATAACCACTGACGGTATATCTTGAACTGATAAGATTTCTTTCACAGGGATGTTGTAAGACAAAACTGTGTGTGCCAGAAAAAATAATTGTATAGCCATCAGGGCAGCATATGTATTTCTCTGCAGATCATTTGTGGACAATAATGCTATTATCTAAGGAGGAAGATAATAATTCTTTAAATACCAAGTGACACCATACGTTGTTTACCCTCTGGTTATCATGAACTATTATTTCTCAAATGTCAGGGTTTTCATTTTGATTGCTCTGTGTGGGTAAAAATTGCTTCATACTGTTCCTCTTTCCTTAGTCTATTTATCAGAAATCTGTCTCCATTACTGTCCTCTGTCTTACCTAGCAAGATATTTCTGCAGCCCCTCCCATGAGAGGCTTAAGTTGCTAAGTTCTTTATATTTCAGAAGTAATTACCACATAAGCAGATGGGAGTAAAAAAACAACAATCAAAAACCAAATAGTACCAGTAATTCTTCCTGTAAGCAGTACAAGCTCTCTGACAGTGTTGACCAAATCCTGGTGCTTCTGTCTGCCACTGACCACTGTGTGCACCTCTAGTGGCAGCCAGCACTTCAGTAGGGAAAAATTCTTGGTATAATTTCTCTGCAATTTTATTTCTCACCCCTTCTCTGTCAATAATCCTCCTCCCATTGGAGTGGTATCGTAGCTGGGAAACACAAAATTCTGCTGTATCTTTGCATGAGCAAATCTTTCATAATTCCTGCTTTCAACAAAAATGACAAAGCAGCTCAGAGACCACCACATGCTGATCTTACATTTCAGCCCACTGTAGACTGACTTGTCTGTGACAGAGTCAATTTATTAAGGGGAAGAGAGTAACAAGGGAAGTTTTCTTTAAGTTTTGTATCTAATTATTGCCAAAAAGATGTGGAGGTTGTTTTTTCTGCAATGATACAGCAACTTTTCGATCATGTTTTAAATATGATTTCTCCCTGCCTACAGTAGGCACTAAGCTGCACCAGCACAATCAGCTTCAGTTCACACATATGAGAAGGTGAGAGCTCTTATTTGGGAACTGGAAGTAGGGAAGCTGAAATTGATTGTAAGGAGTTTGGCTAACCAGAGTTCCTTGGAGAAGGGTAAGATTTGCAGAGAGAATATGCCATAGGAGACAGAGAAGAATGAATCTGAGAGCTCAGTCCACAAATCAGGGTTAAGAGGATTTTTTGGAGGCACTGCAAATTTAACTTGGCTGGTCTTGAGAGTTCTTTGTGTAATTACTTTGCGTTTAGATTCTGTAGGGAAGAACAAGAGGGACAGAGGGGGGCTGATCTTTTCAAGCTACCTGGCCTTGAAGCCATAAACCCCCAGAGTAAGCTGGAAATAAAACTGGGGGAACTAAGGCAGAAGAACTGCTGGATTGTGCCTTGCCACAGAGTTGCAGCCCCATGCCATTTACAGGGCTACATTCAGACTGTTGGAGAGGTCACTACAGAATCTTTTAATCTCAGTGGAAAAGATTTTGGTTTTGCAAAGTATTAGAAAAAATCTTGTGTTTGAAGGGACTTTTCTAAACCATCCTTTCTGGTCTGACCCTTCTGTACTTGGCCCAGCCCTGGGATTCTCCCTCTCCTGTGGGTCTAAATAGCCCAGTGTTAGTGCTTGCTGGCTGCCCCCTACAGCTTGTGCCTTTGCTGTCCACCATAGATCTTGGCTACCCTACAAAATTAGAACTACCCATGAGGTGAATTATTCACTTCTACAGCACAATAGAAACCATGTTGAATTGATTTACTGTTTTCTATTTTGTCTATTGATTTTTGAGTAGTCCCCAGAGAATGCTCCCATGAAAGGCCATACAGAACTTTGTAGTCAGTTTAACAATTTTATTTACAAAGGGTCTTCTTGCCTCCTGTCCCCTTGCCAAGTTGCTGCAGGCATGAAGAACTAAATTTAATTTTTATGATTAATAGAGCACATAGAAGATATATAATACACAACTCTCTCCTTGCTTTGTTATTTGGGGTGCCAAAATTGCAATACAGTCTCTGAGAACAGCTAAGAAGTGGGAGAGCTCCCCTCTGACAGATCTTAGCTGTTAAAAGGCAAAAAGAACACAGATGGTTGAAAACAGAGCTCTGTGTGAAACGAGCAACCAGTTTTCACCTGCATATCTAAGCAGATATATTTGTTGCAGGTACCAGTACAAAAATAAGGCCCTAAAAATGCTTCTGAGAGAAACACCTTTTCAGGTGTTGCAGCCCCTGAGAAGCAACACCAAAGGAGATACCCAGGGCTCACACTATACAGGGGAAGCTGTGTAGGGAAGGCTGCTATGGACTCAGATTTTATAGTGTGATATTGCCTTTTGCAAGGCAGATACTGCAAATGAATGGACACTCAAATGAAAAATCAATAGTTCTTTCCTTTATCCCATCACTTCTAGGATTACCTAGCATGTCTAGAGGGCAAGCAGAGCATATTTTGAGCATTGAGAATCGTCTTCCCCAAGATGTTTTTGGGAATTGTCACTATTATTCCCCACATCACAATGGGGAAAAACTAAAATCACTCAACTTATTAACAATACCTAGGAACTTTGTTTTGTGCATGCCTCCTTTGTGGTAACTCAAATCCCAGGCGTGTGCACTCAAAGTTGGACTTTACCTTTCCCATTTCTGAGTAGTCTGTTCCTCTTTCCTTATGCTGGCCTCAGAAACCTTGGATCTTTCAGAAAGTTTAAAGAAGCCCAGATGAGCCTTTATAAAGATGTCTCAAAGTCATTAATGCCTGGCTGACCATGCCCCTATGTCTTTTAACTCTCCTGGCATTTCCCAAAATCAGTCTGTTTAACTCATAGGCAGCAGATTGTGTTCTTGCAGTGCACTCTGTATTCCTCTAGATGAGCTAAAACCTAATTCCATCCACAGCTCCCAGCCAAAGTAGAGAACAATGAGTTCTTTTCCCATCATTGCAAAAGAAATCTTATACTTATTTGGACTTTAATTAAATTTTGTCTAGGCATTATCTTTCCCTTTTTCTGTTAGACAATTTTCTCAGTTTCCTGGAAAGGTCCCAGAGTCTGTGGTCTTTCTGCTATTTTTGCCTGTAATTTATAAAAAACTGTGAACAGAAGTAAATTATCAACAGCAAGAGGTAGCCTTGGGTCTGTGTGAGCAGGAGCTCATTTTCCCCGTGGCAGCCCTGTGAGCAGGAGCTCGTTTTCAGGCAGCCCTGTGAGCAGGAGCTCGTTTTCAGGCAGCCCTGTGAGCAGGAGCTCGTTTTCAGGCAGCCCTCCCTGAGCTGTGCTGTGTGGGTACCAGGAAGGTGCTGCTCACACCCCGGTGCTTTGGCTCTGGCTGAGCAGTGCTGGCCCCAACGCTGCCTCTCCAACGTTCTCCCCTTGCCTGTGGGCTGGGGATGGGCAAGGTCTTGGCAGGGGCCACAGCCAGGACAGCTGATCCAGCTGACCAAAGGGAGATTCCATGTCATTATGATGTCTGCTCAGCACTAAAAGCTAAGAGAAAAAAGGAGGTGGGGGGCATTTTTTATTACAATGTTTGTCTTCTGGACTCTGCCTGCTGTGCCTACTGAAGCCCTGCTTCCTGGGCAGTGGCTGGCCAACTTTTGCTGATGGGAAGTAGAGAATAAGTATTTTCTATTCCTCTGCTTCCACACACAGCCTTTGTGTTTCTTTTATTAAACTGCTGTTATATTGAGCCACAGGGTTTTTTCTGTCTTATTTTCTCCTTCCCCTCTCATCCTGCTGAGGAGGGGAGGAATGGAGTAGCTTGGTAGGCAGCTGGCATCCAGCCAAAGGCAGGACTCTCAAGGTGGGAAGACTGTTCCCACCATAGTTCAATGTGACAGAATTCTGAGAGATTAATGCTAGGCAGGTTTTCTTTTCTCTAGAAGTGACTGGAGGACAATTCAGACCTAGGCCATAAGCCAGGTGAACTTTCTGCATGTTTCACACACAAAACTTGTGGCAGAAATGTTTGAAAGCTTTAGAATGAGCTGATGCCTTTGGAAAATCCCTGGGGTCATAAGCTGATATGTTTTTTTCCATTAGGCTTCCCAGGAATATGACAGAGGTAAACTTTTGGTAGAGGATAAAGCAAGGGAAAGAGAGAGAGAGGCCAAATTTCCCTCTAGATCCACAAGTTTAATGTTCTGATAACTTCAAGTGAAATAGCCTTAACTATAAAGAAAAACAATTGTCACTCAATAGAATACTTAGAACTATTCTCTCTGGTTTAACACTGCATATAAAGCAAAGCAAGCTTGAAAGAAAAAAGGTTTGTGAGTGATTTGCTGTGTGTCTTTGTCCAACTCCCCAAGCCTCAGGGAGAGAGATTGAGATTCATAACTTGTACAGTTCTAAGATGATTCCTGTCCTTCCATGGAAGCTGAGTCATCAAACATGAAATAGGGCAGCTGAATGACCTCTAGCAATTGGCCATAATAAAGGCTCACAGAACTACCACTATATGAGATCATCTCCACTGGCCGTGAATCTGAGTGTTAGAGTCCAGTTTTCAGAAATAATTTCCCTAGCCTGCAAGTGTCTGGCATTCACAGAAGCAGAGTCCTAAAGCTAAAGAAGGATCCCAAATGAGTAGCCCTCTTTGGACTAGCATCTGCTTCCCAGTGGGAAAACTTCCTTTCTCTCTTTTACATTGCATATTCTTTAATAATATGTGCTCAGGAACTGCTGAACTAATCAAAGTAATCTCTCTGCAAAGGCATGCACATCAACACCAAGTTTAATGAAACAGGAAGACAGCTTCTATAATGTCTAATTTACTTGAAAAAGATATATATTTATTCCATGATTTGATTACTCTGCCAGACATATTACAGGCTCCCTTAAAAATGCCAAAAAAGTTGATACTTCCAGGCTGACTGAAAATGAAATATTTTCAATGCATTGACTTCTTGTTAAGATGAGAGGAAATAAGAAGAAAAATGTCATCTGTGACCCAGGGAAAAGGAAAACTTTATATACAAGCTGTATGTAAACAGATTTGAGTGTTAGCACTGTCCCAAACTAAGACATAAAGCAGAAAACTAAGAGGATCTAAGCAAAGAAAATGAGAATGTCAAGTCAAAGATCATGTCTGATCTAGTATTTATGCTTATCTCGAACTTTGTCTTATCACTTTGACAAGATCAGGATGTAGCTGTATGCAACTCCTTTGAGCAGAGTTCACACATGGGAGACCTCCCATTGTCTCATTTCTCTGCATGTCAATAATTTCTGTACTTTCTGCTCTACTCCTTGAAAAGCTTCATTTGAAGATAGCACAAGCCTTTGCCAGTTTCACATTGTGGCTTACTGTAATGACATCTTCCTGGCTATTTAGTAGTAAAATGCAAAATTATCTTTCAAAAAGGTCCTGTCCCTCAAAATGTCCAACACCATTGTTTGCTGCAGCATCCTTACAGTGCAAGCACTGTGTATGCATAGAGGGGTGGATTTGGAGTTCACATCGATGTCTTTTGAAGTTTGTACCATTAATGGCCCATCCATCATTGCCCTGATATTTGTGTGTCTGATGCCATACAGCAAGAAGGAAAAAGAGCACACTCTACACAGCAACCACAGAATTTGAGACATTGGCAAAGGTGAAACTTGTCGGTCACCTCTTGGTGCAGTTCTACCACAGATGGTTTAAATCTGGCTTGGTTGTTGTCTACCAACACTGCAGAGCAGGGACACTTGATAAAAGCTGCCTTTCATAATGGGCCTGCTAATAATCACTCTTAGGGTGTCACAGTTTGAGAACCTGTAGAGTCTAAGAAGCGTCTCTGCTGGTAAATGTTCAGTGGCCTGGTGACAACAAGGATCGCTTCCCTCCTTAGATGACTATCAAGGGAAACTGCAACACTGTGGGTGAGTGCCTTTCACTTCCCATTCAGGCAAAGAAATGCAATCCTTTAGTTTATGGTTAGGTACTGCAGGTGTTCATTTAAGGAAAGGTACATGTGCAGAGCTGAGGGAGTGCAGTTCCCACCATTACTAACACAGCCTTCTCACAAAGGCTTTCCAGTAACTCTTCACACCATCTATTTTTAATACCAACTGCAGTGAAGCTAATAGCTTGCATCAGGGTCATTTGGACAGTGGGTGGAAGGCCTAAACTGTAATACTCAGGCTGCAGTATCTGCTAGAAGAGCCTTTTCACACACTGTGCGTAATTCTCTGTTGCAATTAAACTTCACTTTACAACAGTAATGGGCCTTCAACTGGGAATACAGCAATTCATCTCTCTGCACAGTGGAATGCAAAGCCAGATTTGTGTGAATGAGAATCCATACATGTGTACTTTAACTGAAAGAAAACAGGCAACTCTTGAAACAGGTGGATATTTGCTGTTTTCTGTCCAAAGTATTTGTGTGGGTTTTCCTGTTTTGTTTTTTAACTGAAGAATAGAAAAGGATGATGTCAGGTTTTATCCCTGTGTTTTGATTATTTTTAGAAGTAGACAACAAACAACCATGACCTAAATTCTACAAGACAGAAGTGCACACAAGCACATTAAATATCAGAATCTATTTGAGTTCTGACAATTTCAGCAGAACTGTACATATGCATCTTCTTTAAAAGCAGACTATCCAAAAAAAAAAATCACCAATATGGTGAAAAAGAACTGTAAGGGCCAATATTTAAGACAGAGACTGAACTCCACCTTTTAACTTTTGTCTTTGTACAGAGATAGTGTGGGAATAGCATTAAAATTCAGACATAAATTGGTCAAAGGCAAAAAACAGATACCAGCACTTTTAAAAGAGCATCAGTTTTATACTGTCCTTAAAGTGAAGCTGGAATCAGGATGGAAGAAGCTGCAAACTGGGCATGTGCGGACTCTGCCCTCTCCCATATTTAAATGGAAGCTGCTGCTGCTGCCCTTTGCTAAGCTGATGATGGACTAAAGCAATCTGAAGCTTTAGTGAGAAACTCTGCACTGGATCTCGCACCATTCCAAAGAATTTAGAAACCTGCTTCACACACACACACAAAGGTAAAGTGGCTGACTTAAATTCAGAGGACAGCTTTTCTTTCTTGGTTTTTGCTTAGATTTTGTTCACCTGAATAATCAGCCCACTCAGAAGGGGATCTCTTGTCCCTCCGAGAACACCAAGAGCACCAAAACTGGGGAGTCCTTCAATGCATGGAATGACTTGGAAGCCAGTGCCTACACACTGATGGATCTGCCTCTTAGAGCCCCAACAGTAAGTGTTTTCTGTCACTTAAAGCTGTAGCATTAAGCATCTGGCAAGGCTGGCATTTATAGGACTGTAAATGGACAGTTAAGGAGCATGTACATATTTAATAGTGCTGTAGTGCAATAATGAATGACGTAACGAAAACTTCTAAATCTTCTTTTTATTCCTTTAACTATTTATTTAATGCAGAAAGGGCTGTATAAGCAGTGTTTTTCAGCAGAGTTGCATGGGCAGAAGACAGGCAGGAATGTCTAATGGCAAAGTGCATCAAATATGTTGCAAACTATCAAAACAAGATGTTCTGGTACGTTAAACTGCTGTTCAGCAGTTCAAACACAATGCTCTCTTGTGTTATTCAGGGCATAAATCCCGATAATTTCTGTAATAATCTGTAAGTGCAGTGGAGTGCTTATGTAAATATTAAAAGAGTTGTTATGTGCAGTTACCCAAGAAAGTTGTTTGGAAGGTTTTCTCAGGTAAGTCCTATCAAAGCTCTTTCGGAGTTTTTATACATTAAGGAGAAATAAATTTTCCTTGGAAGTGTAAAGGTGAGAATCTGTTGTGATGACACTTCAGGATGGGGTTTGCTAAAAATTTACTCCATCCCACTCCACAAGCCTGAACCAAAGGAGTTCAGAAGACCTCTTTGTCTCTCAGAATATAATTAGGACTACACATTTTGTTCGTGTGTTGTTTTTACACAAGTCAGTTTTAATGTTAATAATAAAAACACAAACTAACCTAATTTTAAAAGTTTTTTAAATCTATTTTTTAATAAAACCTGCATATCTGCAGTATATTATAGAAAAATAAACAAAGAAGTGTCCTGAGCCAAGGCGCTTACAAGACTACATTAGATGGGTAACACATGAAAAAAGATAGCAGAACATAGCAGGGAGGGAGAAAAGGGAATGGAGAGTGCATGGCAGAATGGAAAAGGATTCCAGGGACACAGTGATTTACACTGGAAAATTAAAAATCGATCTTTTCCTTATTGTGCTGAAAGATCTAATTAGCTATCCCTTTCCGTAAGTCAAGTGTCTGTATTGCCAGAATTTTCCATTTTTAACTGACACAAAGACTGGCTTAAGAGAGTTTCAGGAGTGAAAGCAGCATGTGCTGCTTGTGGCTGAGATTAAATCCGGAAGACAGGATACAAAATCTGCTATCCCAATTGCTCAACAGGACAAGCATCATCTATGGAAAGCCCTGCTGTCTACTGGAAAGAGGGCTTAGCAGTTAGCGTCACCCTGCTGAAACCGTAATTGCAGGGGGATTACACTCCTCTCTGTGCTGCCTGTCATCACAGAGCCAGTGCCCACAGAGGCAAGCTCAGAAATCAGAGCAAGGACCTATAAAGGAAAGTAAGGGCTATCAGTTGTTCAAGGCCTCTTGTAGGTAGGCAGTACAAACACCACACAAGGAACCCCAGGAAATTACAGTGTTTCTGGTCAGATAATTTTTCTAAATGATGTAATTTGTTGTAATGTAAAGGCCTAACGCTATCATTGGTTGTACAAGTCATACTGTGTAAATAAGTGGCTCCCTTACCTGTATTTGTAGGAAAATAAAGAAGAAAGAAACTTGTTATATTGCCAAAGCTCATGTTGGACTGCTAAACTTGCAATGTTTTGGAACTGGACTCTATTCCATTATAACATTCTTTCTGCAAAACCTGTGCCTACAGTTTGAAGTTAGATAAATTCATAAAAGCAACTACATAGCACTCCCTATTCTCTTTTCCCTTTTGTTGTTTTGTTTTACACCAAAGTAGATACAATCCTTCTGCCATGTTCAGGCAGAAGTAGCTGGAAAAAAAGTCCTTGACATAATTTGTTCTGCTCCTGGCTGTGGAATTGATGTCATACAAATAAATCAATCAATCAGAATCAGCACTGAAATATGTTCAAATGCCCAAATGACCTTATGAGGATTTCTTTTTTCCCTGTAACTATAACTAAACCTGGTTGCATACTCTTGCCATTGTGAGACTGTGAGGAGTGGGCTGAGAAGACTGAGTGTATCAGATATGACTTATATTTAGAATGAGTATTTGCTTGCCTGGCCTTGCTCCTACCATCATCACTGTTACCTTTAGTAGGACTTCAGTAATAAACATCTCCAAGTTAATGGTAATTAAGTGATATGACATTATTTTCTCACTCTGTAAAAGAACAGATTTTTTTTCTCAATAATAGTTGAATTCTATTCTTTGCATGTTGTCCTTTTATTACTTAGAAAGAAATATTTTTCTTGTGCTGTGGGGATGTGTGTTGGACTTTCAAAAATGGTATGTCTTCTGCTAGAGGTTAGCTGGCTTGGTTCATTTGGGGTTTTTATTTAATCAATTATGAAGTAACTATTTAGAAAACATTCTCTTTAGGAAACTGTATGATAAATGGATTCCCAAGACACAACAGATGCAGGCATCAAATATTACTGGGTTTAACACCCGATCTAGACTTCCTTGTTACCTGGACAAATCATTTCAGAATGATGGTTTTGGTTAGGATTGCAAAGGAGTTCCTTTATCTTTCAACTGTCCTGACAGTGGTGTCTTGCAAGGTCTTGACAAACTTTATGGTGAAATACAAGTTCTGCCCTATGTGCCCCTAATGAGTCTACCCTGTGGCTGATTCATTTTTACTCCCTTCTCTGCTTGCACCAAGCCTTAGTTCTGTCTCTTCCTAAAGAAGCAAGCTGGTTCCTCAGATTGTCCCTCAAGGAAGAATTCTGCCTCCCTTGCAAGCAGCTGGGGCAGCAGGCCATAAATACAGAATAATGAGGCTCCATATTGTGCTGCAGCAAGGAGACACACTGATCTATAAAACATTTGCTTTTCTCCAAAATCCCAGAAAGCATCTCAAGTTTTTAAGTCTCAGTCAAGTTTAATGCAAGACAACTTAAAACATAGTTCTGTTTTAGCTGTTTTGTTGAGGCAGTAGACAAATACTCCCTAGGGAAAACAGTGAGGATTTTAAGAAGGTAAACTTCATTAAACCTAACTGCTTCTCTCTACTCTAGTGCTTCCACAAGGACACACTTAAACCTGCTGGAAGGAAACACACTGACTGAAGGAAACTGACTTTGTGACTTCTTGACTGCACCTATTGAGGCAAATGGCTGAGTAAGAGTTAGCAAAGGATGACACCTATATATGGAGGACTAAGATTTTCTTTTCCAAGGGATCATAATGCTGTTTTAAAGTACAAACCAATTACTAAGACTCTCCTTAAAATTAAATTCCCACATCACTCTTCATTATGCACATTTTGGCATGTCTGTGAAATGCTCAGTCCTGGCTGAAGGGCAGGCTGGGGTTTCTGTCAGGAACGCTCATCTGAACCAGTGTGGCACTTCTCAAATTGATTCTGCAAAACTGTAGTGTAAATAAATAATAAATTATATGCCTTCCAGAGATTAAAAACATAAATTCTTGCAGAGTTCTAGCAAAAGGCCTGTTTTCGTATACACCCAAACAAAGTTATAAGACCTGCTTTTAATCTTGACTAAAGTTTGAGAGGGTTGGGTTTGTTGAGCATGTGGAAAAGATGGCTTTGAGGAGACCTTAGAGGAGTCTCCCAGTACCTAAAGGGACTATGAGAAAATTAGAGGGGAAAATTTTACAAGGACATAGTGGTAGGACAAGGGGTAATGTGTTCAAACAGGAAAAGGGTAGGTTTAGATTAGATGTTAGGAAGAAATTCCTTACTATGAGGATGTGAAGCTCTAGAACACACTGCCCAGGGAAGCTGTGGATCCCCATCCCTGGGAGTGTTCAAGGCTGGGCTGGATGAGGCTCTGAGTAAGCTGCTCTAGTGGAAGGTGTCCCTGCCCGTGGCAGAGGTGTTAAAACTAGAAGATCTTTAAGGTCCCTTCTAACCTAAGCCATTCTATGATCCTATGAACACCTCTCTCCCCAGGGCTGCTCCCCATCCCTTTTTCACCCAGCCTGTGTTTGTGCTTGGGATTGCCCTGACCCACACGGAGGACCTTGCACGTGGCCTTGTTGAACTTCATGAGGTTTGCACGGTCCCACCTCTCGAGCCTGTCCAGGTCCCTCTCCAGGATGGAATCCCTTCTCTCCAGTGTGTGTTGACTGCACCACACAGCTTGGTGTCATTAGCAAAGCTGCTGAGAGTGCCCTCCATCCCACTGTCCTTGTGGCCAACAAAATGTTAAATAGTGCCAGTCTTAGTCCAACTATCTTCATTATGAGGGATTTATAGAATGAAGGCTGAACAGAAGAATATGCAAAGCAACACTGCTATGTATTATCACTGCAATAGAGATGGTTGTTCAGAGTATTCTCAAAGGATAACTGCTACAGCATGGATTGCAACAGGGGGATTTTTATTTTCCCCTGCCAACCAAGTACTTGTACTGTGGGATGACAATAGAGGACAGAATAAACAAGGCTAATGCACTGCAGAAACTAAATAGAGAAAAGCTTTGGGAATTATCTGATTTCTTGATTATCCTGCTGACCTGATTTTCTCAAGCACTATCTTTTTCTCCCTGTCCTTTTTTTTTTGATTCTGCAGAAGACAGAACTGAACTTGATACAGGCACATATTTTTGTCTTCCAGTAAGGAAGCTGTGTGTGTGTATGCATGCAACTTAGTGACAAATTTGAAGTGCTTAGGCCTGATCTAATGCCTTCTCAATCAACTAGTACCGTTCTTTGACTTAAAGAATAATTATATTTCCAATTAAAATAGTGAAAATACTTTTTTTAGTGATTGACTTTTATCTCTTAGAGAACAGCCAGAGTTGTACTGTCTGGAAAAAATCCAAGGCCTACAAGAAGTCCACACTAAAATGCTAATTTTATTCCTTTTGCCATACACCTTTTCTTGATCATACATGTAGTCTTATAATTTATGCCCTCTCACTGTTCCAGTATAAATATTATTCTTTCTTTTTTCTCATACTTGACATTTTATTGACTCTGAACTTGTTTCATTAATAAGTAATTTTAAAGTCTTCTACTTTCCCTTAACTAACCTTCCCTCTCATGTGATTTCACTGTGTATTTAGATTTATTTTTTAAATTTTTCCTTGTCCTTAGTCCTCCACAAATGTAATTCAAATTAAAGCCACTTTGATCTGTTCTTCATAGCCAAAATAAGTTCTTTTAGTTGCTTCATTTCTATTACATCGATCCAGTTCTGATTAAATTGATAGCTACAGGGAAAAAAACATCAGAAATCTCCATGCCACTAATAATCATAATTAACTCTCTGCAGAACAGCAGTTCAAAAATGTTCTAGCCACAAGGCTAAGGAGAAATAAAACCAACCCAAACCAAAGAACACCTGCTGTCATTTACTTGAAAGAGTTTTATCTCAAACTCTCCCTATCCACTTGCTATTAGTATGGCATTATTTTTGTTAGTTTACTGGCTGTGTGTTGAGCACAGCAATTTCTACCTGGGCAAGATGCCATTGATGTTAATGATGTTATGCCAACTTCCACTTTGCTGTAGGAACCTGAACCATAAATGCCATGTCATTGAGTTAGTGTATCAGCCTTAACATTTTGCTCCAACTACAAGAACAGCCATAACTACATCTTCTTTCTCTAAGATCAGAGTATTTGTCCAGCATTTTATTGCTGCTAATGTAGAAACCCAGGGAGTGCACTCTGGTGGTTGAGGATTGCTACGGGCAGATCTTCAGCACACAAAGCAAAGAATCTCCTTCAGAATTCCAGGCACTCCTGGGGTTCACCTCTTGCTACTGGCATATTGGTTTTAAATACACACTGCTGTAATAACCTCAGCCCAACCTCACAGATGTATTCAGAATTAATGTCCACCTCGATTGTCAAAAAACCCCCATTTCCAATACTGCAGTCTTCAGACTTGGCTACTGAATTCTGCTGTGAGCTATTAACTGGTTAAGACACAAATGCTTCAATCAAGTGGTTTATGAATTACTTCACAGAGAGCAAAATACCTTGATTCAGGCAGACCAAAACCAGAACTGGTGTGGAAACCAGGCATAAAGTATAAAGGATCTGTGGTTTAGTGTTTCTGATCCTTGATTCAGTTTCCAAAAGACCCTTGTTCAAGCTGCCAGGCTTTTCGTAATCAGCTCTTGAGGGCAGCTCAAAATTCAGTTATTCAGCGGGAAAAATGACATGGCCATACTGCTAATGGAGTAAATGCCTATTTAGCCATAGAACATATCTATTTTGATAAGTCTAGCCAGTGATGTCAGAGGACAACTGAAATTGTACTTCACAGATACAGAAACTTTCCTGAAATTAAATCTATAGGAAGCTTACTTGTTGTTAAATACTGCATTAGCTGATATCAGATGCAATGAAACGGGTCCCTTCCTGTCTCTTTTTCTCCTCTATAGCCTTATTTTTCTTTTGGGAGAGAGTGAGTTGCTTTTCTTCACCAAAATTCTAAATAGACACTAAGCATACAAATGGTCCTTTGCCCTTTGCACAGCTGATGGCATATTTATTCTCCAAAGATGATCAACAGTAAATGGAATTTGAATTTATTCTGACTTTTTTTTCTTGTTGTCTTCTTGCATTCTTGACTATTTTCCCTTCTAAAGAAGCACATGCCAGCTTGTTCAAAAAACCTTGGCAATATATCTATGACCTCTTACTTGCTCCACAGAAGATGACAGTGCAAGATGTTCCTCGTGCCTTTCCCACAGTGGATGTCCCAGATCATGCCCATTATACGATTGGAGTTGTCATTCTTATAGTGGGGATCACAGGAACTCTGGGTAATTTCCTGGTCTTCTATGCTTTCTGCAGGTACCTTTCTTTTGAATGTCTGTTTAAATATTCAAATGTATGAACTTGAACTGTATCCTGTGCTCTGCAAACATAGTCCAGGAATACTATCAGATTACTTTACTGACAGAGTAAAATGCACGAAGAGACACTGCTGTAGGAAAAGAGTGGCAGCCTGCCATTTCCCTCTGACTTCTTCCCATTAACAACAGCCACAGCAAAATTGTTAGCAAGATTGCAAAGAATGACCCAGAGAAATGTAGACAAAGCAGAAATGTTACAGTGATTTTTTTTCTACTGACTAACACTAACTCTGTCTGCATTGGACTGATGGGTTGGTTTGCACCACTGTGTCCCATAAATCTGCTCTATTTTAAATGTTTCCTTCCTCCTGTTTCTTACTAGTTAGTTTGTTTCTCCCCTGCCCCCCCCCCTTTCATTAGTGGCCATGTCCCATTTTTTTTCAGCTTTTCCAACACTTGGCTTGTTTCCTTTTAACTAAAGACACATTCTAACTTCCATATCTGAGGGAAATTTGGTATCTGACAACAATGTCATATATTCACCATTCCTGTTCACTCCTCATTCTGTGTCTGATGTGTCACATTGACATGATGTCCAAGCCAGTGAGCTTCTACTGTGTCATTGGTCTTTAGGTACTAATGTAATAAACCAAAATAACAGCAACACATTATAGGATTATTTGGCTGTGTTAACTTAGATCACTGGAGTGTGGATGAAAATTGTCTTGGTCTCAAGCCTATGTATATGGGGTGCATTAAGCAGTAGGTTTCAGCACATTCATTTAGAGTAGACACCAACACTTAAGTGAGAATGGCAGTGGCCTGAAGAAGAGAAAAGGTGTTGGTATGCAGATCAGACATGTGAGGATGAAGTGCATGAGCCAGCTTAGCTCTTTGGCTGGCCCCATACAGGAAATCCAGTTATGGCACTTCCACTTCCACTGGGGGACACAGCTTGTCTTCACTTGAAGGTGATAGGAAGACAGAAAGGGATACTGATAGCTAAGTAACGGGTAAATCAGAGATTCAGAAAACAGTTTAGTTGCTTACAAAGCAGCCTCAGGTAATGGCAAACCATAAGACAACCAGCTGCCTGAAACAGAAATGTGTTCGGTAACCTTGCAGGCTACAAACAAATACACACAACCCATATGCACCTACTAATATCTCCCTGCTCCTAAATTGACAGACAAGGGATGGCGGTCCTAGTCATTGATTCTGGACCAGTGCAAAGAACCATCATTTATTCACATATTTTTCAATTATGTCTAAGACTGAAACTGAGAAAGGAGCTAAGTACTCACACTGAGCCCCAAAGTGAAGAGCTCTTGGTTTTTATGTGTACCCTTTAAAACATGGTTGATATTACCAGAAGTGGAAAATGCATGCCCCTTCTCCTGCTTAACACAGCCCAGATCCAGAAATCCATAGTGTTAATTTCCTGTTAATAGTGGACATGCAGTGCACTGGGTTAGAGTGCTGGGTTAGAATATTTAAAGAACAGTGTGATTTATCCCCATCACTGAGCTGGTTATCAAAACAATCCTGTAGAGTGCACAGGGGTTATAAGGGCATAAAACTGAGCCTTGCTTGTGTTCCCTCATGAGGGAAACAAGAAGCACTCTGCTTTATCTTACCATGTAGTGTTCCTTGGTATTTGTGAGCTCACAGGAACGAATAACAGCACAATTAACAGTGCAGCAGTGTTTAGCAACATTTCTTCTGGTCTCTGTAGGAGTAGGAGCCTTCAGACTCCAGCCAACATACTCATCATCAATCTAGCTATTAGTGACCTCCTGATGTCCATTACACAGTCTCCAGTTTTTTTCACCAACAGCCTCTACAAACACTGGATTTTTGGTGAGAAAGGTTTGTATACATTCTTTCTAAGATTTCACTATGTATGTTCTTACCATAGTGGCAGTTAATCTATCTACCCTCAGGTACTCTTGCAATATTGAGAACATTTCTTAATATTGTTTTAGTGTTGACACAAACACTTCTTTGAACATTTGTGTCTGTGTGCAATAAATACACTGCCATCATGAGAGGAAAACTACATTCATGAGACAGATACAAAGGCACCACTGGCAACATGAGGCACAGCTGTAATCTTCTTGCCAGTGTTCTCCCCCAGTCACCTCATGACTTAGTTACTGTTGGAGTCTTTTGACAGAGAAGCACTGCCCCTCATGACAGCAGCTTAAAAGCCCTTCTAAATAACCTGCTCTGGGACTTTGCACCTGGCAAAGTGAGGCAAGAAAGCCTGGAAAACCTGATTTTTCACAATAGAAAAGTTAACACTTCCTGTGTAGTAAGAAAATGTGGAATGAAGATGCTGTCATTTTTTCAGTATAATTGTTATTAGAGGAAGACTAGTCTTTGCCTCTTGAGTAGGCACTGACAGAAAGGAAACTCGGAGAAGCAAAATTGCTGTTTTGATCTCTGATGACCAAAAGCATATTTTATTTTACTTCAATTAAGCGTTCATTTGTATACATGTTAAAATTAATCTAAGCCACTGCTTTTAATCATTAGATTGTTTGAACAATTAAAATCACTCATTAATGTATTCATAGTCTGAATATTTACTTTAGCTAAATTACTCATTAATATATTCATATTTACTTCAGTTTTGCTGCCCTTGAAATTTGAACAGTTCCATGACACCAAAGTAACTATATCCCATCATTAAGAGAAACAGCTGCTTCTATGGGACCTGCAGTAGAACCGGAGTTAAACAGGATATTAATGGGCTGCAGAAATGATCCCACTAGAAACATCAGAAATCAATGAGTGAAAATATGTTAAGTATCACTGTCTCCAGCAATTGAAGCAAACAAAATCTTTGAAGTTTATCTCCATGGATAATGTAATTAGCAAGACAGACAGCAGCTTTGAAGTAGCATTATAACTGCAGGAAAACTCAAGTTTCATTGCTTTACAAATTCCAGACGACATTAGTTCCTAAGAAACACAGACTTGAACTCTCCTATAAATTAATTAGCATGAGTAGATTAATTTCACTGCTACTTCTGTCATCTTCATTGCAAGGCTGTGAGCTGTATGCCTTCTGCGGAGCTCTTTTTGGCATTACATCTATGATCACTTTGATGGTGATTGCCTTGGACAGATATTTTGTCATCACTAAACCTCTGGCTTCTGTTGGAGTGACGTCTAAGAAGAAGGCCCTAATAATCCTGGTAGGAGTCTGGCTCTACTCTTTGGCTTGGAGTCTCCCACCCTTCTTTGGATGGAGTAAGTGAAATGGAGTAAAACTTTTTTGCCCTCATAGCGTTGGATTAAAGACCAGTTAAAGGCACAGAAGAGGGTTGAATTAATAGCTTGCATACAAGGCTCGAATAAACCAATTTGAAGAAAACCCCATGATATACACATTGAAACTGAAGGTCTCTAATCAAAAGAAAAGAATGCAGTGTGCATTACAGCACGTTATGACAGAGGCACGTTTCCTTAAGCACGTTACTTACTGCATAAAGAACAGTAGATAAATTCATGGCCAAAATTTATGAAGAATGTGCCTGCTCGTTATCCCATGTCTACTTCCATTGAACCAAATTCAACAATATAAAAGTTAAATGAACATATTTGTGTTATTTCTGATGACTTTTCATCTCCCAAAGGTGCTAAGACAGCACTATCAATCTCATTCTTTTTGTTTCCCTAAAAGAGGCATACAGTCTGAGCATTTGTGCAAGTAGATCTTCAGTAAATCTTGACTGTGTTCTGGATGGACAAATTGCACTTTGTGTTGTCCACATTCTCCATTCAGTCATTGGTGTTGTCACTGGCTTCCAATAAGAATGGCATTTAGTAGTAACTAAAATGCTTTTGTAAATGTGAATTTTACACATGGAAATTGGAACATTCGTACAGCACCTTGATCATTGCAATTTGCGACAAAGAGAGTTTCTGTTATTCTTCCTCATTGGAATCTGCCTCAGTACCATTAAGTTTATTTCCCGTGAGTCACCAGTTTCAGTCACTAAGTTAGAATGCACTCATCATTCAAAGCCCTAGCCCATCATTATACTCCCTAATTTCAGAAGAGAATGTGTCTGCCAGCTGAGGTGAGAACATAGACATGTCTGACTAGTAACAGATGCAACAACCAACTCAGGTACTGAGTAGAATTTCAGCAGAGTTTGGTTATTGTCATATTATTGCCATTCTGGTCCCCTATAAACATGAAGCATGTTTAAGCAGGCAAACTGCAATACTGACAGAAGCAGTCTCTAGTTGAGTGAGGAGCTGTTAGAATAACAAAATGATAATATAGCCTTAGATTATAGATTTTCAGTTGAAGAAGTTGGAATAATTGCTTGAAGGGTGTTATCATCTTGTAATTAGATTGTAATAGTGCCCACAGTATGAACTCTCACACTGTAATTAGATGCATTTGAGAACATCTGGTGCAATATTTTTAAGAGCTGAACAGAAAATATCAGTGCAAACAGTTAAAATTAAAATTCCAAAGTAGAAAGACATTGCTATTGCCAAATTATTTACTTAACAGTTCGAAAAAGTTCCTTTAAAGAGAATACATTTTATTCTTTTCAGGCAGAACATTATGTTTGTTGGGGGGTTTTTTGTTTGTTTTTTTTTTTACTTCTACTCAGCTTTACTTCATGACAAAATAATTTGGTCTACACAATAAATCTTTCTCCTTTGCCCAGTAAATTTCACTTATCTGCACATGCTTAGGAAAGTGGTACCTAGAGCAATTGGTTTGACTCCTCATGAAGAAAGTAATTTGACAAGAAATGGAGATGTTTAAAAACAATGCAGGTGTGGTCCAAGTAACTATTTGGAGAGATTCCCTGAGTGTGATGAGTTTTAAACAATATTCAAGACTGAAGCAGAATTATTCAGTTTTCTCAAGCCTTAGACTGCTAAACATAAATACAATAGGGAAACAGAAGAAAATATAAAAGTGCTTTACATGAAGAACTGCTTATTCTTTTAAACCCTTTTTTCCCTTTCAGAGAATAGAACTAAATTTCATGCTATTATTAGTATCTTTTCTAACTTCTGCACTCAGAATAACAATCACTTCATGGTTTATGCCTTCTCCTGTCTTTCTTTCTAGGTGCATATGTTCCTGAGGGTTTGCTGACTTCCTGTTCCTGGGACTACATGACTTTCACACCATCAGTCCGTGCCTACACGATGCTGCTTTTCTGCTTTGTCTTTTTCATTCCTTTGATTGCTATCATATACAGCTATGTCTCTATATTTGAGGCTATCAAGAAGGCCAACAAGTAAGTAGCCAACAGTCCTAAATTTTTATCCTTGTGTTTAAGTGACTGTTTTCTTAAAACAAAGAAAGAAAGAACAGAAGAAAATGGGGACTTTTCTCACATATATTTTGTATGCACAACTGAGACAGTAAACCAAATGAGAATTCTGTTAAGAGTCAGCATGGTAAGAAATTTAATTCTTAGAAGGGCTATTCCTGTATTCAGGCCAGAGCTGATCAGTAGATTATCTAATGACATGGAAAAGGGTACAGAAGTTAACTAACCATAATAAAAACAAAAGAGACCTCAGAAACACCTAATGACAGTGTGTCCATAAGTATTTCACAGAAAAATAGATGGAATTGAGCTACAAATTTTTTAAAGAAAGAGAAAAGGGTAAAAAGGAGATTAAAGATTTAATTACAGGACTCTGAAACAAAAAGCTATTGCTTTAAAAGTGTGGGGCAGCCTGCCACTCCATGTGCCATCTGTAGGTACTAGTCCCATGGATCCCAGCAGATCTGGTCACTTAGCTCAAAAGTACAAAGTGACAGCAAGGCAGCAAAACAGGACCCAGGGAAGCAAAGACTCCTCTCACTGTCTTTAACTCAGCATTATTCTCTTGGCTTAAATACCTGGTGTAGGTGGAAATTCTTTTGGTACAGGGCTATTTTTTTTCACTGAAGCACGTGTGGATTTTGCCATTGATCAGTGGAACAGAAATGCATCCAATTGTGAAGGATGGGTCACATACTTGTATTAACATGGAATAAAAGTGCATATTTTAGCCTAAAGTAGCAGAAAAGGAATTGTTGCTCCACTTCATGGAGCTATTTGCTCACTTCCCTTCTTTAGTTTTTGCTGTTGTATGTTTATTTTCCCTAGGTCTATTCAGACATTTGGATGCAAACATGGAGATAAAGAGTTCCAGAAACAGTATCAGAGGATGCAAAATGAGTGGAAGATGGCCAAAATTGCACTGATTGTCATCTTGTTTTTTGTCATTTCCTGGTCACCATACTCTGTTGTTGCTCTGGTAGCTTTTGCTGGGTAATTATAAATGTATCAGCAAAGGAATATTCAGTGAAAGCAAGAGATGTGAAATTGTAAAAGACAGATGAAAGTCACAGCTACTTGTCAAGTTTAATGTCTGAAGTGTGTCCAAAACATTCACATATTTAGGAGTGATATTTAACAAATGGGGCACATGCTCACTGATTTTTTTCTTGGTTTGACTTTAAGAAAATTAAGGGAAAAAAAAAAAAGAGAAAGAAAACAAGAATAATACTACTGGAAACATAAACTAACTGCTATGCTGAAGATTTGTGACCACATTCTCTATGATAGGATTTTTGAGCTATCTGAACTTTATTTAGCATGAAAATGCTAAATAAAGGACCCCAAAAAGATTCTCCCAGGGGTTGATTCTGTTTTCTTTCTCTACTTCTTTAATCTACAAAAGTATATTCATTTTTCTGTGTTACATCCAACTGCTTAAAGTCCTTACATGTATAAGCAAGTTCAAAATGAGTATATACATGCATTGGGAGCTTTTTGATGCTGGATATAAAAGATCATAAATATAAATCATCAAAGCATGTTCTTCATCTATTTAATTGTCAGCATTTTATACAGTAATTTCAACAGAAGCATGACAGTATTAAAACACATAGCTTGACATCAGACTACAGTTGATATAATCCAGGCATGAGTAATGGATTGGGAATCCAGCTGCCTTGGCTGGATTGGGAATCCAGCTGCCTTGGCTCTATGTGGTTATTTCTCCCACCTTAAATGTGAGTTTTCCTGTGCTTCAGTTTAGCCTCTCTAAAATGTGTGTGACTATCTGCTTTAGGAAGGCTTGTCACCTGCAAAATCTCAAATGAAAGATTCCTATGACAGTACAAAACACTTCTCTTTGTATTTTTCAAGTCAGAAATGAAAAGTAGGTGTTCCTAAAATTGACCCACAGTCCAAATTTACTTATGATGGAGAATTTTGGGAGACAAAGGTGGTTTTTGTTACACACCCAAGGAAGAGGCCACTGCAGGGCCTCGTCTCAAACACATCTTAGGAAGGCAGTTTCCTAAACACAGTACTTCTAAAGTCTTAGATCTAAGAAGAACAAATACTGAAGGAAGTGGATTCTCTCCCTTTGTATGCAGACAGGTATTCCAAGCTGCAACCAACATTTTCTCCATGAAGGTAAACATGTTCCTCACTCAGAAACACGAATCCTTTGCATGTGTCTTAGTGTCCCATTGCCTGCCAAAGGGGAACTTAGGTACTGGGCATCCTCCACTGGTGACATGTGTCCAGTTAGACACAGAGGAGGAGCAAACAGACAGAAAAATGAAGCACAGCTACCTTGCAGTACTGTAAGAGACCTAAAAGAAAATCAATTAAGGGATGCTTTAATCTGACCACTTCAGCTACATAGAACTCTTGGCCTGTTGTATACGATTCAGCATCTGTCTTAGGAGGATCAAGTACTTTCTGAATTTGACTTCTGTTCCATGTCTCACTCACAAAAATCTGAACAAATGGACAATTTTCTAATTCTGCAATATGTTACAAATGAGCATTTTAAAATTTTGCTTATGAAGGTCTCTGGGGACCAACACAGCTTCATTCAGGTTTTTTCCATTTCTGAAATATGTCTTTTAGGCAATTCTTCTGGGATTTTTTCAGAGATTAATAGGCCAAGCCTGAATGTCTTCTGTGAAATTGTATTGCAAGGGACTCAGATAAAATCACTGCATCCTACATATGGGAGGCAGACATGGAGCCTGTGGACATAGTGTTGGACTAAAGACAACTCATCTGACAGAGCAATAACATATGAAAAAGGAAGGAAGAACCTTAATTCCATTAGAAAATATTTTGAATGGGAAAGAGTGAGCTAGTACACAGTCATGCTCATCAATATTGTTAGTCTACAGGTTGCGTTTTCTGAGCATTACTAGCTTAAACATAGGAATGATTAGCTTAAACACAAGGCTTTGCCATTGTTGCTTCTGTAAGCTGAACTCTCCATCAGCCTTACCAAAGCATCATCTCAGCTCAAGGTCAAAACTCCATTCCAGTAAGGTCACACTGTCTGTTATCCAGAATCTGTGAAGATTTATACCTCTAACCAATGTTTTTAAAGTATGGTCAGGAGAAACCAAAAATTGCACATGGAGAACATCCTTATTAGAGAAAAGCCTTAAGAGGTGAAATGGCATCTCAACATTCAGGCAGCTGACAAAATGGTTCCTATATTACAACTGGCAAACCATTTCCACCTCATCACAGTGCCTAAATATTCCCATAGTATGACAAAAAACTTTCTCACCAGAATGGTGAGGCCTTCTTAAAGACCAACATTGTCCCTAGGCTGAACAACATGGGAATTACCACAATCCTGAGTCATAGTAGTGAAGTACTGCCAGAGAAGCCCCAAGAAAATCACATTTCTTAGAAATGCAATTAGAATGATGTTGATCTTTACAAAAGGCACTTTTTGGTGCAGAAGCCCCCTTTTACTCTCTCTGGAGCCTTAAAGCACTGTCTTGCCTCTGTATAACTGCATAGACAATGCAGAACACAATACTAAATATATGATGTGTTTGCATTACTCTAGGTATTCTCATGTCCTAACACCCTTCATGAACTCCATACCAGCTGTGATTGCCAAAGCTTCTGTCATCCATAACCCCATCATTTATGCCATCACTCACCCCAAATACAGGTAAGTTCACTCTTACAATCTATGTTTAATATAGTAAAGAAAATCTGAGAGTAAATTTGTACTTTTTCGGGCTACTACTTGAACTCTCCTTCACCTGCTCTTTTTAATTCTGTAGCCTTGCCCTCCCCAGGAACGCTTCTTAATGCCATAGAAATGTCAGTGGAATTTGTACTTGGAACAAACTACTAAGCAGATGGTAGTTAGGGATGTTTATGGATGCTGATCTGTATTTACCTATTGCATGATAAAAGATGGAAACATTTCCCTCTCAAAGGAAAGCTTTAAATTTTTAACTGTCTTCATGAGAGGCAGACTCATGGGCAGTGTTGCAAATAGCACTTTGTTACATTAACCAGGCCAGTGAGAGAGGCAGTACAGTGAGCCAAGCCACCTCTTCCCTATTTTGTTCATCCTCCTCATGTTTCTCAAGGCTTTCATATTTCAGATAGTATTTCCTCTGACAGATAACACAGAGGATCATTACCATTCCAAGTTCAGATGCAGGCAGTGAGATTTGAGAGATGGCAGCAAAGCCACAAATAGGTTGCTGTTTCACCACTTACAAAGACCTACTGAGGAACTGGATAGAGAAGAGTTGGGCAGGAACATCTATATGGGGAAGGCTGGCAGGAAGAGGAAAGCTAGGCCAGAGTTTCCTAACACTGCCTATGAGCAAAGTAATACAGTAACATAAATGCACATTCTCTACAACTCTACAGATAGCCAGCAAGCAGATGTGTAAGAGGAGCTAGAATAGCTGCTTAGGGGAAGATTAAAATAATTCATTATGTAGTACTTCTATGAGGTTCAGTTTAAAGGGACAGAATTTTATTTTTGCTCTGATTAAGCTGAAAGCAGATAAAACACCATTTTAATAGCTCCCTTCAGTTCCAAGAGTTATATTTTAATGCCCTTATCCCTGCCAAGCAATAAATTTGAGTCCTGCAGAACACTGTGAATAAGTGATCTTGCAGGATGATTGTATATGAGATATTCGATATCTGGAAAACTCTTTTTGTACCCAGTAATTTTCCAGTCCATGCAGCATTAGTTCATCTCTCTGAATAAATGCATTGTTTATGATGATTGAATTTTTGTGCTAACAGAAAAAAAATCTGTCTGGTTCTATCTCTTATCCATTAGAAGAGCCATTGCAACACATGTTCCTTGCCTTGGACCCCTACTGAGAGTTTCTCCTAAAGACTCACGGTCTTTGAGCAGTTACTACTCCTCCAGACGAGCAACTGTAACCAGCCAGTCTTCTGAGATAAGTGAAGAGAGGAAAAAGAAAGGAAAAAGGAGACTGTCTTCTCTCTCTGACAGTGAATCAGTAAGGGAGACACTTCCCATACAGCTATTTTTAACTGCAAAGCAATTAATTTTCATATAGAGTCCTTCCAAATGGTACATTCTTTAGCTGAAATGCATCGTGGTGCTTGTTAGGAAGGCTCCAGAGAAAGTGGAGGGACAAAGTGAAATTAAAGACAGAAGGCAGAAGGGTAAAAGCAGAATGTAGATAATTTTCTTCTTGATGGTTGGTGACACTCAAGGAAGAGTGGAAAGATGAAATAACAGAAATTTTAGAAAGTAAAGGAAGCAGAGAGTCAGAGCTCAGTTGAAAGTCCGACCATACTTTTAGGTTGTGCTTATCTGACCACTGACTTGCAGTCTGGACACAGAAAAAAGAAACTGCTAGTCATAAATAGTTCTCTACTGAAAGCAAGATTGTAATGAAATAGATAACGCTTTCTGAAAGTGGGATGTATTTGGAAACATATTAATCATCAGATTTAGACAAACCAGTAAATCCATTACAGAATCTTTCTCACAGAAGATTTCAACATCTTGCTGCTGCCAGTCTAAGGGGAAACAAATGTTTTGCACAGCAGCTGAAAACAGGGCAAGTATTTGGCATCCAGGCTCCCTCCTGTAACTCAAAATTATATTACTAACTAAATAGGCATACTAGTTTGTTCATTGCAATAATTTTAAATGAAATTTCCAAATAACTGAAAAGGCAACATTTTCTTGGCAATTCTTTTTCACAGCCAGGATAATAATAATATCTAATCCATTCTAATAGTTGTTTTTAACAGTGACATTTCAATTTCTTTGCTCTCTCTGTTCTTTTGAGTTCTCAATCCAACCAAAATTAAATTCTTCTAGCTGGTAGCCTCCAGTCAGGTGGAAGGTTTTAAAACTGGCTAATAGAAAAGGAACATTTTTATATTGCATCTCTTACTCTGTAAATCTTGATTCTTAAAAAAACAACAGACTCCCTCAGTAACATGGGGTTTTTTTCCCATTAATTGGAACAAAGTTTACAAACTCGGGACTCCTTCCTGATACAAAATATTTCTAAAGCACTCATTCTGCAGTCCTGAGACATCTCCTTCTATTTATTTCTGCTTCCACCCAAGCCACTTTGGAAACTTTGGCCCTAATTCTTCCAAACACCTCTGCTTCCTAAGTGGGTGGTACTGTGGAAACATTGTCTCCTTGGAGCTACAAGATGCATCAGAGAAGTTTTAACAATACATTGTAACAAAACACTATTTTCTTTCAAATTTTGCAGTGCATCCTGCGGAGGAAAAAAAAAGTAAGCTGAATTTTAGATGCAACAGACTTGATAGTTTTTTTTGTACTTCTTATAAGCAAACATTTTATGAAGTTAAATATGGCAGAACTTTTGTGAAATGTCTTTTATATAATGCCTGTCTCTTTTGTGATTTCTGTCTAGGTAAAACTGGGGAAAATTGTATGACAGTCTAAGAGACCTAGAGTGAATGTTTTTGTTGTATTAATTTTAGGGCTGTACTGAAACAGAAACTGATACTCCCAGTATGTTCCCCAGTCCTGCCAGAAGACAAATTTCCTACAAAATGGATAAAGACACAACTCAGACTAGTGACATAAGAGCCAAGATGACAAGCCAGGATTCTGGGAATTGTGAGAAGGTAACAGACTGTGTAATACCTAAATTCTCTGACAACTGGCAAGTTAACAAATCTGCACATTGTACCATAATTAATCATGAAGGTTCCTGCCAAGAAGATGCGGATAACCTATGAGTTAACACAATGAGTAATGACTTAGAGGATGTAAAAGGTCATCAGCTTTTTATTCCCACCCTGGTTCATTATTCAGCTGTCTTTGTTGCATTTCTGCTGCTGTTTTAGAGAACTTAGCATCTGAATGGAGAGTTGTCTCATATTTGGTTTTAAGTATGTATTTAGAAATACTTGTCTTTCACTGTCCAAATGACTTGGTCGATCTTTCTGTTGTCTCACCATTTGCCACCAAATGAACACATATGGTAAGATGTACAAAACAAGGCTACATTTAATATATCACTGCTTTTCAGTCAGTCCTCTGCTGTCCTCTTTTTTTTCCCCTATGCACTCTGCATATGTCAGATATTGTGATATACCTATATACCATTTATGTCTTTCTTGTCTGTGTTCATTTTTCAGACAGCTGTAGATGCTGAGGACATATTGATGGTGGAATTGAATGTCACAGAGTACATGGCTACACCTACTGTAAGAACTATTATTTTAACATTTGGCAACAAAAACTAATGACAATCCCAGTCCCTGAACACAAATTAAGTTGGTTTTGAGATGCAAAAACTACACAAGCATAAGGCAGAAAAACATGACTACAAAGGGTAGATCATTGCTGAAACTAAGTGAAAGGAGAACATAGGTACTACAGGGTTCTCCTGGAGTCCAACTTCTTCAAGGAACCTGAATATTTTCTTGAATTTAGTAAGTCCTCTGATGAGGTCTGCGATTTCCTTAGTGGAGCATGGAAACATTAACTTTGTGCCATCTTTATATTAATGACATATACACTGAGACAGCCATTCTGATGGCTGTACCTCTGAGACAGCCTTAGTCCTGTGGCAAGTACTGCTGTACAAAGTGGTGTTGTTAACTATTTCATGCTCTCTGTTTTGGGTTGCAGCAAACATCTAAAACATGCAGCTTGGAGGAAATCAAGGTCAGTTTTTGAAACATGCCACATCACCTATTCAGTAAGATGTTGTGTTAGTGTCTGTTTCTTCTTCAGCTAACACAGCTACAGCATCTGGGTAAAAATATCTGACATCTCTCACAAGTGAGTTAACTTGCCTTAATTCTCAGCAGACATGGAAATAAAAGCAGAGTTGACAGGTGAAAACAAGGTAGTTTTATCTTTGCAACACTAACCCAAATGTAATAACAACCACCATAAATTTTCTCTTTAAGTGACAATGATCTTTATGAGTAGCGATCTTCATGAGCTATTGTGAGCATCATCCTAATTGATTTTTGGTCCTCTGCAAGCAACAGCTAACATTGCTTATTGTCAAAAAATGCTAATTAATCTTTACCTCATTATGTAGTTTGCTTCCCCCTTCAAACTATCCATGCTGTTAACACTACATTTTACATTACCTCTTGCCCAATGACCCTAAGCAGTCCCTCTTTATGGAGAAACTCTTTACCCAATTGAATTCATAGGCTGTCTGAGCATATTCACAGTATTTCTGTTCATAGTTGAATATGCTATCATTAGCCTGGTCTTTCTTCAGAGTAGACCAGCAGTTAAGTAGCAAATGCAAAGTCTTTAATGCTTTAGTACATTAGCTTTTTTAACAGGTGGGATTTTTCTTTTCATAAGTTATTAATGAAATATTTTTTAAAATGTTCAGATCTACTTTTCCCTCCATCATTTAAGTCTGCTTTTTGGTCAGCCATGGGGAGTAGCAAAGTGCTAAATATATGTCATTTTTTATAGATGATTCAGTGGGATCTCCTTGTGGATGTTTATGTTATCCATTTTTTGTAAATCTTTGCATCCTTTAGAAAAGTGAAAGCCTGAACAGTATTGGACAAAGAAAAGGAAAGTGTCACCAGGGATCATCTTCAGCCCAGATACCCAGTATTACAATAACATGCAGCAGTGTCCAAGGAGTAGAGCTGCCTTCTAGATACAACTCTGGTTTCCTGTACCCTAAATCCAACAGTCACAAGCAGAACAAGAAGTTCAGCAGTTAACTCTGTGGTGCAAGCCAGAATATCGCCTTAGCCAACAGCTCTGGAACAGCTGCGGACTGGCTGAATCCAGAATACCTTCCTAGATTGGTCTGAAATGCTCCTACAAAAACACAGCACAAGACAAGCAAGGATAAAAACGTGAGGAGTGATCTTTTCAGCATCAGAACTCTCTCCAGTGGATCACATCTTGATCTGAGTCACACTGTAATTTTAATATTTCTTCTTTATGCAGCTCATGAAAAAATTTCTTTCATTTGGATTTTACACTGCTCACATATATTCCCAGCACTGTACAGACCTTACCTAAAAGCTTCCTAGGATTAACCTGAGAGGGAAGTATGATATTCAAAACTGGCTTTGTTCACTTAGTGTATTAACATCAAAGAGCTAAAGCTGAGAAATTTTGGGAAAATGTACATTACTTCCTGAAGTTGGTTTCTTCATTACTGTGAAGTTTTTCGACCAAATGTAAACTTAATTACACAGTCTGTGCTCCCTTCTCTCATTAATGACACATTTCCCCCCATTTTCTTCTATAATCCAATGAAAGGCAATGCACTTTAGCAGTAATTTGCAGTCTCATATGTTTATTTTAATTTCTGAGACAGGGGAAAGAGAAAGGAGTAACACTTGAGGAAAAGGCTAGGGTCCTTTCCATACTTAGCTTCTTTTCCAACAGTGAGGAGACGATTTTAACCCATTCTCAGCTAACTTCCCCAGAGCTATAGGAGATTATTATGAAACTCCTTCTGACTTTCCTTTAGCAGGTTTCATGAGAAGAATGCAGAATACAAAGCAATGTTTGTACTCAAATGTCTTATGGGTAAGTCAATACATCTGCTTTCTGATACTTCAAAGTTGTTTACCCTTTGATGTGCTTTTCTAAGTAAATATTGGGAGGAGAAGGTTTAGATCCCCAAAAACAATTGTTCTAGAGATTTATGGAATCCACATCATCCCCACTTTGGCATTCTCATTTTCCCCTTCTCTAAACAGCAGCATTTGTGGAACTGAGGGTTTTCTTTGGCAGTGACTAAATCCATGAAACTGTATTTCTCTCCCCTGAAAGGAAAGGGAAGGAGTACTATTCGTAGTGATTTTAAGCTTTCCCCTGGTGTCTCTTCTAGTGCATAAGAAGAAATGGACAAAATCCATTTGCAATTCATAGCAGTCTGTGCTACAAGAATTATGAAGTAAAGTCAGTCCAAAGTGGGACTGATCCCAAAAGAACAGGGCACAAAGCTCTGTAGAAATAGTTCTTCCCCATAGGCCCTCCAGCAGTTCTCCGTTTGGTGGGAATAATGGAGGGAATCCAGCAAGGCATTTGTCCTAAATAAATCAATTCTTCCCTATGTCACATCAGAAAAAACCATAAAATTTATTAAAATGTAATGAGTTATTACTTTGAGAGGAAAAATCAGTGGGTTCCAGAAGGTCTGGGGCATTGTTTGGAAGTAAACTTCTGGAAACTTAGGTCAAACTAGGTTTATTAAAAGGAAGGTTATTAAAACTAAAAATGAAGGTGATAATGACTTCTGCAGCAGACAAATGTTAGATCATGAAAAAAGTGAGGCATTTAGGCTGGTAATAAACTGCCAAAAGAAACACACTCTTCAAAATCCACCATGTTTTTATGTAAATTAAATCATATGCATTAGAGATGGAAAGGAGTTATTACAGTCTCTCCCTTCACCTACCACAACAGGATATTGTCTTTCAGTGGAGGAAAATATTAAATTGATAATCTATACAGCTAGCAATAAGGAGAAAGAAGAGATAAAACATCTTCAAACAGGAAGTGTGTTCAAAGATATTCCTCAAGTCTAAGGAGTTCTATTATGACTTATTGCTTAGGCTTTTAAAAATATTTAAAAGCATGAAACATGTAATTCTTTTTTTGTCACGATAGCCATTGACACTACTAAAAGATGGGAAGAAACATTAGCAAATGCTGCCTGTTTCATATGGGTCACAAAAGACTGAACCTGTCAAGAAAATAGGTCTAACTCACTCGTGCTGTTTGATCTGTTAACAAGGAGTGTATGATATGTGTCACTAATAGCTAGATCCTTTGCTCCAGTCATGACTTTGTTCCAAGCAGTCTTGTTCAAGTCTACACTCTGCACTCTTCTGCATTCCCTTCCACTTTTAGAGGGTATGAAAAGAATACTTCCATGGCTAGAAGAGCTTTATGAATCCACAGCATGTTGTTCTCTGTATCCTTCAACTCCAACATGTATTAGAGATTAGTTTGTATCTATAAAAAGAACTACAGCTGTTCATGCTCATCTACTTACAAGAGACTTGTAAAGCATATATTAATTAGGGAGAATTTGTTCATGAGCACTTCAAAACCCTTGTGTGTACTCTCTGTGTAGCTAACAGCTTTGCCTTCCTTCACCTCTGCTGTGTCTATAAAAATCATACAGGGGAAAGCCTACAAAATTTATCACATCTGAGTATCTCTACAAGTGGTTCACACTGTAACCCCTGTGGCATTTGGAATAAATCATTATTAGTTCATATTTCATCTCATCCTAGCAGATTTATTTGTGTCCTGTATCCTCCACTTGGCAGCCATTCTCTTGGTTTTGCTGTCTCTTTACACCCTTCAACACAGATGACTGATTGGATTAAAATAATTTAGGACTGAGATGATTCACATTTCACTTAAAGTCAACTGTACAGGCTGTTCTGCAGAGACCGCCTGTAGTTTACCATGCACTTGGATATGTTCCAGTGACTTGGAGTGTGACAGGACTAGGGCAAATCTGACACACTTCCCTTTGGCCTTTTGTATTCCAGCAGCTGTTCACAGAGCAGGCTGCTGGCAAAGGCAATGGCAGTGCCAGGAGTTAACACATAAGCTCTGCCCCTTCATGGGGGCACAAACTCAGGATTGGGTCACCAGTGAAATCGTTGGTCTGATCATTCAAGCAATTCTGCAAAACTGCTGAGCAACTGGTCACTACTGCTGGACCTGCAAAGGAGATACCAAGAGCCAGTGTAATGAATGCCTGCTGCAAGCCAAGACTGAAGGACTGCCTAAGGCAGCAGCCATATGTTGCCAATATTTCCAATTTTCACATACAACCAGGGTCTTACTCCCTGTGTTTTCCAGGTAATAATCATATTTCATACTTTTGGAAACTTTTTTATACTCACCACTGAACTAAAAAGGGTCATCAGAGAATGTAACGTTGAGTATCGACATTTCACATGTTCTCAAGTAAAACAGAATAGCAAACAGTATTTTCCCTGAAGTCATGTGCAAAACCAGCAGCAAGCTTGTCATTCAGAAGTCAACAAAGACACCTCCAATGCTTATTTGTGCTTCTAGAGCTCTAGGGTGTAACATGGATAAGTCACCATTCCCACATGTGCCTATTTTCCTCAGGGTGGCAGGGTGGTTGGTGTCATTTTCTCCTCAGGCCATCCCAAGAAGTGTTGCCATGCCCCCCATCCTCTGATCCTCAGTGAAAGGCGCTGCCATCTCAGTAATTCTGACAGGGCACCTGTCTGTCTCTTGTTGCCAAAACCACTGCTGAGAGAGGGCCCTTATCTGCAAGGCAGCATTAGTATCAGACAATGGTATTTAAGTGGCTGGTAACAAGTGTCTCTGTTCAAACACTTGAGTTTGTAGCCTTGGAATTGCTAATGTCATAGGAATGTTATAAACAGGTTTTATATAAAAGCAGTCTTAAAACAAATTATTATTAGTGTCATTCCTAGCAACTTCAGACACAAGCCATGATCCTGTACACGAAACAATTACAGTGCTTCCCTCATCCCCTCAAATTTGTAACCTAAATGCTCATTTTCATTATGCAAACTTCACAGTTGACAAGATTTACAAGCTGTCCTATTTACTTCCCTTCTAAGGAGAACAAACTGAGCAGATCATCAGTGTAAGCTTAATAAAGGCAGAGTAGTTTCTCCATAGCAAATCCAGCCATAATGGTCTGATACAAACCAATTATAAAGAAATTTTTGTGTTTTGTAGGAAAACACTTATTTTAGTTACAGAAGTTCTGGCAGCAGCAAGGTTCTGCTGGAGACACAGCACAGTAATTCTTCATACTCAGCTTGAAGAGCAAAGCAAATGCTGCAAGAGACCATAAGTGTAGGAAAATGCTCACTCACTGAGTACAGAGACGTCAGAATCACATGATATTAGACTACAAAGCTGGACTCATGGTGGTTGGTTCGCACAAACTCTTTTGGCAATGAAATTGGCTGTCAAAACTAAGATTCAACTGTAACTGGGGGTAAAGAGTAGGACTACCCCAGTGGCTGTGAAAAAATAGGAAGGGATTCACCCCTGTTCAGAGTGAACTTTTCTTCCCTACCATTCTGATTAGTTTTTTTGTGGGGTTTTTTTTGTTGTTGGTTTTTTTTTTTGGTGGTTGTTTGTTTGTTTTTTAACTTACAAAAACACCTGTATTTATGTAGATTTAGTACTAAAGATATTTTCAATCACTTTCAGGAAAATTCTAACCAACCCTTGCCAAGGAGGCTTTATGTGAGAGAACCTTTTTAAGACTCACTTTCATTTGAGTTACTGCAATCCATACTCAGTCATAATCCACCAGATCTATGACTCCAAAGCACAGCAAAACCAGCCTAAGCAGGTCTTCTGCTGCCAACTATAACTTGGAGGATAGGTAGAATAGGTAGAATGTACCTTTATCAGGCTTGAGTCAAGTTTCAGGTATGGTGTAGAGCAGAGAGTTGCAGCTCTGGTTAAGCTGTGCCAGTGCACAGGCATAACCTGAGAGTAAAGCTCATCGTGCACGTAAAAAAATAAGCATGACACCTATGTAAATAACTTGCTAAGGGAAAATTCTCTGGGGCATGTTTTACCCACAATGTAAAAGCAAAGCCATTGCTCATTTCCCTCAAAATTTACAATTCATTGTGACTTCCACAAGTGCACAAGAAGATGGTTTGGAAACAGACACAAAAATCTGAGACTGTATCATTTATAGCACAAGGCCTCCAATGTAAAGCTCCAGAGAGGAACATTTCCTGAACAGGCTGTGGGACACTTACGGGCATACTTTACAATTGCTACAATGTTTTCCACTGACTGGAAAAATAGAAAGGAAAATCTATACCCTTCCACACAGTGCCATGCCTGAAAGGTTACAAAGGAAGTGACCTCTAATGTAACAGCATTTCCTTCAAAAGCCTCAGTACTTCAAAACTGTATTAAACACACCCAGATGCACCCTTTGCTGTAAAACTGGTAAAACTGCTTTCTTATTAAGTTTTTCAGATGCCTAAAGTTAATCATATGCATAAATATTTACACAACCCCTCAGGACACACTAATGAAATGAAGGAGTTAAGGGTATGTTAGGTCAGTACTAAAAGTTACTGAATTTTAAAAATATTTTTCCAGACTAGTATTTGCTGCTAAGTCCATGGAACTTTACATTGATATTTTTTCGAAGTTTCAGATTTTTTAAAGCCAAGGTTAACACTGATACGTGAGCTGAGTTGCAAATTTGATTTGATATAGAAAGCAGCAAGCACTTTGGTATAGCAAACTCTTACCAGGAGGAGGAATGGCAGTCTCGAAAATATGAATAAAAGTTTGAATTAGAAGTTCAAGATGCTATTTTTTCATTTTTTTCATGTTGGCTGTGTGACCTTGGGAAAGTTACCTAATCTTCTCATATTTCAGTATTTCTGCCTGTGAGAGAGAAATATGCTCTTCATCATCATGTGGCTACTCTCAACTAGCTTTTACAGTTTCTTCCAAGATTCACAACTGGAAATATAATTTTTTCCATTTATTTTATTCACATTTTCTTCCTTTACTGTACAGTTATCAAAACATCTAAACTACACTATCACATATGAAAGACAGAGATTGTTACTGAAGGGGATAAAGGATGCATAGTCACTCTTTTTCTCAATAGAAATAATTTACAGATGCCCACCACACAGACTTCAGTTATTGTTTACAGATAACACGAGTGAAATAGAATCAGGCATTTTATTGGTAGGTTGTAACTAAGAAAATTATGTAGCATGCAATTGTGTACATGTTTTTGATCAAAAGCCCTACATGAAATACATATGTTTGTCCCTGGAAGTGAGGAAAGTCAAACAGGTGGTAGAATAATTTTTAGGATTTTCTGTTCTATTAATGGGGCAGAAATTGTTCATGGAAGAGGAGAATCCTTGACCAGCAGTGCCATCCAAGAAACCAGGGTAACAAACTGGGTGAAGCACTACAAAATCAAACCACCAAGATTTCCACAAACTTCCCTGTTGCCTAGAATGAAAATCAGAGAACACTGTATGGTTTAGCCTGCTCTGGACATCACATAGTTGTTTCTGCCCTGGCCAGACATGAGCTACGCTTTCAGGACCAGCTTCTACTTTCATGCACAAAAGGGTTCCATTAATATCAAAGGATTTAAAATAGGGCAATTCATCAAAGCTTGAACTCCAAGAACAATTAAGAATAAAGTGAGGCTCACCATGAAAGGAAGAAAAGAAGGCAAGAATAAGACTATACTCTTAAAAGCTTATAGAAGCATTTCTAGGGCTGGAGCTTGTGGCGATTATCACAGCATGCCAAATTCTCTAAGGTAACTGTCCAGTGCTGACCTGTGACTTCAAGGAAATCAGTTTCATCAGAGTCCCAGCAGTATTACCATATTTTAGACTGGTTATAGTTGTAAACACATAACTATAGAATAGAATATATGACCATGTTTTCAGTAATACCTCTTCTCTTATTTTTCTATATTAGATATGCTATGCAAATTCACTTTTAAAACAAAAAGGAAAACAAGAAACAGATTTAAAAACAAAGAAAAAATGGTTTTCTTTTAGACAAAAAGTTTCAGATCTAATTTTCCCAGTGTGACTGCTCACCTTCATCTTCTTGTGCAGACTGCAGAAATCCTGCTTAGCTCAGTCCACATCTCTCAGAGATTCTTCTCATTTTCCCTACTTCTGGCAATGAGGGACCAGTCAACTCTTCTCCTAGGGTTGGAGGGCTAGAGGGTAGGCCCTTGATTACCCTTTGCATGAAGCTGCTAAGAAATAGCTCTTTCTCCCCTAACTTTCCTTTCAAACCCTGATCTGTTGATCAGGACTCAGCTCCCTTCTACCTGCCAGATCCTGCAATCAAGCATTCCTTGACACTCATCCCATGGACAGTCCTGCTTTCAAGCCCTACAGCAGTACCACCACCATCTTCTAGTTTTCAGTAGTTCACACTTCTAGTACCCCCTTCCAAGTAGCACCAATGCACTCAGGTGGCAAAACCAGCATTAATTAAACACAGCTCCCTCCTGGCTTTTAAAGGAACTATTTATGCTTCCACCTTAACATGTAAACAGATGGAGTTTGGGCTTATACTAACCCTCCAACTGTGATTTTAAAATATGAATCCTTTTGATGCTGCTGTCCTCAGTGGAAGCTTCTGAGTAACAGAAGCACCTGGCAGAAGCCTTAATGCATATTAGATAGATCTTATTCAAAGTGCTATTTTCCAAATGCACTTGTTAAAACTCACTTTCTGCTGCTGGTCAGTGAAGTAAGAAGAGAACTTAATCTGATGAAGGACAGAGTTGGGGTAGTAGCATCAGGCAGATTGGTGGTTCATCACATTCACTGCATAGATTCCTTTTGAAAATCATTCCTCTGAAAAAGAAAAAGCCACACCAGTCTTTCAGGTTCAGGATCATGTTCAGTTAGATGAGAAGTTAGTTTCACACAGAAAGAGCTGCTCTCTTTAGGCACTGTAGATACCATTTTTTTCACCTGAAGGAATTAAAACCATGTGAATTCCATGAAACATGATTTGAAACTCCATTTCAATAAATCACATCCACTTGAATTCTCATTTTACCCCAAACTGTTATGGTAGACTATGACCAAAGGCAAAGGAAGCAAATAAGAAAACATAACTCAGGATACCCATCAGCACTGCATCAAAATAAACTGACTGCAAATAAATTAAGGAATCAAAAAATGCTGGAAAACAGGAACTCCATAAGAAACATGCATCTTCTCTGTTTGTGGACCAGAAGAGGGACTCAGAGTCACCATCTTGTGTTAGATTTCTCCTTGCTCTTTTCACTGAATCCATGATTTTCCTCACATGCAGTAGCCAGACCATAGTGATTCCAGAGACAGGGCTAAGGAGGCCACAGCACATGTTACAGAGCTGCACCTCGCAGCTTCCCTTCATTGTGCTGTTTCCTGAAATAGAAAGTGTCCCATCACAGCTGAACCTGCTCCATTTTCACAGTACAAAGACGATTGCTTATTAGAGCAGTTCATGAACATGGCAACAGTGTGAGCTGCCTGAATTCCAGCTTTTAAAAATAAAATTATTGCAGGAGTTTTCAGAATGCACAGCTGACTGTCCAGCATCACTGGAAGGCACTTCTGGGAAACCCAGGATTTGGGGTTTAGGAGCAGGGCATTTCTGTAGCCAAACGATAGTCAAAGCCAAATATTTTACCCCAACAGCCACACGAGTAGGAGTGGCACGATACCAGTAAAGACTTATAGAAAAAGGATTCAGGGAATTCGGCCATACAAGGTGGATCCTGATGGGAACTGGGTTTCTCATCCACTGCTTAAGGGGAATTCTCTATACAGAAAATAATGGCAATGAAACAACTTCATGGGGATCGTAAATCAATTCTGAATTTTTCAGTTAAGAACCAAAAATGTCCAGTGTCAATAAAGCCACATCCCTTAATTAAGTATTTTGTGTCTTTGTGACTACTTGCTTAAGATTTTCACAATAGCAGTATTTATTCTACGGTTTTGTATTTCTCATGACTGGAGGCAGAGATTCAAAAAAGGATTCTGGTAGTGCAAAGGACATTTAATTAAACTTCAGCAACTGAAAATCTTTGGAAGTACCAGATGCAGCACTCACAGCTATTACATACACAGTGCAAGTTACACAAAATTACACTCAAGATGTTGGTTGATTTGACAAGTCAAGAGGACCCCATAATGTTTCTGTTTCAACATGTGACTAACTTGCAGGAACTTGTCTTTCTCTGCTTCTTCCTTCCAAGAGCTAGTGGCTTGGATCCAGAAGAATTATTTGACTTCACTAAAATTTGACTTTTACTAGTTTACTTAATTAAATTTGAAAGAGCTCATAAGAAGAAAAAAGCTTATCACTGAAGCTTATATTCCATTCTCTCTACAACTCACAGCCAGCATGTAAAGGAAAGGGCTGAGGAACAAAAATAATAAAAATGGAATAAAGAATAAGACATGTCTGGGAGCTCTATTCTTGTTAACTCATGCACTGTTTTAAACAACGGGGGAACTGAAACAGGTTATTTATACAATAGGATGCTGAATTTTTATCCCACTTGTCCTCCCCCAGCCCACTGAAACTCAGTTGGAAAACTTCACTGAACCTAAACAAACTCTGAATTACTGAAACTGCCAATGAAGATACAAAATAAATTGATTTGTTTTACTTATTGTAATGGTACAGATGTGATCTAGAACATATTTTGACACAGTGTGCCTTTCTGTACGAGTCCTTCATTCTGCTTACTACATGAAAACATTGTGCAAGGACAGAACTGCTTGCTCAGTTGCCATTCAGTGAGTTGTATATTTAGCACCTGACCATCAAGACATTCTTGATCTTTCTTCAAGGTTGGGCACCAAGATGCTACCCTTTGAAGAAAAATATATACCAGCACTCAGGCTCCAGCAGCAGCTAAGTTAAACTTAACTCACAGTTTCCTCAGCAAAGTTTATCCCAATCTTCAGACATCCAAATGAAAACTGCTTCAATAAATCAATGGGCTCTAACCAAACAAATCATCAGGTCAAGGCACCAAGTAATCAAACTGAACAAGACTGCTACTCAGCTGACACTGCTTTGTGGTAAGTATCAAAGATGGCCAGTTCTGAGTCAGAGTGTGGCATTAAGTCCTTCTGTGAGCTGGGTAATTTAATTTAGTGCAGTACCCAAAATTATCTGTAAAAGGCCATATCATTTACTGTTGGAGTGCTGCAAGGCAAATTCAGGAAGGTTTTGCATACTCAGAAGATTAACAGTGACTGTTTTAAGAAAGATGCAATGATGGATTAATTAATCTTCAATGGAGAGATGCAGAGAGATACCATGGGAAACAAGTGGGAAGAGATTCACTTTTCCCTTTATACAAAGAGTCTGCATTTATAACCAAGTATTTATAGTTCAACAGTGAACTAAGAGAATTAAGAGGCCAACATTTATTCAGCCAAACTAACTGAAAATGTTAAAGTTTTAGAGAATTCCAGCTATTCATCAATCTAAAGTCAGTGCACAAGACTTTTGTGCTGACATTTTGGGGCCAGATTAACCTAAATTTAGGATAAAAGTAGTGAGGGTTATAAGTCAAGCAGCATTTCTGGGGTTTATCCTGCTGACAGTCCCTCTTCAATTACCTACTGCCATAACTGTTTTCCTGTACCAGGAATGTTATGCTAATAATATAGCCCAGGGAAATGACAGGAACAGTCCAAGGAGGTTACCATGTGGACAGCATTCCTTTTTTATGTTTGAGCAACACTCCAGAATTGCAATTCACAATGTTCTATTGAACTCTATGTAAATATCTTCACCTTTTGATTATTGTGTTTGCATGTTTGTTTGCTCTTATATGTGGGCAACACTAGGAAGCCTGCAAAATTATTAAGGTAAACTGAAAATGGGAATGATGAATCTCTATCACACAAGAGTAAAATTACTAAAGTAGCGTCACGAAAAGTATGATCTTCATCTGAGCTGCGTTTGCTACACGTTCCTAAGATTTTCTGTAAAGTTTCTGCAAAACAAAATAATTTTGGATATCCAAAGTATTAGATTCCTTTGGCAGCTTTTCTGCAAATGCCAGAACACAATCACACATGAATCAGACTGTTAACTGGACATATCTATAGTCGTAGTTTTAAAGAAATTCCTCCCAGTCTTTTGTCAGAAGGGAAGTGAAAATTGTGAGCTGTTTTGAAAATTGCCCATTTATTTGCCTGTGACAGAAGGAACAAACCTCTGGCTCTCCTGCCCCCTTACACAGCATGTGCAAAGGACTGGGAAAATCAGAACTGCTAAGCAATCACAAAAGGAACTGCCTCATTTACTGGAGCTGTTACAGTTTGGGTAAATGACAGTGCAAATGCAGGCCAAATCTGCACTCTTCTGAATGTTAGCACTTCTGTCTGAACAGTCACATCAGTGTTGCCACAGAGAAATAACACCTACACAGCCCATCCAAACCAAAGGTAGTATCTTCTTCCCCATTACTTGTGCCTCAGTAGGGGGACTCAGAAAGCCACATTCATCATTAGTTTACTTCTGAACTCAGAACCCCTTCAGCTGAGCAAGGAGTGAGATGAGATGTCAAAAGCATTATCCCAGGAGAAAGCCCATCCATACTTTGTGCTGCAGTGTCTGTACTTTACCTGATAGTTTTCCTAGTATCATCATTGGTGAGGAGCCCCTCAGTAGCTGAGGAGGCCAGCTTTGTTGGGTAGCAATCATTATTTTAAGTTTCCATCCGTGGTGGTCACACCTTCAGTTTTACGTTACTGCAAATAAACTGTGCAGATAGTTTACTAAGGGGCCTGATAAACCTAATGAAACCATACTGCAGAAGTTTATGAAAAATGAGGGACCTGTTTATGAGGAAAACAATGTTTCTGAGACTGATCTGAGGCTGAACAACTGATGAAATGGTTTGGAAGATCAGATTGTGATTAGAAGAAAGGATAAAAGACTAGGAGAAAGAATTGCAGAAAATTAGCCCTTGACAGAACTATCTGAATTTTCCAGTAAAGGAAATTGCCCAGGCTGGAATGAAACTCTTGGGTCAAAAGCAAATCACACTGAGTGAGCCACTGAGGAAAATGGACAGCTAAATCTATCAGTAAGCTACTTTCCAGAAAGGAAATAGGATTGTTTGCACAAGATGGCCTAGCCAGTGTAGTCTCAGTGCTCAGCTTTTCGTACTAAGTGGTGGCCCCGAAGGTGTTTCAGGGAACTATTCCAAGGCTATTGGTAAGTAAGCAACATATTTCTGAAACATCATTTAAAATATGAGTTTAATACTGTCACTAGTGCTTTCTAGAAAAATGGGACAGAGGATTTTGTCTCTCCAAATGACAGGCACAACTATCTGGGAACAAGCCTGCAGGCTCTTTTACAGAGTGCTGAGGAGGTAGAGCTCCCATACTTTCAAGTTCCCTGGCCTTGAGTGACTATTGAGAAACATACAGGCTAGTGTATTTCGTCCTGTTTCAAACAAAAACAAAGTCTGAAGCAAAACTGATCCACCAGTTATCAGAACAGGATTATTGGCCAATTCCCAGTCATTCTTGCTGTTACTTTTATCAAGGAGAAGAAAATCAGGTTATTGAATGCCTTGGAAAGGCTCAGGTATAAGTCCTTAAATCTAAATATGATTTTTTTTCTATCACACAGAGAATGGGATAATCTAACAGAACATCATGAAATAAACATGATTTCCCACCATCTGGATCATGTTTTCCAGCCTAAATCACCAAGTATGCTGCTTTATGAGGTTTCTTACCTCATCACAAGATGCAAAATGTTTCCTTTGATATAAGCCAACTTGTCAGTGGAATATTTTTGCAACTACCATTAAGTCACAATCCATACGAATATGAATTGTGGCCCAATATAAATACATAAATAATTTAGATCAATGTTTCCTGGCCTGGTCTGTGCATCCTGTGTATTGGACCAAGAGAGCCCACTTGAAGTGTACTTGAGGTTCCATAAGACAAGAAACACTAAACCTGAACTGCGATCCTTTTGAGTAGGCTGGAGCTGGGAAAGTTCTCAAAAGGCTTGTGTATTTCCGCGGTTCCATTGCCGTGTTTATCCCGGTCCGTGAGGCGCTGTCGGCCGTCCCTGCGGGGGTTTCGCCGCGGGCCCGCGCAGCGGGGCCGGTGCCGCCCGCGCCGCCGCCCTGTCCCTGGTGCTGACCGGGAGCGGCCCCTCGGCACCGCCGCGGAGCCAGCGCGGGGCCACGGCCCGGGGCCTTCCCAGCCCGGGGAATTCTCGCTCCTGGGCAAATCCACGGGGCACCGCATGCGTTTCCAGCTGTTCAACGCTTGGGAACAGGCTTTTTTTAAAAAAAAAATTAACAAACTCATAAAGCAGTGTCTCTGTCATTGTACTGAGAAAACAGCTATTCCTGCAGGATACTTTGGGGATCATAACATAAAAAGCCGAAAAGGCAAATCAAACAGAACTGCTGAATAGAGGGATGTATGGAGCGGGCTGCCTGGTCCAGTAGGACCACGTGAAGGCACCACAAGGCTCAATCTCTTAAATCATCTCAGCATCAGTATCTTGATGGGCAATTAAATTGTCCGTTCTGCATTTTTTGTCTTCCAAACCCTTTGTCTCCACTCGGGGCGTCGTTTTAACTTTTCCACTTAACTAAACGAGCACCGCTTATCAACACCAGTGAACCAGTAGGGGAAACAACGTCGCTTCCACTTTTCCTACGGGTCAGTGAGTGAAACCACCGTTCTCACTCGTGTTCCGGTGGCGAACGAAGGGGCTGAATGCAGCAGGCGGTGAGCGAAGCGGCTGAAGGCTACGGGATCCAAGCCCGCACAGCATTAGCGCACAAGCTCAAGAGCTTTTGCTGAACTTGGGCAGGACAGCAGCCCCTCCCGGCCGCCCTCGCCGCCTTCCAGAGCGTTCCTGGTCCCACCCGCAGGCGCAGCCCCCCCGCTCCCGCCGCCATTTCATCCCTCGCATCCTTCCCTGAGGGCTCAGACGCGGAACGCCCGCCCCCCGGGATACCTGCTGCCCTGGCGCTCGGCCGAACCGCTCCCCACAGCTCTGTGTCACCTTCCCGCTCTGCCACCGCGGCCCCGAGGTGATCTGGACCCAAACTCGGATATTTACACGCCGCCNGCGGCCGGAGGTGGCGGGGGGCGGCTGCTCGGCCCTGAGGCACCGGTGAGCGGGACACTGCGAGCGGGCAAGGTGGGTCGCGCCGCGACTGCAGCGTGTCTGTAGTGGAAAATTAAACCCCGGAGAGCCCTTACTGGGAAGGCAGAAGTGAGTAGGCGAGGCTGAAGCGTAACTTTTGGGAGGCTGCTTAGTTATCTTGCACCCTTGTGCGTATGGGCGCACCGCTACCTCAGCGTGCGCTGATGCATCCCTGAGGAATCTGCGATGGCCACATTACACTGACGGCACAGGATCCTTCTCGTAAGCCTTGTTGTGCACTCCCCGCGCTGTGCCAGACCTCGGGCTGTCAGAGGCAAAGCCTGCGCTCTAAGAGGTCCTGTGACCTCGATGTCAGAGCTCAGCCCCTGGTCTGTGTGGAGCTGACGGTGATGTCTCTGGGTTGGGTTGGATTTCTTTTCGTTCACTGTTTTCTCTTTCCTGAGGCCAAATAGTCAATTAGGTTCCCCTGCAGCATGGCACAGGTTATAGTAGTCACGGGATTGCTGTAAACTCTCCTGGTTTCAGCCCAGAGTTGGAGAACAGCAACGGAAACTGTACAGCAACACATTTCGCAGACTACTTTCTCTGCCTCAAGTACATGTATTAAAAACTGAGCCCTATGTTTTAATCCAATGTGCTGCTGTTGACTCATTTTCTCACCTAAAGCTGGTAACCTAAGCGCTGTGGTTAGATTTGTAAACAGGGCATCGTTAAAACAACAGGTGTTTAGGCGTTCTTTACCTTAAAAGAAGAGATTCTGTTATCATGGGAAGGTAAGCTCCGTAGAAGTCTTAAGTATTACATGGTATAGTGAGTGTTTTTAAAAACAGTGACTGAAAAGCTGGTAAGATGAGAAGTTACTAACATACACTTAAGTCTTCACAAACAGTCTGGAGAGGGATCTTCCCCTCCCCTTTCACAGTGAATCTGTCTCTCCACAGGTTTCCAGTTTTACATAGTTACCAAAAAATCTTCACGTCTTTTAAAGTTTAATTCTGACTAAACTGTGTTGTATACCAAATCTTTTATGGTAGTGAAAGGAGATTGGTGCAGGAAAAGAAAGGCTATGTAGTGGAGGGAAAAAAGTGTGAAATACTGGAGGAGAGCTTGTAAAGGTGAAAATAGCCATGGCAAAGGATCTAGAGGGAAGGGTGAATAGCAAATTGGGTTAATTGGTAAAGAGATACTGGCAGCAGTAAACAGCCAAACAGGAAACATTTGACCTGCATTTCTGAAGGCATTATATTATAGAGAAGGAAGATAATGTTCTGTCATCATATTGCTCTAGCATATCTCCCCAGCATTATCAGCTTTTTCTGGAACCCACAAAGCACAGTCTTAGCAAGGTACTGACAAAGCAGAATGTGGTGAAGCCAAGTGTGATAGAAACTTTAGCATCTTGAGAAAGATCAAGACTTAGGAAAACTTGATAAAGGTGCTAAAAGGAACTCAGAAATCCTAAAGTCTGTGAGAATTGAAGGATTTTTAATGAATAGGTGAAACAAAGCTGTGCATGGTAGGATTAGCTCAACTTAGTTCAGAATTCAGCAGTGAAGGAAAAGAGATTGCAGTGAACTCTTTTGCAGAATAGTCTTACTTTGGAAGCAATATTGAACTTGTGGGGAAAAATATCTTTGCTCTTGGTAATTAATTTTACATTCAGTTTGCCACTGGCAAGGTAGGAATTCAGAGCTAAAATCTTTTTCCATCTCTAATGTGTCAATTTCAAATTTCGTAGTACTGCTTAGCTAATACATAGTAAATCTGTGTTATTTTGTCCTGTGGATGACAGTGAAGATCAGTCCCCAAATATAGCTGTTGATTTCACATGAAATGTACTTAGCATTGGGTTGATTCAAAACTTTGGAGAACTCTAGGATTGCATATATTGGACAACTGGTTCAGAGCTTGGGTTTTCTTCATGCATGTGGCTAATGAGTAGTTTCTTCAAAGGCTCCATTTGCCTTGCTCTCCCACTCTTCTGAAGGATTGTAGATAATTGTACTGGGGACAGTGCAGGAATCAATGGGACAATAAAGGTGTGTTTGTCATGACGCTGAATGCTGCCTTTTTGTACTGCCACTCCCTCAGGTGAAGGAGACTGAAAGGAAGATTTTTTTTTTTTCCCCTAAGGGAAAGTCTATCCAGCTTGTTGAACATCTTTCTATTAAAGAGGAAATGATAGTTTATTTCTGTGCAGCACAAATCTTTCACTTGCCTAAACATAAAACATTGAAACCGTGACCTTGTATGCATCTTTTTGCCAGAGGTGCATAGTCTATTGCAGCTCAGAAGTCAAGTTCTCAAGCAATCCACTTCTGAATTCCTTGATGATCCAAATGATACAACTTTGTTGCTGCAGTAACAGTAATTCAAGTCTCCCCTCTGCACACATCTACCACAGGAGATAAAAGATAACCCCTGACTATAGCGGCCAATGTCATGAAGTAGTAGCAACTTTAACAATTGGAATTTCCATGACTTGTTTCCTTCCACCTTAATTTAGCATTGACACTAGTGGCTTTTATTTCATTCACTTAGTGTCTGTGCACTCCCGGGCACGCAGCCGTGGCTCTCCCGAAGTCAGTTCAGTGTAATGCGCGCAGCACGGTCTCCCAGCACGTGTGAATTGTTTCCGCTGGTGTAACATGGCTGCTGGAGCTGTGGAAGGACAGCTCTGCTCGGGCTCAGAGGCATTTGCTGGAGGTGGTGGCACTCTGCTCCGCCTGGTCCCCATCCAGCTTCCTCGCAACTGTTCCCATCAGTCAGCTGGGAATAGCCTGGAGTGGGAGGGGGAGTGCCTGGGGAGCTCTGGACAATCCTCTGATTTGATATGTGTAGAGAAAATGTCACCTGCTCCTGGAATACGTTTTTTGTTTAAATGTCACTCCTTACATCAGTGACCTCATCTGACTCAGCACTTGACATAGTTTCTCTCTGAAGGGAGGGACTTTAAGCAAGTCACAGACTTTGACATAGCCAGGGAATGTAGGGAAGAAGGCACACCATGAGAAACAAAATACTATTATCTGAGCAAACAAAAATTATTTTTGAAACAGACTAGCAGGCGGTTATGTAAAGCAACTTAAAACCTAATCTAAACATCACAAGCCTCTGAAAAACAAGGAAATTGCCAGTTATCTGCACATAGTTTATTTCAGCTTCTGATTTCTCAGAGGTTTTTGCTGAGGTTTGTGCTGGTAGCTGTGGTGGCACTGTACTGGCTGCACTGATGTCGCACCTTTGAAAATAGGGCAGGGCTGAAATAGCCATTTAGGTGGATCACCAGCTTTCTTATTTACAGGCTGATTGTACTGAAAGTCTGTAGAAGGTGCTACTTGTGCTAAGGGTGTCCCTAACAGCTGGAACTGTGACTAGAGCATGAGCTTCTGTAGCATTTTAATTTCATTATTAGGAGCAGAGCTTTCTTCAGGTAGACAGAGGGGATACAGACACAGGAGGGAAAGGACTTAGGGAGGGCTGGAGAGACAAAACTCTGGAATATTCCTTCTCCAAATTGCACCTGGTAGTGATAGTGCAGACTCACGATAGAGCTGTGATATTGGTGTGTTGAAGGGAAACGTTAGCTGGGATGCTGGCATATCCTCTACACTTTCCTTTTAAAAATGCCAAGCTATGCTGGACATTTGTGCAGACACGGACAGAAACCAAAGGAGTAGGAACAAGTGACCTCAGTTTAACATTTCATTCAAATGACAGTGCCCCTAATGCGGTGCCCACTCTGGTTTCTTAGCACACCACTCAGCCTGAAGGATCTCCCAGATCCTTTCAGTTGTCCTAACTGATAAGCAAATGGCATGTTATAGATGTGAAAGTAGGACAGAAGCAGATAGTGTTTGATTAAACAACATCTCTGTTTCTCAATGCTTTACTCTGTTCAATTTGTTGTGTGGTTTTATTCTGTTCTGGGTTTTGCTTCCCCCCTCTTTTCTGTTTTTTACACAAACGACTGAAGATTTAAGTATGGGAAGGTAACATGCACAGAATTCAGTCTATAAAAATGTAGCCTTTCTTCAAATACTTGTTTATATGATACTGTTTTTAGTAGTGAAGCAATGACTTGTTATGTTTATCTTACTCCTGGTTTTATTCTGTTCTCCTGAACTCTTGAAATAGAGCCAAGAAAGGGCACTAAAAACAGCAGTGAATTCCTAGGAAAAGCAAAAGGGAAAATACAATGAGAATATACCTTCAAACTTCTGTGTGTGCATGTGGCTTTCTAAACAAGAAAATAAATTCAGTACTAGACAAACTGGCAGGCCAGGAAACTGCCATTTTAAGCTCAACAAGTCGGTTTTGTCTCTCCTCAAAGTAATCATCCAAACATCAGCAGTTTTGGACTCACAGAGGACAGGTTATAAATACTCTTAATATAAATGTACCTTCAAGGTATTTGTGAGACATCAAAACTCTACTTTCTTCTCAAGCTATGTCTTGCTATTTGCTTTAGTTTTGGTTGGGGCCAGTTCCACTGGCTTAGTGTAGCTTTTATTTAAATATGTGCGAATTGCTCTGGTTTAATGTGGACCACTGGCTAAAAGATAGGGTTAAATGGTTTAGTCTAGTGCGTATGCAGAGATTAATTATTCCCTTGTACAAATGGCTTTTCTGGCACTGTGAATACTAGAAAGCAACTTGTATTGCTTCATGGGTTTGAAAAATTATTGACCATCTCCTTAGATAAAGACTGAGTTCCTGGTAGTGTTTGCTCTCTGGTGTTTTGTCATCAGATATTTATCATGTTGTAAGGTAGGTGTATTGTCAGGGTGACCCATTATAAATGTTCAAGCTGAGCTGCCTCACTCCAGTGCATTCTGTGGGTTTGCTTGTCTTTTTGATTATCAGAGTAGAACCCATTCTTTCCCCTCACCTCTTTTTTTTAATATAATGGCAATTTCTTTCTAACAAGAGGATAAAGGAGGATAAATGCTGTGAAGATACAGAACAGGGGTTCTGGAGGTCCTGCACAAATCAATGATTTGAAAGGGGTGAGCATTATTTAATGTTTGTAGCTTTACCCTGAGAGCAACAGCTTCTGGCAACAGCTTCTTCCCTACCCTCAAGCCCTCTGTATTTTAGCAATTTCCAATCTAAGGCAGTAATGCTATCCAGCATTATTGAAGAAGGGTTATGGTTTTATGGAACACCTAAGAACTGGAATGTAAACTATGAAAAAATCAAGGAATTAATTAAGGAAGCAGTTAGCTAACTATTTGTATTCTTAGCCTTTCATTCAAGCGTCACACCTTTAGAAGACTTGTATTGAAATGATGAAACAGGCATGTAGTGAAACTGTGCTTTTGTCACAGAAATTAAGTGCTGACTAGAAATATCCCATGATACATCTTTCTGCATTCACAAAGAAAAAATGTTAATTTTTCCTAGGGAAAGCAAGGGCTATGGAACCAAGAGCCAAACATGAATTTGTGGTGCTAAATGCATGTGGTATATACTTTTTTCAGTTTAACAAACCATTGCAAAAGAAAGTAACTACTTTCTTGGTGCCTCTCCTGCTACATATGGAAAGATCTATATAGAAAGAACTTGTATTATATGTCACAGTGCAAGATACCTATGTGCTGAAACAGAATTTAAAAATGGCTTTGTAGTTGTTAACAGGTTAGTGAAAAGACTGGGGCATCTGGGATTTTAGCATGGGACTTTGTTTGCTTGTTTTATTAAAACGTGTGTTTTGTCCATAAAGTAACTGAGCAGCATGAGGGGCTTGAGGAGCCTAGAAAGATCTGTCCCCTTCCCTGGGGACTATATTAGACTTCTGAGTCATGAAGTCTTTGCATAGTAGGTGTCTGGTTACAAACCTTTTATGGGCCCTACTCAGCTGGGATATCAGCATCTGCATTATAGCTCCCATCTATTCTTAGGTGGTATCAGAGCACAACTGAACAGGCAAGGCAGAGACAGCATTGCTTTCGTTATGTAAAACCCTTCCCTGTTCTCACTCTGTTTTTTCACACTTTTTTCTGTCTGCCCCATCCTTCTGTCCTGCAGTGCCCTGTTGCTGCCGGTGAAAGCGGTACAAAATGGCTTACAGTGTGAATCTCAATGGACCTGGACCCTGGGGCTTCCGACTGCAAGGGGGCAAGGACTTCAACATGCCCTTGACCATCTCCAGAGTAAGTGTGCAAAAAAAACCTTGTTGAGCTTGTTTGGGTTGGAAAATAGCATTCATATGTACGCTTCGACCTGGCCTAGCAGAATTGAGGATCTTTGCACCTAGGTGTGAATAAAGAGAATATAATATGAACTTGAAATGTACCAGTTCAAGGTACAACCTGGCATTGATAATGCCTCAAGAAGACAGTTCTGGTTAGTATATTGTTATGGATGGTGATACTGTCTCTTTTATGTAATTTTCCAGTTCTATTTTGTACTGTGTTTCTTTTTTTCTGCTGATAGGGGCCTCACTGGTGCTATTTGGGGGGAGGGGAGTAGAACAACTCTGAATGGGAATACAGATTTATATTTCTAGAAAATAAACGTGTAACTGCTTGTAAATATATGAAGTCAGGTGTTAAAACTGAACAAAGATAGGCATGTGTCCCCTCTCGTTATGGGGTGCAATAATTGGATAAAAATTAGACATGTCAAGCAGAAGACTCAGTAGTACTTAAAATACTGTCCTAAATTATGCAGAAGCCTTCCATTTGCAGCTGACAAATAGCATGTGTTTTAATAATTAATTGCCTGGTGTATCTGTCAATTACAGCCGTATATTTCCTAGCTGCCTTTTTCTTTTATCTTCCCCTTGAAGTATTATTTTAAGGTGTTGCAGTTCAGTATTCCTACTACTTGAATTAGCTCAGTTTCTTAAATATTTTTTAACATTGGATGGTATTCAGGAAATTTGTGTTTTCCTTATCTACTTTTCTCTTACAAGATAGTTCTGTGTGATTTCTGGTAGCTTCCTTCTTTTTTCTTCTTGTTTCTGACAGTCTCAAATCTGCTCCAGAATGTTCAGATCTTTCTAGCGTCTTGATTCCTCCACAAATCACCTGCAGAAGGCTTATTTTGCAGTACAGTGACAAGAGAGGTTACTTACATAACAGTATGTAAGAGAAATACCAGAATGATTTAATCAGACAAACCAGCAGAATGCAAATAAAAGATCTGCTCCACTGCAAAAATAATTAAAAAAAAAAAAAAAACACCACTAAACTCTTTNCGGCTGAAGGCTACGGGATCCAAGCCCGCACAGCATTAGCGCACAAGCTCAAGAGCTTTTGCTGAACTTGGGCAGGACAGCAGCCCCTCCCGGCCGCCCTCGCCGCCTTCCAGAGCGTTCCTGGTCCCACCCGCAGGCGCAGCCCCCCCGCTCCCGCCGCCATTTCATCCCTCGCATCCTTCCCTGAGGGCTCAGACGCGGAACGCCCGCCCCCCGGGATACCTGCTGCCCTGGCGCTCGGCCGAACCGCTCCCCACAGCTCTGTGTCACCTTCCCGCTCTGCCACCGCGGCCCCGAGGTGATCTGGACCCAAACTCGGATATTTACACGCCGCCGGCAGCGGCTTCTTGCGGATCGGTCCCTGCGCCACCGCCTGAGGCAAATCCCCTCCCGCGCCGCCTCGCCCGCCCAGCGCCCCCTCGCGGCGGGACGGGGAGCGGCCGCCTCCCTCAGCGCGGCGCTCCCGGCAGCCCGGGCGCTTGAAAGGCTCCACCTGCGGGGCAGCGGCTCTTCCCTCGCCACGGGGGCGGGCGGGTGGCTCAGCGCTTCCCTGGGCCCCGGTTGCGGCCGCCCTCTGGCTGCGGGGGCTATGTCCGTGGGTGCGGCAGCCGCGGCTCCCGCGGGG